>ML661885.1:13238914-13493886 GCA_007570785.1 Antilocapra americana | reverse complement strand
AAAAAAAAATTCATTTGAAGCAATTCTACTCAGATGGACGAAACTGGAGCCCATTATCCAGAGTGAAGTAAGCCAGAAGCAAAAACAACAATACAGTATATTAACACATATATATGGAATTTAGAAAGACAGTAACGAGAACCCAACATGGGAGACAACAAAAGGAACGCAGATGTATAGAATAGACTCGTGGACTTTGTGGATGAGGGTAAGGGTGGGATGATATGGGAGAAGGGCATTGAAGCATGTTAATTGTCATGTGTCTATTCAATCGCCAGCCCAGGATTGATGCTCGGGACTGGTGCAGCGAGATTTCCCGGGGGGGAGGAAGGAGGGAGGGGGGATCCGGAGGGGAAGCATATGTAAACCCATGGTGATATCATGACAATGTATGGCAAAAACAATAATAAAAAAAGAAAAAGAAAAAGAAAAGATTATGCTTAAAAAATTCTCTGTTGTTTTTGATGTACTATTGAATACTTTTCACAGGAACTTTTCCTCTAATCATGGAGCCTGTACTTTTGTCATCTTTAAAAGCAGTAGTTATCAACTGGGGGTCACTTTGTCCCCCAGGCTGAAAAACTCTATTTACACCCAAAGCCCCAATCTTAACATTACCACTGCCTTTCTGTCTTTCAAACTGAGCCAACTCTGATTACCAGGAAGATTCTTCCCAGTATTCAACCAAAGGTATATTGGCGTGCTGATAAATATTTACCATTCAATGCCAGAATCATCTATAACTTAATTGCAGAAATATTCCCATCTTCTGTAAAATATCAAATCATTTAAATCTATTTTTGTATGTATCTATTGAAAAGTGGTATACAATGAAAGTATAGGGGGGAAAGAGAATGTGTATTCATTTCCTAGTGTTGCCATATTAAATTACCATGAGCCAGGAGGCTTGAAGAAAAGCTATGACAAACCGAGACAGCACATTAAAAAGCAGAGATCACTTTGCCAACAAAGGTATGTTTAGTCAAAGCTGTGGTTTTTCCAGTAGTCATGTATAGATGTGAGAGTTGGACCATAAAGAAGGCTGAGCACAGAATAATTAATGTTTTCGAATTGTGGTGCTGGAGAAGACTCTTGACAGTCCCTTGGACAGCAAGGAGATCACAACAGTCAATCCTAAAGGAAATCAACCTTGAATGTTCACTGGAAGGACTGATGCTGAAGCTCTACTACTTTATAGATTCCACATCTAAGGATGTCATACAATATTCCTCCTTCTCTGTCAGACTTACTTCATTCAGCATGACGATCTATAGGTCCATCCATGTTGTGGCAAATGGCATTGCTGCATTCTTTTTAAAGGCTGAGTAATATTCTATTTATATAAAATCAGTATAAATAAATTCTCTCATAGTTCTGGAAGTCCAGAGTCTGAAATCCAAGTGTTAGGAGGGCCCTGCTCCCTTGGAAGGCATCAGGGGAGTTCCCTTCCTTGCCCCCTCCAGCTCCTGCTGGCTCCAGGCACTCTGTGGCTTACGGCCCCATCAGTCCAATCTCTGCCTATGTCTCCATGTGGACTTCTGCTCTCCTGTGTCTTACCCCCTTCTGCTTCTTATAAGACACTTTTCATTGGATTTAGGGCCACCTGAATAATTCAAGCAGCTCTCTTCTTGAAATCCTTAATTACATCAGCAAATTGTTGTCACTGTTCAGTTGCTCAGTCATGTCTGACTCTTTGTGACTCCATAGACTGCAGCACTATCTCCCAGAGTTTGCTCAAACTCATGTGCATGCCATCCAACCATCTCATCCCGTGTCACCCCCTTCTCCTCCAGCCTTCAATCTTCCCCAGAATCAGGGTCTTTTCCAATGAGTCAGCTCTTCACATCAGGTGGCTGAAGTATTGGAGCTTCAGCTTTAGCACCAGTCCTTCCAATGACTATTCAGGGTTGATTTCCTTTAGGATTAACTGATTTGATCTCCTTACTGTCCGGGGGAAAATCAAGAGTGTCCTCCAGTACCACAATTTGAAAGCATTGATTCCTCAGTGCTCAGCTCTCTTTATGGTCCAACTCTCACACCCATATATGACTACTGGAAAAAATAGCTTTGACTATATGGACCTCTGTTGCAAAGTGATGTCTCTGCTTTTTAATACACTGTCTAGGTTTGTCATAACTTTTCTTTCAATGATCAAATGTCTTTTAATTTTATGCAAGTACCATGATCCTAAGTAAGGTCATATTCACAGGTTCCAAGTGATGTATCTTTAGAGGCCATGTGTGTGTATGTGCATGTGTGTTTAAAATCACTGTGACAAGGTCAGGCTCAAAATAAGCAAAACACTTTCTCAAGGTATAAAGTAAGGTTTAACAAACTTTCACTTGAATTAATAGTCTCACTATATAGCTTCTGTCTATTGAATTTAAAAATCTATCATTTCTACCTACAAAGTGCTGAATATAAAGACCAGGCACCAGAAAACCTGGTGGCTGGAGAGAACTCCAGAGAGAAGCCAGCAGGCTTACTTCCAGGTAAATAGCATATGTTATTCAAGACAGGTGAGGCTCAGCATCATGGTACACACCTTCATAATCCTTCTAGATAACTCTCAAGTGTTTCACTATTGCATCAGGTGAAGGAAAAGAAAGATCATGAAGCTCAAATGAACCCCAAGGACGAAGTAAGACCTTGAAAAATACTTTGTTAAAATGTCTTTCTTTTAGAAATTAGGAAACTAAGATCCCAAAGACTTTCATCTTTGGTAACTTGCCCAAGATTACTCAGACAGGAGACAACTAAGGCAAGATTAGAAATTTAATACCATCCTTCTAGGCCAAGCCTCCTCCTATATATGCTACAGCGTGTGTGTGCTCAGTCAATAATGTCTGACTCTTTGTGAGCCCATGGACTGTAGCCTGCCAGGCTACTCTGTCTGTGGGATTTTATTAGCAAGAATACTGGAGTGGGTTGCCATTTCCTCCTCTGGGAGATATTCCCAACCCAGGGATTGAACTCGCATCTCCTGCATTGGCAGGAGGGTTCTTTACCACTGAGACAACAAGGAAGTCCCCTTACAACTATATTTAACCTTAATTACCTCCTAAAAACCTTATCTTGAAATACAATCATGTTGGGGGCTAAGGGATTCAACATATGAACTTGGCAGGATATAGTTCAGTCTGTAGCACAGTCCCTATCAACTTAGGTCAATAGAGTAGTATGTTTTTCAAAAAAACTTTGTACCATTTAATCCCCATAACTCTGTGATTTGTTCAATCTAACGAGTTAGGAAACTGAGACTCAGAGAAGTCAACTGTCTGGCCTAAGGTCACACAGTGACTAAGATGTAAGCTGGAACTCAACACATGCTTTTTATTGGAATTCTAGAGCTCTTTCCTAGTGTCCAAGATGACATTTTGTATCAGTCACATTTAAAGAGCTGTCCTTATAAAGCATTTACAGACACTGTGAAAACACATGGCTCCTAACAAGGTCCTTAGAGAGAGCTTTGAAAGTCTCATGTTGTAATTCTTATACTTGACCACCCAATTCATTAGTGAGTTAGATCCCATAGAATGGAAGCAGTTCAATGTATCATCTGTTCTCATGTACACCGGGAGTATGACTTGAGAGATGATTCAGCTGTTCTCATTGTAAGCCATCAAGTCCCATACACACACAAAAAAAAACCCATAAAGGAATAAATGATTATTCATGGTGCCAAAAACACATGTATTTTGAACAATAAAACATTGTACTAAAGAATGTGAGTAAAAAAGATGCAGATTTATTAAATAAGCTTCCCAATAAAATCTCTAAGATGGAACACAAGGACTGTGTTCATTCCATAATGTGGTATCAAGATTTATTCCAAATGTAAAAAAAAAAAAAAAAAAAGACCAACTATTTCCTGTTGACAGTGATATAAATTTTGAGAAGATTCTGGGTACAAACTAAAAAACGTAACATGCAAAATATTTTCACTGTTACATAAAGCTAAAAAAACTTTGCACTTATGTTTACTGGGAAAAGTTATTCATTTTTATAGGCATGATAACACTAGTGTTATTATAGAAGAATTCTTTCAGAGATGAATGTGGAAATAAATATTTAGGAACGGAATGTTAAAAGTCTATGATTAACTTTTAAAATCTTTATCAAACAAATCAAATATATATTAAATTTCAGTGATAGGTATGTGGCAATTCATCACACTATTCCCTATACTCATGTCTAGAAAGATTTTGTCTAAAAATATGTCTAAAAATTCATTTTTTAAAATAATGTGTTACAAAGTTACCAAATCTTTGAAGCAAAATATTTAACAGAATATGACTATTCAATAGTGTATAAATGGTTCATATAAGAACACAAGAGAAAAAAAACATTCATATATGTGGGTTCAGTCTCTGGTCGGGAAGATCCCCTGGAGAAGGGCATGGCAACCCACTCCAGTATTCCTACCTGGAGAATCCATGGACAGAGGAGCCTGGTAGGCTACAGTCCACTGAGTAAGAAGGGCCAGTTTGATTTTTCTTTTTTGACTACAAGAAGCTATGTATGCAATCTGATGATTTGATAAGTAACTATATACCACATTGTATACATGCCATAAACTGATCCACCACCTCCAAAATTTTCCCCCCACCATTATTTATAATTTTGTGATAAGAACCCAACCCAAGATTTGACCTCTAAGCAAACTTCTAAGTAAACAATATAATGTTAACACTAGGCACTATCCTGTACAGCAGAGTTTGGTGTTGGGGGTAGTGGTAACCGTCCAATGATCCACGGTAAATGCAAAAACTTTCAGGAGAATTTACTCCTCGTGCAACTAACATTAAAAGCAGAGTTTTGTGCAAAGCACGCATATATTTTCTTCAAGCTTCTATTTTAAAGAATTTGTGAGAGGTTAGAAATCGTTCCCCCAGAGGGTATTCAAAAAGCCAGAAGTCGTTTTTTGTCACTTGCTCTGAATTTCTTTTCCCCCAAGATGAAATACAGGAAGCCAATTCAGAGTAGCTAGTAAATTTAGTCACTTTAGGGGCCCCACGCTTCTCCTCTCATCCCCCTATTATGCACAATTCCTAATTCCTACCCAGAAGTATAGCAGTCAGATAGAGAACAAAGATGACCCTGGATTTAAGTGGAGTCATTACCCTACCTGAGGGGCTTTTATTCAAAGAAAGCTTCCCATTTTTACCTCTCATGTGAATGGTGTGTGTGTGTGCGCGTGCACGCATGCACAGGAAATAAATATGCCAGAAAAACAAATCTGGTCTCACACTCAGATGTTGCTCAGCCTCACCCCTGTCTCTGGAGAGGACCACTTTGCCTCCGGAAGCTATCAGTCACCATCATCTCCCAGTTTGCAGGTATCACAAGACAATCATGACTTTATTTGACAAATAACTCTGCAGTTGACCTCCCAAGATTGGAGAATTTGGAAATAACTTGGGTTAGAAAAGATGCTAAACCCAATTACAGGAAAGAAGACGTTACAGGACAGATGACTGAGCCTCATCTTATAAAAGGAAGACAAATGAGGTGTGCATACGTGCAAAAGCCCAGCTGTGAGCTCTCAGCATCATTATCCCTGTGGTTGAGAGGAGGAAATGCTTTTTCTCCAGCACCGAGGGGCTTCTTTGGGGACAAAAGAATCATTGTGGTCAGTAGACTATCTCACAACTCTAGGAAAAGTCCAAATTGTATGTGTAATATTTTTCGATTAACAAAGAAATAATTCTTTCTTAAAAAAACACCCCTGATTCCATCCCTGGAAATGGCGCACCATTAGCACATAGACCCCTAGAAGCTCAGAGAGATTCGCCTGTCAAATCCAACTAAAAACATGACCCAAACTACAACCTCACTGTGGAAACTCTGGGTTTTTTGGGTTTTTTAGACAAATTCCCCTGAAGGCTGGTAGCACCCTAGCTGCAAATAGACTACCACTGACTGCAGGATTGTGCGGTTTTTACAGTGTACCTCATGTATGCATGCTAAGTCACTCAGCTGCATCTAACTCTTTGCAACCCACCAGGCTCCTTTGTCCATGGGATTCTCTAGGGAACTATACTAAAGTGGGTTGCCATGCCCTCCTCCAAGGGATCTTCCTGATCTAGGCATCAAACACAAGTCTCTTACATCTACCTGCGTTGGCCAATGGGTTCTTTACCACTAGGGCCACCTGGGAAAACCTACAGTGTACTTCATTGCACAGAAATTTTCTTGAGTTTGATGGGTGACCTGGCACCAATCTAACGCATTCTATGATATTGACAGGAGTCTTTGAGTTAAAGAGCAAATGAGCAAACAGTTTTTAAGTACTAGATTTGTTTTGTTTCTTAATTTTTTGGAATATAGTTGCTTTACACTGTTTGGTTAGTTTCTGCTGTGTGCAAAATGAATCAGCTATACATATATCACACTTTTTTTGGATTTCCTTTGCATTTATGTCACCACAGAGCACTGAGTAGGGTTCCCTGTGCTATACAGTAGGTTCTCATTAATTATCTGTTTTATAGGTAGTAGTGTATATATGTCAGTCCCAATCTTTCAATTTCTCCCAGCCCCTCTTCCCCTCTTTGGATGACAAAGGTCATAAACCCCAATCAAACTGGTTTATGCAGGAAGGGATCTGAATGCAGAGGTTCTCCATCTCTCAGATCTGCAGCTCTTCATGATACTTTATTTTAGGTGTCCCATAACAAAAAGAGGGCCACCAGCAGCAACAGGCTATAGCCTTCCAGATTTAGATCCCTGAGGAAATGAGCTCTCTTTCCCACCAACTGCATTTGCAGAAGAACACAAAGACCTCAGGAAGGCTAAAGGCCTGGGAGATGGAGAATGAGGAAGGACAACTTTTTCATCTGTAAGAGCAAGTTATCAAGCAGTGTTGCTTATGCTACAGAGACAGAAGTAGAGGAATTCCTTATATCTGTACTCACTGCCCCTTGGGCTTCCCAGGTTGCACTAATGGTTAAAAACAATCAAAACGTACCTGGCAATGCAGGAGACTTAAGAGATGGGTGTTTGATCCCTGGGTTGAGAAGACACCCTAGAGGAGGGCATGGCAACCCACTCCAGTATTCTTGCCTGGAGAACCCCATGGACAGAGGAGCCTGGCAGATTATAGTCCATAGGGTTACACAGAGTCAGACACAACTGAAGTGATGGCATGGCACACCACAGCCAGTGCAGGAAACTTAAGAGTCACGGGTTCGATCCCTGGGTTGCGAGGATCATCTGAAGTAGGAAATGGCAACCTGCTCCAGTAATCTTGCCTGGGAAATCCAATGAACAGAGGAGCCTAGTGTGCTACAGTTGATGGGGTCACAGAAAGTCAGACACAACTGAGTGACTGAGCACCCACAGCCCCTTAAATACACTCGCATCCTCAGAATTGTCATCCCATCTTCCCAACTAATGGCCAAGCTTTTCTGTGTGCATATGTAAGTTGCTTCAGTCATGTCCAACTCTTGAAATAGATGTAATGACATAAAAGAGCACAGAGATGATGAACCAAATGGTCCTCGGTCCACTCTGTCATCTTGCTGCCTCCTATGGGTGCCAGCCTCTGTCCTCGGCAGGCACAATAAATTATGAGTAGACCAGTTTCTAGAGCAACATCTGAAGATGTGCATGTCATCAAGGCCACTGGGGTAGCAGGGCCATCTCTGTCTCTATGGAGATAAGACTGAGTCATCAAGGAAGGCAGGGATGTGGGGAGAGCACAGATGCTAGAGTCAGTGGGCTTGGTTTTGAACCCACAACTCTGCAACTTACTAGTTATGTAACCATGACTATGCCCTGGAATGGTATAACCTTTGCCTCTTTGTGCCTCATTTCCCTTGTATATAGAGTATTTTAAGTCTACCTGTCTCATGGGACAATCCTAAGGATTAAACTGGATAACACACATGAAGGGCTTATTACATGCCTGGTGCATTGTTGTGGTTTGTTGCTTAGTTGCTCAGTCATGACCAGCCCTCTGTGACCCCATACACTACAGCCCGCCAGGTTCCTCTGTCCTGGATTTTTCCAGGCAATAATATTAGAGTGGCTTACCATTTCTTTCTCTAGGGGATCTTCCTGATCCTGGAATCGAAACCTCATCTCCTGCATTGCAGGCAGATTCTTTACCTCTGAGCCACCAGGGAAGCCCTCCTGGTGCATAAACCATCAGTAAATGTTCACTGCCATGGCAAGAATCACTTGTACCACCACTACTAAAATTACAGGTGATTTACAAACATAGAGTTTAGGGTCAGAGTGCAAAAGTTCAATTCCAATTGTATCTCTTACTGACGAATCTTAGCCAAGTTACTTAAGCTCCCCAAGACTTAGTCTGCTTAGTCATAAAATAGGAATAGTAATGGTACGTGCCTCACAGAGGCAGGAATGAAGTTCAAAAATCATATTGCTGGGCTTTCAAATGTGCCTAGCACTTTCTTTTTGTGGCATAACTTCTGAAGGATTGTGATAAGCCCCCATCTCTCCAGGATCTCCACAAAGAAAAAAAATTCCACAGTTGCCACTTCTGTCCCAAGCACCTGGAATTCTGGGGTTAGAAGAGTGCTCCTTCAGATTAAAGACACTGAAGACTGTTGATGGTAAATGCCCCGAAGTGGCCAGGAGGAGTGCTACCCCAGCATAAATTCTACAGTTTGATTGCTTAAGCAAATACTTTCCAAGGTGATAATTTTTTTAAGATTTTTTTTTTTCTTTTTCCGTGGACCATTTTTAATGTCTATTGAATTCCCTGATGGTTCAGAGGTAAAGAATCTGCCTCCCAATGCAGGAGATTCAGGTTCAATCTCTGGGTCAGGAAGAACCCCTGGAGAAGGAAATGGAAACTCACTCCAGTATTCTTGCCAGGAGAATTCCATAGACAGAGGAGCCTGGCAGGTAACTGCCCATGGGGTCTCAAAAATTTGGACATGACTTGGCAACTAACAACAACATATTGAATTTGTTACAACAGTGTTTCTGGGTGTGTGTGTGTGTATGTGTGTGTGTTTAATGCTTTTTTGGCCTCGAGGCACATGTAATCTTAGTTCTCCAACCAGGGGTCAAACCCCTACCCTCTGCATCGGAAAGTGAAGTCTTAACTGCTGGACTGGTCAGGGAAGTCTCCAGGAGGACAATCTTAGGGAGGATGAGTGAAGGTAAGAGCACTAGTCAGAAAGGTGGTGGAGAGATGTGAAGGACACCTGGAAAGCCTGGAAGAGGAGAGAGGCCTTGGATGTGCTGGTCAGTGCTTCCTGCAAACACAGTGACCTCCTCAATTCACTCAAGGATTCAGGTCAGGTGGCCCACCAGACCCAGGACCCAGGATAGACCCTGGGATCCAGATCATCCTCTCGGTCTTGAGCTCAGCATCTCTACCACACAGCAAGGCCAACCTCAAGTTTCACCAGCTCTTTCTTCTGATTTGGGAAATACTCAGGTTTTCTGAAGCAATGGTGAGGCCACATGAAGCTCATCATGGAGTTGATGGTTTCAACACTCACCATGGCCCCGCCCTCTCATCTTTTCCAAATACTATTTTAATGATGAGACAATCCCCCCTCTTCAGATGTGGAGAAACTGGAGAACTCAAGAATTTCCTGAGACCACAAAGCACAGAAAGAGGCAACGACTGTCTTGAAATAATGGGATGAGCTTAAACCAAAGGAAACCTTCAACTTATTAGCTGAACTAGTAGTATTCGTCTAAGGAGAGAACTCCCCAAGGAAATCTGGGCCACTCTCTTTCTGAAGTATGTTTTAAAATTCAACCAGACTAAACAATGGAGACCACAGGGAACAACTCTCCCCTTGCCAGGTAGAAGGGGCTGAGGGCCGGAATGGTATTTTCCAGCTCTCATTTCTGTGATAAGTGATCCTACTTACCTGGGCTTGCTGGGCCGGGAGCAGAGGCAGACAGGGCTGGTTGTTCACACCGACTTTCAATTTTAATATGAGCCAATTTAATCAGTTCCTCAGTACAGCCTTCCTTTCAAGTCTCTGGAAACATCTCAAGGGAGAAAATAACACTAAGAAACACAGAAATCTTTTCTCAGCAGGCGTTTGTCACAGTGCCAGTTCCTAAGTGCGCAAACGTTTGGCTGACCAAGTCACTTTGATATACTTTTCCCAGGGTTCAAAAAGAAAAGATAAACAAAGAACCTGTGACTTTGGGGGCAGCAAAGGTAGCCAGGAGTTTACGAGGTTGCTCCTCTTCTTTGCATTTCTGGCAAAGAGGAAGGGAGTGTCAGTGCAGAGAAGTCACCTTGTTAGTGGCTTCTGCTACGGCAGGTTTGGGACCTGGGGGAGTTTCTGGGTGGGTTCGTGGGGGTTTGCTGCCACTTTCTACAGGTAAATCAGAGCAGCTTCTATCAGCCACAGCTGTGTTGTGTTGGCTCACCCACCTTTTGTTTTTCTTATATTATTTAATTTTTATTGGAGTCTAGTTGTTTTACAATGTTGTGTTGGTTTGTACTGTACAGCAGAGTGAATCAGCTACATGTGTACATACCTCCCCTCCCTTTTGGAGCTCCTTTCCATTTAGGTCACAGAGCATACAGGAGCGCTCCCTGTGCTATACAGCACGTTCTCATTAGTATCTATTTTATACATAGTGTCAATTGTGTATTCATGTCAGTCCCTATCTGCCAGCCAGTTCCTCCCACCCTCCTTTCCCCCCCCCCACAAAGTGAAAGTGTTAGTCTCTCAGTCAAGCCCGACTGCTTGCAACCCCTTGGACTGTAGCCCACCAGGCTCCTCTGTCCGTGAAATTCTTCAGGCTAGAGTACTGGGGTGGATAGCCATTTCCTTCTCCAGGGGATTTTCCAGGGATCGAACCCAGGTCTCATGCATTGCAGGCAGATTCTTTACCATCTGAGCCACCAGGGAAGCCCCTGGTACCCATACATTTGTTCTCTCTGTCTGTGTTTCTATTTCTTCTTTGCAAATAGGATCATCTATACCAGTTTTCTAGATTCCACATATGTGCATGAATATACAATATTTGTTTTTCCTTTCTTATTTACTTCACTCTTTTTCTTGACCATGCCACATGGCATGTAGGAACTTGGTTCCCGGACCAGAGATGGAACCCCAGCCCCCTGCAGTGAAAGCAGGAAGTCTTAACCACTAGATTGCCAGGCAATTCCCCGGTTGGCCCTTTTTATAAAAGCAAGGACAAGTATTCCTCATTTTAAACTGATTCCTAAAAGGTATATGGATTTTCTCTAATAATATTCCTTCAGGGGAATTAAACAGGTAAGATAAAAATAGTCAATATTTTCTTTAGACTATATGGGAACAAATAGGACATGCATAATTAAAACTTTTTATTATCTAGACCCTAACAACTTTGAGAGTGATTTATTTCTTCTAGGATAAGAATGCTTAGAATCACATTAAGATCCAAAATATTAAGGAAACAATGGCATGTTGATGAGGAAGTGTTTCAATATTAGCCATATTTCTGTGATAAGCTTTCATTCTTCTGTAGCTCTCATCACATTTCCTGAGCCATCAGTCTTATATCACTCTGCTAAATAAGACAGACTTTAAACAAACACAGTGACTACCTTTTGATACTGTATTTCTCTGGATAATAGCCAAGATTTTGAGATGCAAGAAATAAAAACTCTTCCTCAGTTTTTCTTAAAATTGGACCAGGGCCAAGAAAACCTACCACAAATCAAGAGTCTTCTGTGCTGATGTGCCGATGATGTCATAACTGGAGGTGAGATTAAGAAATCTCATAGGATCTCAGCAGCTATACTCGCTAATTCCTTAGTCAATCAAATTACTTCCTTCCCACTCTCTGCAAGCTTATGAAAAATCAGAACACTGCCTGCCTGGCCTCAGAGGAGTGTGGTAATATATGTCATTATTGATGGAGGGTGGAAGAAAGGGAGCCTGGATTACCCTGAGATTCCAGTCTCTCACTGCAGATGAGCAAGGTCAGTGAGCATACCTACTGCCCCTGACTGACACTGCATGATAGGGTCTTGGAAAAGTGCCCTTTAGCCCTTGTTTTTTCCCACTCTGCAACGTACAGTACTTGGGTTTTTCTGTTTCTACCGACTGAGGGTAACTGGCTCTCAGATATTGACGTGAGTCAAATACCTATGAGACTTATTCAAACCATCAATATATTAATTCACAGTGACAAGTATAACTCCCAAAGTCTCCGAGAGGCTCTTGAGTGTGATCAGACCATTCTTTCCTCTAGAGGAAAAGTCACATGGGAATCTAAATTACATTTAAAAGGCAGTTGGGTGATGCTCACAAGAAGTACCACCAAGGGATGATAAACTGTGCTGCCCAACTCCACTTCCAGGAACAGTTCTCAAAGCGGACAGGAGGATGGTCTTCAAGCCAGTGCTGACACCGCTAAATTAGCCTCCTGATCTTTCCTCATATATGGGTAAATCACCACCATCCCAAATGATACGGTGATTATCTCTTTAAATATGTGATCTACATGTATTAAATAGATTTCAACATTTTTTTCTGGGAAAAAAATGTAACAAAACACCCTGATAACTTTGACAGTACCAAGCAAAAGGTCCAGAGCCCTTGACTGAATTTGGGAAACATCCTATATCTCCAGTATGACAGTTTGGAAACTAAATAGCTTCATGGGCAACGCACAAATTAGACTCCAGCCAGAGGGCTTGCTTCTGCAAGTTGAGCAGATGGCCAACCAATCGGTAAAGTTTTCTCTTCTTGCATTCACCTCCAGGAATGACATTTTCTGACCTCAGTTCTGTATTTCGGACTACATTCTGCTGTGCCTGCCTGCTGTGTGCCATGTTCCCATGTGGCTACAGAGTGTCTTGTCCCTGCTTCTTAGCTGGTAATATGGGATCATAATTTTGGTTCAGTAATAAAATGAAGGGAATGCTGGAGATTTTCCATATCCAGCAAGGCAAGAGAAGTGTTATAGCCCAGCATCTACTTAAGGAATTGTATTACAGGGAAGTCAGGACTTCCCCAGTGGTTCAGTGGTAAAGAATCCACCTGCCAATGTAAGAGACACAGGTTCAGTCTCTGGGTTGGGAGGATCCTCTGGAGAAGGAAATGGCAACCCACTCTAGTATTCTTGCCTGGGAAATCCCAAAGACAAAGAAGCCTGGCAGGCTACAGTCCATGGGGTCGCAGAAGAGTCAGACACAATTTAGATATTAAACAATGACAACTACAACATTAAAGAAGTTAAAACCATTAGCGAATATATTAAGCATTATAAGATTCTCATGTAAGGAATAATTCCTGAAAGTCATGTGCATGATTGTAGAAATTCTCTCACCTCCCCACTCTTTTTCCAATATCTGAAAAATACTAGAAAATATTAACAAATAAGAAATTCTTTTTCTTGCATGAATAAATGTATTTCATGGGCAATTTTTTTCTTTTCAATAATAATGATTGCAACAACTAATATTCATTAAGCATTTAGTATCTTACCCTAGATATACCAAGAACTAAAATAAATCTTCACAACTATTTCATAAGTCTGATTAATAACTCTAGCAGGCATTAGGGTGAGAAAATTGGACAAGTTGCTTAATGTCTGTATGCCTCAAGTTCATATAGTTTGTAAGTGTCAGAGCTATTGCTTAAGCCCAGGGAAACTGACCATAAAACCTGCCTTCTTAACTACTAAGCAATGTGCCTCCTCAAAATTTCAAACTATAAATACTTGTCTAGTTTGGCCTAACCCATTATATCCATTAGTATTGAGACTATAAACTTGATTACTGTGCTGAAGCTGCTTCTTGTTCCCTTTTCCTTCATGAAAATATAAAATTAGAACAACCTCCTGTTCTATTTCTCTGTGAATGACTTTATTATCATCTCAGCCAATTTGAAATCCCCGTTTCAAAAAAATCTCCACCACCCACATCACCTTCATTGTTAATATTTATAACATGTGGTGAAAGGGTTTAGAACTCAACTTCATTGTTCCAACAAAAATTTAAAATCTTCCAAATTGGCTGAGGGGTCCGACTTCTAAAAGGTTTACCCCTCAAGTGTAGGCCTCTTGCCAACGCATCTGACAAAAGGAGTCTCAAAATTCGAAAGTTATCAGAGCATCTTTTGGCAGGTTAAAGAGAGTTCCAAGTGTCCCATGGGCTGCTAGAACTGTATCTCCAAAAAATATAATTCCTTCACATTTGTATATAAGAATTTAACCAGATGTTCATTAGGAGGAAAAACAGCCAAGTTAACTAAGCAAGGACCTATTCATATTCTACTGTGAAAACTACCAAGTCTAACATAACTCAAAGGAACTCAGTTTACTTTTCAAAATATTTAACAATTCCTCAACATTAGTATCTAACTTTCTGAAGATGGAGCCCCCCAAACCTTATTTTTTGGTTAACATGTTATGAAAAGAGTCCATTTTCCCAGTTCTTTCTGATGTTTCCATTTTTCTAAGATGTTTCATGACACTGGAAATGCATCAGTGTCAAAGGGGATTAATCATTGTCCAATCACCATATCACCGTTAGAGTAAGTAGCCTAATCAGTTAGTGGAATCCTTTTCTGATCTTATTTCTCCTGGGATCTCAAAGGAGAACATCAAAGAGGGTTCTGTTTCAGGCATCAAGGTGCCCCCTTCATTTTCTCATTAATCTCTTGATGCCTAGATACCCAGGAAACATGGTCTTCTTCCCTCCAATTTTCCAAACCCACATGTAAGACAATTGATCTGTTCATAATATATTCTCAGAAGGCCATTCCCTCTTACATCCTCTTACTCTATATTTATTTATCTCCTCTTGTTCTCCCATTTCCTCATCTTATTATGTTTGTATATAGCCTCATATTTTCAATCAATGATCCTATACTTCAGATACCTTCCATCTGTTTTGACTTTAGTCCTTTAGAACAGATAAAAAGATAATATAAATATTTCCCAGAAATAATCCCAAAATATTAGTGTAAAAAAAGTGATACTGAACATGTATTGAATTAGCACATTAGAGATTAAAATCTGTTCTCAGCTGGATTTTCAATCTTTGTTTCTTAACTATTTCCTATTTGTTAGACTGGGATGTTGTTAAAGTTGTTACTGACATCTAAAGAGGAAAAGGTTTCATCTTCTACTCATTTAGAGGATTAAAAAGCTAGTCAAATCCTTTAGTTCAACGGTCCTCAACCTCTGGGATCTAATATTTGATGATCTGAGGTGGAACTGGTGTAATAATACAAATAAAGTACACAATAAATGTAATGCATTGAAGCATCTCAAAACCACAGTCCATGGAAAAATTTTCTTCTGCAAAACCAGTCCCTAGTGCCAAAAAGGTTAGGGACTGCTACTTTAGCTCACATAAATAAAGCATGAATTTCTGTTAAGAAAAACCTGATTAGATGGCTCACTCGGTAAAGAATTCCCCTGCAATGCAGGAGACGTGGGTTTGATCCCTGGGTTAGGAAGATCCCCTGGAGAAGGAAATGGCTACCCACTCCAGTATTCCTGCCTGGAGAATCCCATGGACAGAGGAGCCTGGTGGGCTACAGACCATGGGATCTCAAGAGTTGGATATGAGTTAGCAACTAAACCACCACCACCACCAGCTGCACCCCATTTAATCAATTTGTCAGTCTCTTTGTAGGCTGAATGTTTCAACTTTAGCAACATTGATTCAGGGTTAAGTTAGAATATCTCAGTTCTTCCCACTAAAAAATAATAAAGAATCTAAGCAGTATGACTTATCTCTTTAGTTCAATTGAACAAACATTTTTAAAGTATAGAGACTTACATCACTAGTTAAATAATCAAGTATTTCCTCAAGTTCCAGAGGCACCAGTAGCTGCAGTAGTAATAGAGATGGCAGCTTGAACCAGATCCCCAGGCCTTCACCTTTGGGTCCATGGTCACCTTCACAACCATCATGGTAACAGCAGCACTGTTTTAGAGACTCTGGTGAAGGCCAGGCTGCCACTTTTTATGTCAGGAGGGGAAAGAAACATTTTCTCAGAGCTAAGATGTCATCAGAGTGAGAATTTAAAATACAGCCAATTTTGGTCACAGAAACCAGTCCTTTTGGTTACACATTTTAGATATTCCCTAGACAAATCACGTGGGAAGAGCATGACAGGAATGGAGTTACCACAAAGCAGATGAAGGTACAGCCAAAAATAGTACACTGCAGTCGGTAATTGTGATCCAGTTTTTTACCTTCACACTAACACTGTCTCAGTTATCTGCTGCTATATAACAAACCATGCCAATACGTAGCGGCATGAAACCCCCACTGGTTTGCTCATTCTTGTGATTCTGGTGAGTTGACTGGGCTCGGATGGGCTGTCCTTCTGCTCCCCGGGATACTGACTGAGGCTCGATGGGGCTGGAATGCCCAAGACAGTTCACTCTCAAAGCCGACAGTTGATGATGGTTCTTGGCCATGAGCTTAGCTAAGAATGTTGAACAAAATGCTTGAATGCAGACTCATGTGATTTGGGCCACCTGTCGGTATGGCAGGTGGGTCTCTAAAGGAGGTAACCTCAGAGCTAGTGTGGTAAGAAAGAAGCAAAGACAGAGAGAGAGAGAATGACAGGACATCACTCCTGACATACCTTGTTGATTAAAGCAGTCATAGGCTCAGCCCAAGTTCAAGGGGAGGGAGAAATAGTCACCCTTTCTGAATTTGTGGCCATCTTCCCTGTGTATAACCTCTGCCTTTTGATTTCAAGAAAGGGGAAAGCAGCCAACTGAGAACTGGGATAGGACCAGGATGGTAGTGGGACAAGGGACTCCATCAGACGCATCCTAGCTATGGTTGCTCCCCAGGTTTCCTTTACAAGCTTGAAAGTCCATTCCATCTGAACTGCTGCACTTCTAATATCTTCTCCATTTCTTCACATTACACTGCTGAAGGGGAGACACCTTTGTCTGGCCAGGAAACCACAAATCTCTTTTATCTGTTTCACTTTGCGCTTGATGTTTTATACTCCCTCGCGGCAGGGCTAGAGGCACCAGAGTGTGTGCAGACCTCTAAGGCATCACGTACTGCACATCATATTCACCGTGGAAAGGGGTATTAAAATCTCAGGCTGTACTCCAGATCCAGTGTATCAGTCTCTGAGAACACACTCATGCATACACATACACACACAGGAAATCCCTCCAAGTGACTCAGATATGCACCCTTTTGTTGAGTGCATTATTTAAAAGTTTTTAACTTTAAATTCTTTTGGGGGATGTATTCAGTGGAAAACTAACACATATGTAATTTTCCTTATATCAGATTGATTCACACAATTGCCTTGATCCTGCCTATGCCCTTGTGAATAAAATTAAGCATAATTCATTCTAAAGGCTTTATCTTTGCCTCAATCTCATTTAGGTACCATTGGACTCACTGTGATAGAAAACCAAGGGACAGAAGAAGGTGGTGGTGTGCAGCTGAGATGGAGCTGCTGACTCCAATGTGTAGTAGACTGCATGCTCTGCAGAGCCCCAAGCTGTTTCCAGAATATTGTTCTGAACAGTTGTTTGTTCAGCCACCAAGTCATGTCTGACTCTTTGTGACCCTGTAGACTGAAGCATGCCACGTTTCCCTGTTCCTCACTATCTCCCTGAGTTTGTTTAAACTCATATCCATTGAGTCAGTGATGCCATCCAACCATGTCATCCTCTATTGTCCCCTTCTCCTCTTGCCTTCAATCTTTCCAACATCAGGGTCTTTTCCAATGAGTCACCTCTTCACATCAGGTGGCCCAAATACACACAGTTTGAAAGCATCAATTCTTCAGTGCTCAGCCTTCTTTATGATCCAGCTCTCACATCCATACATGACTACTGGAAAAACCATAGCTTTGATTAGACGGACCTTTAGAGCCATTACCCAGGACGTAATCACCATGCAATGGGGTCTCTGTGCTCAAGCATGAAGAGTCTAGTAACAGCATCCCAGTTTTGTAACTGTGGAATCGCCATACTCACGGCTGCCAAACCCAGGCACAGTGCCTTTGGAATGGAGAAGTAGCCTTGGATGTGGGCACCTGGCCAACACTGTGCACGCCATCAGGAGGAGGCAGAGGCCCAGGAGAGAAAGACAAATCCTCCTTCCCTTAAAGCATGTCCAGCATGCCCGGTCGAACACTGACTCTCTGGAGTAAAGAAAGTTGAGTTGTCTCCAGAACCATGCCTCCTAAGGGTTAATGTGGCCAATAAGCTTTCTGAGCCTCAGTTCGATCTGGAGCAAATGAGTCCTTGATTCTTCCTGGAGATGCTGTAAGGATTGGTGAGACAATCACTATGAGATGCTGTGAAGTGAGCTGCTCAGATAGCCAGAGAAATACAAGGTATATTGTTAAGATCCACACAGAGCAGTTTAGCTGATGAATTGGAAAGCCTTGCTCCCACTCATTTCTGAAAGGACACACCCAAGATAGCCTCTAACTCTTTGTGTCCCAATCTCAATAGCAGGCTTACTCTAGATGCTGGCAAATCAGTTACGAGGGAAAAAAAAAAACCCGAGTCATTTCTGATCATCAGAACTGCATTTACTGGACAGCCTCTTTTTTTTTTTTTTTTTTTTGATAGAAAGGGGGTCGCCAGCAAAGTTTCTTCCCCCGGCTGACAGCCGTTTCCATAAAGCCATGTGTTTTTTTAGAGTAGCCTATGGTGACATAGCAACCCAGACATATGGTGTCATTATTCAGCCGACACAAATTTGACACTTAAGTGAATTTATTATATTTTGCTTTGCTCCTGGTGCCTGAAAGGCTTTGCCACTGTCTCTTCATAGAGCTTGTCACAGATGTTGATGTATTTTCCTCCTCCATGGCCAGGTTTTACTGTGGAAACTGATACAACTTCACGATAGAATTTCTAGATGAATTATTCACGCATTGCATGCTTTCTGCACACGGGGGCTTGGAAGAAATCCATACTATTCAATAAATAGTCTTTCTAATCCTCTGTAACAGAGCATTCTCTCCTGGTTTAAACTATGTCTCTTATCATCTTTGTAATCATACTGTTTTGGATAAAGTACTTCATAGTTGATAGCTTAAAATATTCACAATAGTTCACATTAATGTGCAACAAAATCATCCAGGACCTGAAACAGAGCCATTGCAACAACAATAAAGCACACAGGTCAAATTCTCATCAGTTCAAAATTTTATTCACTCAGAACAAAACACACACTCACACACACATACACACACACACACACAACTGAACCCTTTAGTCAATTCTACTCGCAATGATTTATAGAGCAATTCCTGAAATATCTCAATATTTGTTATTGTAGACAGACTAGGCCTCTCTTGATGCTAATACCATCTGTAGAGATGAGTTTTTAATTGAAAAGAATTTTCAACTTGATGGAAAAGAGTCAGATGAACTCATCACTGGCCTCTGAGAAAAGATTAATGAAACAAAAACATATCAAGCTTCTTTAATACCTGGAGAAGCCATAAGGATACCTCAAGTGACATTATGGGCTATGGTATATGGGAGTGAATAACCTTAACATGACACAGTAAGCCCGTGGAAGAATAAAGAGCTATAATTACAGTTTTGAAGGATACTGACCTGTTGACCTATAAGATTTAAGACTTTGCCTCAGGGTCATTTCTTAACATAGTTTTTGTTTTATTGTGGTTCATTGTTTGTGGGGGTTTTTTTGTTTCCTATTCCCAACTGAAATAAGTTTCCAACTGTATTCAGCAAAATTCTAAGGGATTAAAAAGTTAGGCTTTTCCTTCTTATTTTTAATTGAATTAAATGCCCAAAGCATATGTTTTTGAATCAGAAATCTTTTCTTTTAGGATTTGCTTCGCTTTCAAAGAGCACTGACATTTGCAATTGTTCTCAGAACAGATGGCCAAAGAATTGCACAAATGCACAAAGGAAGATGAAATTCTAGCTAATGA
The DNA here is from genome assembly GCA_007570785.1 of Antilocapra americana. Taxonomy (NCBI): domain Eukaryota; kingdom Metazoa; phylum Chordata; class Mammalia; order Artiodactyla; family Antilocapridae; genus Antilocapra; species Antilocapra americana. The sequence continues at coordinate 13,474,018 of ML661885.1, read as the reverse complement.
TTATTACTATTTGAACACACTCAGGCAAAGTGCTGTAGATTTCACGGCTGAAGCTTTGAGGGCCATCCATGCATGACTTCCCTCATTTGTTGCCCATGGCACCACTCTCTTCCCAGCCTCTCACACTCTTGACACCAGTCCTCCTTGGCTACAACTTCTCACAACCTCATACCACTCCACCCCAAGTACTAACAATTCTTTCTTTCTTTGAAATATGAATTCTATTCCAGCAGTACCCAAACTTTGTGGCACCAGCGACTGCGTGTCTTCATAATTTTTCCACAGACCATGGCGGGATGGTTTCGGGATAACTCAAGCACATTATAATTACTGTGCAATTTATTTCTATTACTATTAATTATATCAGCTCCACCTCAGATCATCAGGCATTAGATCCCAGAGGCTGGGGACTCCTGTTCTATTCAAACCTCTTTGTTTCCTCCCGCCTACTCCAAGCCCCACTATCTTCATCCAGACATCCATGATATCTGTCTTGTCTTCCAGTCTCCAGAATGCCTCTCACTCCAGTCTGCCCTGCCTATCATCACCAAGATAAATGTCCTCATGCACTATTTTATCACCTCCTGCTTAAGAACCCATAATAGGTTTCTATTACCTAGTATCTGTCCTTTTATTGATGTATTTAAATATGCTGGGCTTGTTGTAAGTCCTTAAAAATATCAACTCATTTAATCCTCACAACAGTCCTGTGATGTAAGAACTGTGACTTTCCCCTTCTTATAGGTGTGGATGCTAAGGCACAGAGATGATGAATAACTTGCCCAAGATCACACAGTCATCAAGTGATGGAGCCATGATTCAGTCTGTGTTTAACCAATATACTGTGCTGTCTCCACTTGGAACCACTTGAACCTACATCATGTTTTATATTTTGTTTGGTCATTTATTTATCTATTTGGCTATACCAGGTCTTAGTTGTGACATGCAGGATCTTAGTTACAACATGTGAACCCTTAGTTGCAGCATGTGAGATCTAGTTTCCTGACCAGGGATCAAACCCAGGGCCCCTGAATTGGGAGCACAGAGTCCCAGACACTGGACCACCAGGGAAGTCCCTCATGTTTTGTATTTTGTAAACTCCTCTTATTTATCATTTGACCCAAGCCTTTAGCCTATTCATCCATAAGTCCATCTCACTTGAGTTCTTTTTAGTAAAAGGTCCTCTATTTCAATGGCCCACCCTCCCTATGTACCAATTTCTACCTCTTGCACCTTTGCCTGTATGGATGTTCTTGCCTGGCCTCTCTTTCCATTCATCTCTCTTTGTCATGCATATATCAGATCATATAAATTATGAATATTTGTCATTGTAAGATATGAACTTCTTTGCAAGATGTAATTCAGTTCTCAAAGGAGGCCTCTGAGCTCACTGAAGCCTCTTCTTTGCCCTCTCTCAGTGTGTGCACACAAAGCCCACTGTGGTTACACTTTCTTCCAAGAATATCCTAAAACTCCCCTTCTTCTCTGACACCTCCTTCATAGGCAGAACTTAGAGCTATGGCAACTGCTTTCTCACAACAAGAAGGGAGTTGGCTCAACCCTTGATGATCACCCCACCCACCTGGATCAACTCACCCCACCAGGTTATGAGTTCCTCAAAGGCAGGTACTCCAAAACCTCATAGCACTGTAGAGGGAGTCAATGTGAATTTGTAATACATTAGCATGCAGTTCCACTTTGCTTTCTACTTGTTTATATATATATACAGACACACACATATGCATACACAGATGGATACACACATCTACACATATGTTCAGGCTTCCTTGATGGCTCACTGGTAAAGAATCCACCTGCCAATACAGAAGACACAGGTCTAACCCCTGGGTCAGGAAGGTTCCCTGAAGAAGGAAACAGCAACCCACTCCAGTATTCTTGCCTGGAGAATCCCATAGACTGGCAAGCTACAGTCCATAGGGTCACAAAGAGCTGGACACAACCAAAGTAACTTAGCACACATGTAGCACACACATTTATACACACCTACACATATATCCACAACTACGTGTGTACAGACACACACACGCTTATATCAGCTGTAATTTCTAACAACACTGTAAATCCAACAAAGACAGATCCGGCCTCCGCTTTCCTTGCATTTCTCATCAAATCAAGTACACAGCTACCCCATCAATCCTCACTAAATACTTGCCATATGAATGGGTGAGTTATTAAAATTACCCCAGGAAATGAAGATCTTTGACTTGCCTTGCCAAGTGTTAAAAATGGCACCACTCAAAAATATATAGTCAACCACACATTAAAAAGTACTAAGAATAACTCAATATTTCTTGTATGGAACAGTTGCATTTTCTTCTGAGAATCCATATGTTAAAGTCTCTCTCTGTATTTCCCACAAGAGCACTTAAATCCAGAACTCACAGTGTATCTGGCTTCAAACCAAGTACATTAGTTATTTTGGAATTGCAGAATTAATAGTCATTCTCCCACTTGCAGATCTACCTCAAATAAAATTGTATTTCATTTGGATTAAGAGTTGTAACTCATAAATTCAGCTACAGCAAGCTGCACCAACACAACTCTTTAGCACTTACCACATGGCCCAACTTCAGAAAAATACTACCAATTATTAGTTATTATAAATGGAGAAAAAAACCTCTTGCCTCAATGCATAGAATATGGATATAGATATCTACATTTTACTTATACCAAGAACCAGAATAGAATAGCAATATTGTGATTTATAGGCCAAATTCACAAACAAATTCAGGAAACCATTTTTGAAACTCAAAGTAACATCCAGATGCTTGAGACTAAAGCCATGATAATGTAATTTTATCAAATGTCTCACAACTGTTCAAACCAGAACCAAACAATGGACCCAACTGAAGCTACTTTTTAAAAAAAGTAAATGCCCATATAGAAAATATTATCCTAATATTTGTTATTAATAAATACATTTCTATTATTTTAAAAATGAAAAAGGAGAGGAGAAAAATTCACATTTCAAAGACTCAGGGAGGCTCAGCTTTAAGCAATGTTGCATCACAACCAATGGGAAGTCACTGATACTGACAGCCCAGCCTGTTGGACACAAGGCAGGAAGAGAATTGCATTGCTCAAGTCATCTTATCACTCAGGTTAAAAAGAAAAGCCAAACAGCCAAAGTCCTTCTACTAGCAGCTGTAGATGAGAATCAAGCAAGTAATGTCATACTTACACACCATGGAGAGAACTGTCAACTTCTCAGGGTTTTTTTCTTTTTGGTCATTCCATACACACAGAACGTGAGGTCTCCCATCACCTCCCAGCATGGAATAAGCCTGCAGGGATGAGACCGTGCAATATTTCAATAACGTGGTCATACTGAAAACATGGATTTAATTTCTGTGGTTCCCACTGTAAGAGTTGTCTCACATTTTATTTAAATCAAAACTTATCACTTTTACCCACTCCAGTATTCCTGCCTAGAGAATCCCATGGACAGAGGAGCCTAAGCAATTCCAAATTAGGACAGAGCTAGTTTGGCGATTTCAAAAGAAATGTTGCCATATGCAAATGAGGAGTGCAAAGGAATCATCATTTTACAAAGCACTGTGAGGACCAGTCATTCACACACATGTGTACTAAGCACCTATTACACTGTGGTAGGACTTGTGGGTGAAGAAATAAATGTGATCCGTGCCCTGGAGGAGCTCTCAGGCTCCTGGGGAAGACAAAAAATAAAAATCAAATCAATTTTTAAAAGATGAGATAAATGCCCCAAATTCAGTATGTACAGAACACAAAGGGAACGCATCCAACTCAAAGAAAGGAGCCTGGCAAAGCTTCCTGGAAGGCTAACAATTGGTCCACGCCTTGCAGGTTGAGAAAAAAGCTTTGTTTCCTACTCATGGTCACTTTGAAGGTCAAATGAAATGCATGCAGAGGAGGTGGTTTTAGAACTTACACCTTAGTGGGAATTAAGATCCAAGTTAGTTGTAACTAACTTGCATTTCGATACAAAAGCAATTTTATGATCGTCTACTCTGCTTGTACTGAGTTAGGGTACTGTATATGTGTTAGTCGCTTAGTCGTGTCTGACTGCAACTCCATGGACTGTAGCCCACCAAGCTCCTCTGTTCATGGGAGTCTCCAGGCAAGAATACTGGAGTGGGTGGCCATTTCCTTCTCCAAGGGTACTGTAGTGTACTGTAGAGTGTACAAACAATAAGAGATGGCATTTATCATCAGGAGTCTATAATTTAATTAGATAGTAAATATCACATGCGTGAGAGCTAAATAACCAGATAGGGCAATATTTGGTTCTGTGCTAGACCTCGAGGTTTGCCAAGCCAACTCTGAATCACTTTCTATTCTTACCCAATCTTCTTTCCCACAACTTCTGTTAATGACGTGTTTGCATAAGAGACAATACTCATGTATAATTCTTATAAAGTTTTTCCATTTGTTTGTATATAGATAAATAAAACAACATCAAGAACAAAGCAATTACCCTAATAGACATACCAAAAAACCAAACTTGGGTTCATATTTCTCCATATTTGTGGTAAATCCCATGTAGACTTGCTTCATAAACAGACCTCAATTAGAGACTGTGTTCTTTCTCAGGACCAAAAAGTCATCATTATAGTTTTTATGCAAAGTTAGATATAGAATGAGTCAAGAGAATCAATGACGCAACTTGAAGAAATGCCAAACTGGAGAATTTGATTTATAATTTTGTTATGCGGTTGTTCCTCCACTGAATTATGTCTGCTGCATCTGAGAAAACACCGCTGGTATGTTCTAAAATTTCACGAGGCAATTGCGCTAAAAGTGAATCTCTAATGCCAAAGGTCCTTTACCCCTTTCCACAATGGGATCCAGCAGTTTGCTTTAGGAAACACCTTACAGATAATTGGTTGTAGAAGACATAGATCTGGGCTTGAATTAAGACTTTACCTCTACTGGCTGTCCTCTTTATAGCAATTTGTTTGACTTCTGCGAGCCTCAGTTTTGCCATCTATCAGATGGGTATAATGACAGTTATTGAATTGTTTTGGAGGGTTACAGATTAGAGGGAGGAATAACATACCCATTCACTCTGAGAGTCAGTTCAGCCTCTGATTTGAAAAGCCATTAAACAGAAATGAGGAGGCCACATAGAGCAGACATGTATGCACAGAAGGGACACAGCTGCCTGAAATACTATCCATACAAAGGAGAACCTCCCCGACTGCCTTGAGAATCTCAGGCTGTTCTACCACCTTTACAGACTTGGGCTCATAGCAGCCTTCATGAAGAAACTACACAGTAGTCAATGTACTACCATTTAAGTGAATATTGATATTCTCTAACATTTAATGGCCATTCAATAGATAATGACAATTATATTCTTTATTACCAAATGAGTTTTTGGCTTGTACTTTCAGCAATATAAAATGAATATAATACAGAACATCCACTTTCCCAGGGCTCCATGAACTTGGAGGGGCATGTGCTAGAGTACAAGTCACAGAATTTGCTGTTGCTCCTTTGGTTTTGCTCTCTAGCCCAGTTTGATCTCCCTCCTTCCCATCTGGGAGCCCTGGCTGGATACCTGCAGTGGGTTTATAACACAGACACCGCACCCCCCCCCCAGCTCCCACAGGCTACCTTTCCTACTTCCTATCCTACCTTTCCTGCTACTGGGAGAAGTGACACCTCCTACTGGGCTTGAGGCTGTTAACTCTCCCAAGCCAGCCAGTCTCCCAAGCCAGCCATGTCCAAAGGCATAGACCACATCAAAGCCACCTCTTGCCAAAGTCAGAGCAGGCTCAAGTGGCCATGACATCACCCTTACCACCCAAATCTCTCTACTAAAGAGAACACCTCTCCCCAAGCCCTTGCCTATGATTCTGCAGGTGATTAACCCATGTCCCCCTGAGTCGTGCTCTGCACAAAACCCACTCAGTTCCACACAAGGGCCCCACTTCCTCCATCCTCTGCAACCTGGTCACAAGAGTGTCACTACCTTATGCTCACTAATAGCTTAAACATTTTCATCAGTTCAGCCATGTGTGACTCTCTGCCACCCCATGGACTGCAGCACGACATTTTCATAGAAAAATGAAAAATCTCTTACTGGTTTCACTGTGACTCTTTTCCACTGGGATCTGGCATAGTCCCCAAGAAGAATAAGGGCACATGAAAGACAAAGATGAGCAACATGCAGGCAGAACAGACTCCCCCCACACCATAGCTCATAGATTTTGTTTCCCAACCTTGTCTTAGCCTTAAGATGACTCACTCATTCTCAGGAGGCTTGTTGGACTTTTTTCAAATAGTCCCCAGATAAGCACATGACAAGACTTTCAGATATGCTGGAATCATGGAGTGTGTGTAGCTTGGATTCAAGCTGAAGGCCTTGCTGTAGTCATAAGCTAAAGATTTATAACTCACAGTTTCTTGATAAATTACTTTAATATGAAACACAGTGTTTGGAAATGGAAGAGTATTTTATTTTCTTGAACTCTATTTGCTTCTCCTCCCCACATCTATAAAGTATACACACACAATTTTATACACCTAAATTTAACCCTTTTTTATTCTCTTCACCTTCACCAGTGTTAAAATATATGACATTCATCTAAGTCTTTTGTGTCACAAGTTCCATTATTCTATAAATGTGCTCAAGTTAAATATTTCCAGCCAGCAGAATTTTTGCTTCCATTTCCCCATGAAAAAAAGCTTTCTGTTGATCAGTGGGCAAAACAAACTGGTGGCACTTTGTGTGGATAATTTAATCCGTGGAGAAAAGCCACTAATACACAGCAACTTAAATGATAAAATTAACCTCAAGAATAATTTTTGACAATACATTAAATTACTCTTTATATTACCATGGAGGTTTCATACTTCCAAAGGTCATTGGCAAGACTTAAGAAATTACATCAGAATCTTGCGATGGTGAGAAAGTATTTTCCAATTTTTTTTCAGTCTAATAAAAAAAACTTCATTTTTAAATTAGTAATTTAAAGCGTAAGTAATATTATCATGTATGTCCCTGAACACAAAGCAAAAAGAAAAGTACTCCTAAAGGTATTTAAGAGCACAAACCATTTTAGCTGATTCTTAAGAGTGGTTTCATTAATCATTACTTCACTCAGGTAATTTATTTTTCATGCTACTCCAGTAAATTCTCCAGTTGTCTTTAATCTTTCCCATCATCTTTGTCAATGGCTCCAACTAGTTTCTTTTTTATCTGGGAGGCTGTTTTGCTACTGCTCCTTTCAGACACAAAGCAGCATACCAACTGAGTGATCTCAACAGCTGAGAGACCTACCTGGCATGTGTGACGTAAAAGTAGAAATAACTTTCCAAAACAGTGGAGAAATTCACTTTTGACGAGCTTTACCATGCTTAAGTACGACACTGGGAGAAGATTAAAAAAAAAAAAAAGTCTAGGTATACGGCTTGTGTATAAGAGAAAAATTCCAAATAAGTGACCCCCTAGAGGCATAACACACATTTTGTTTGAGTTTTAACAATAGTTTCCAATTTGACTCACTCCCAGTGAGATTTGCCATGGATTTTAATGAATCTTTTCAACTCACGTGTCGCAGCTTCTCTTTTCTTTCATACACATAAGAGCCCCTGAATAAGACAGTTAAATTTTTGTTTGACCTTAAGTCATTTTTGAAGTAACTCTATCTTTCATGTTTATTAGAGTCCATTTGACTGTCAAAAGACATAATTTAAGTAAAAACCAATATCATGTATAAATTTTAACTTTTTATAGATCAGTATATACTAAAGAAAAAAATCAAAGATACTTCAGATATCACATAACAAGATGTTTTATTGTGAGATAGTGATATTGAGAAATAAGGAAAAATGAGTCTCTAAGAGAGAGGATAGCTATGAAAACAGCTTTCATAATTGCTAAACAGAATTGTCAAAAGAAGCAAAAGGTCTTCAGTTTATTACAGGCTTGTACAAGTGACTTGTACAAAGGCAACAGCAAATCTTTGTTGAAACTCTAGGTGTTTCTGTTTCAGAAATTAAATAACGCACCTTTCCTTGATAGCTGGTCTCTGGAATATGGAAAATGCCAAGGTTCCTTGGTCCATGTTTCAGGCACCACTTTGCTTAATCCACAAGGAATTTTGCAAGTCTCACAAAGACTTGGCAATCTTCTACACCTCTGTAAAGACCTCATAGACAGGTATGAACATTCTACAGTACTGTTTCAAATACCTACTTACGAAGAAGGACCTGCCCTATCTCCAACATTTAACCCAGAATTAGACAAATTCAGGCACAGCTTCCAAAGTCTGGGGGTTCTGGTGGTCCAGTGGTTAAGAATCCACCTACCAGATTCATTCAATGTATGGCAAAACCAACACGATAATGTAAAGAAAGATAAATAAAAAAAAGAATCCGCCTACCAATGCAGGGGTCATGGGTTCAATCCCTGCTCTGGGAAGATTCCACATGCCATGGGCCAACTAAGCCCAGGCACCACAACTACTGAAGCCTGGGCTCGTAAAACCTGTGCTCTGGGCTCGTAAAACAACAGAAGCCACTGCAATGAGAAGTCTGTACACTGGAACAAAGAGTAGCTGCAACTAAAGAGAAAAGACCTCGTGCAGCAACAAGACCCAGCATGGCCAAAAACAAATCAATAAATAAAAAAAGAAAGAAAAGAAATCCTTTGTCTTGTTCTGCGCTATTTCCTCTGACCAGTGTCTGACCTGCCATTCAATGGCACCATGTCAGGGCACCTGGAGAACCATGAATTTTCCATGAATGACCCACTTTGACTTTCTTCCCTGGTCCTGAGCACCATGCTCCATACCACTTAGCCACCAGATCTTAGGATCACTAACATATGGAGCCTCAGCTATGTGCTCTCTGCCCTAAGTGGCTGCTCTCAAGTAATTGGAAAAGTTGGGTAGGCAGAGACACTTTATCACAGGCGTTCCCTAGTACGACAAATGCTTTCTTTGAGTGGTGTACTCTCTCAGGAAAGGAAAAGACACTCATTTAATCAGCATAGTGATCAAGGAAGGAATCAGTGACCTGACCACCAGGGCCTTCTATTGAGTTTATCAGAAAACCCATTTGTCATCCTCACATCACAAATGACCTTGGATTTAGACTTCTGACTTAATTCCCATAAGAAGACACCCTATAGTCACTGTACTGTGTGTATAAAAGATGAATTTGTTAACTATATTCATTTAAATGGGCCAAAAGCTTTCTGTAACCCTCTTTGGATGTTTATTTTAATATACGGAGAGGAAAAAAAATAACTGTCACTTACTACATGCTAAGGACCATTCTAGGCACTTCACTTCAGTTCAGTTCAGTCACAGTCATGTCCGACTTATTGCAACCCCATCAACCACAGCATGCCAGGCCTCCCTGTCCATCACCAACTCCCGGAGTCTACCCAAACCCATGTCCATTGAGTCAGTGAGGCCATCCAACCATCTCATCCTCTGTCATCCCCTTCTCCTCCTGCCCTCAATCTTTCCCAGCATGAGGGTCTTTTCAAATGAGTCAGTTCTTCGCATCAGGTGGCCAAAGTATTGGAGTTTCAGCTTCAACATCAGTCCTTCCAATGAACACCCAGGACTGATCTCCTTTAGGATGGACTGGTTGGATTTCCTTGCTGTCCAAGGGACTCTCAAGAGTCTTCTCCAACACCACAGTTCAAAAACATCAATTCTTTGGTGCTCAGCTTTCTTTATAGTCCAACTCTCACATCCATACATGACCACTGGAAAAGCAATAGCCTTGACTAAACGGACATTTATTGACAAAGTAATGTCTCTGCTTTTTAATATGCTGTCTAGATTGGTCATAAGTTTCCTTCCAAGGAGTAAGCGTCTTTTAATTTCATGGCTACAGTCACCATCTGTAGTGATTTTGGTAGCATGTGTTAAATCACTTAATCTTCATAGTCCCTGATGTAGGGACTATTACTAGCCCTGTCTCACAGATGAGTAAACTGAAGCACAGAGAGGTTAGGAATTCACCCCAAACCACACATCTAGCAGGAAATGGAACCCCGTTTCTAACCTAAGCTGTCTAGATCCCTGCTCCAAACCACTGTACTCCACTGCTTCCCATGGATGTGGTTCAAAAGTGAGGGAGGTGGGAGGGAGGTTCTGGAAGGGGAACACATGTATACCCATGGCAGATTCATGTCAATGTATGGCAAAACCAACACAATAATATAAAGAAAATTAAAATAAATAATTTTTTTTTAATTTAAAAAAATAAAAAAGAACCTGACAACCACCTGTCCTCTGATGCTTTGTCCTGGCCCCAAGGCAGAGTATTTTCATGGTCCAGGCATTTTCCCTTGCTTGATATGGCTATAGCTCATGGGATGTCAATGATCCCACTTGAATCACACTGGACCCCGGATTCTAGGGTAAGCCAGTCTCTTAGCATCATGTGGACAAGCAAGACAGCCAACACACATAGCAGTCACACCTTGACCCTGCGGTTCCTCCTCTCCCTGAGCTCCCTACTGACCAGACTCATCACCTATGGCACTTATTCTTCATTAGCTTGTTTTCTCCTCAGACCCATAGAAGTTATAGAGTCTCAGTAGCATTAGTCCAATTGCTTTATCTTATTTATTAGGAAGATCTGTTGTTTAGTTGCTCAGTTATGTCCAACTCTTTCTAACCCCATGGACTGCAGCCCACTAGGCTTCTCTGTCCATGGGATTTCCCAGGCAAGAATACTGGAATGGGTTGCCATTTCCATCTCCTGAGGAGCTACCTGACTCGGGAATAGACACCAAGTCTCCTGCTTGGCAGGTGGATTTTCTACCACTGAGCCACCTGGGAAGTCCAAGTAGCATCATAGTTTTCCAGAATAATTAAGGAATACTTTAAAGGCTACATGTACCTACAAGGATCAAGTATTTTGGACTTTTCTTGTCTTAGAAAACAAAATATTCTGAGCATGAAAAGTTATCCTTTTGTCAATTGTTTAACACCTGAAGTTTTATAATATATAACATAATATTTGAGACACTGGATTTAAAGTATACTGTCTGTGGGCAAACATTTGGAAAATGGTTTCCTTAACTAAGAAGATACATTATAGTACATATGCGGGAATTTTTAAATATGCTGATACATGTTACTGACCAATACTAAAATATCTCTGGATTATCATATGTTAAGCAAAAATACACTAAACCTAAACATATTGTTTTTTACTTCTTCTTTCCCAAAGTGTGAAAATTGTAGCATATTCTTTAGAAAATATCCCAAACATAGGCTGACACTTGGCCTCCTTTTCCCTCATTTCCTCAAGGCAAAAGTAATTACTAACAGAACTTTAAGAAATCTTGGGTGTGTTGGGAACTTAGTCTTTCTTTTCAATATCAGCATATTCAAAGGCCATTCCCTCTGAGAAAATCTAGTGGTTCTCTTGATAACGAGCAATTCCAAACCTCTTCCTTTATCTGGACTATGACATTGTCATTGAATACGGTTTGGGACCACCATGTAAGAAAGTCATTTTAAACAGTTTTTAACATATCCTGTGACTGATGAGGAGTCAAACTTCATATATCAAGCAGTAGTAAAACTACAGCTATTTCCAGTTGACATGTGTATCCAGAGATTTTTCTATGTTCATACCCTTTGACCAAGTAATTCCACTTTGGGGACTCTATCCTAGGGAAATAATCTGCAAACAGGAAAAAAAACTTAACGCACAAAGACAGTTACCAACTATATAAATGTCCTATTCCTAAACTATATAGGAATGGCCAATAAACTATCCACTTAAAGGAATATTTATAGCCTTTCAAATAGTTATGAAAATTTTATAACATGGAATATTTTTCTCATGTTAAATGGAAAGTTAAGATGAAAATTACATGTAGAAGGTAACCACCCTTACATAAAAATCAAGAGCATTGCAGAGCAACAACGACAACAAAAAGGGGGGGGGAACATAATACAAACAAAAAAGGGAACATAATACACTAACTCCCAGAGTAAGTAATTTTGACCACTTAAGTAGTCTTAAAAGAAATAAGAGCATTCAAGGCCCCAGTCAAGGGGCTCTAGAAAAGCCTTTGGTGATTTACATTCTCTTATATAAAGTGAGACTCAATAAATATTTGTTAAATTAAGGAATAACAAAAGCATAGGTGTTCACTACTTCCTAACACACTGCAGCATATGAAATTGCTGATATGTAACCATTTTGACCAATAAAAACAGCAATTTCATGTGGTTCAACCATGTAGAGTCAATGAGCCTTGACCACCACATGTTGCAAAAGATCAGGATGAAATAATCTGAACCTCCCACAAGTCACTCCCTCTTTCCCTCCCTCTCTCACCTCCCTTCTACCCCACAGTGGTCAAATAACCAGCTCGAAGAAAATCCAACTGGATATTTGACATGATATTGCAAAAGAAATAAAAAATTCAGAAAGACTTGTTGCTGACTTTTTCCCATGTTGCTGTCATCTTATGGATATACTACAGGGTTTAAGCAGGAGGAACACAAAATGTTTAAACTTTCTTGGCCACTGTGGGATAATAGACACTAGATAGCATCTTCTTTCCTTCATCTGGGCACCTCAAGAGAAAATTAGCAGATTTAAAATTTAGAGAGATTTTTTATTAGAAATAATTGGTGAGATCCCTCACTGTGGTCTTCCGATTTATTTCCTTTCATATACATAGAGTGGGAAATGTTGAATGGACGCTATTTTGCAAAGAAAGCACTTTTATTTCTATTCTTTTCCCCCTTTGCAATCTCCTTTGACACTTCTAGGTAATCAACAAACAACATAGTAACCTGACTAAGGTATGGTAGAGGGGTGGGGGTGCTAAGAAACCTTGGAACAGACTCAAAACAGTCAAGCAATATTTCCAATATTACAGACAGCTCTTATGCAACATTCTGACTTATATTTTAAACAAATAGTCTACTTTTTATTTTATGCTTTACCATTTCTAGTTCCTTTACTGCAAAAAATATATAACTGTGTCTAATAACATTTGTAAAATTATCGCTTCTACCTCAGCCCTTTTCAGAGTTATGGTTGTTAAAATTCTTGTCCCAAAAAAAGAGGGAATTTGTTTCATTTTTTTTAAATAGGAAGGGAGCTAGGAAACTTATTCTTGAGAACTGCTGGAGAAAAACAATTAGTCTAAGTTACCCAGTCTTATGATAAAGTTTCTACCACCAAAAACCAGACTAACAAATATGTGAGATGTTTAAAGAAAGCAGTTGATGTTAACCCATGGTGTGGTCTCAGCAATGTTAACAGTATATATTCTGTCCTAATTATTACTCAGTTGGCAAAGGTTGATTGGCAAGTTGTTCTGATTAGATAACATTTTGTTAGGAGAGCATAGAAAAAAAAAAACTTAGACAATTCACTTCCACAGAAAGGAAGAAGAGTATCAATTCTGTAGACATAAATATGTACCTGCTCTCAGTGCCTGTGTAAGCAAGACAGAATCAAACCCTTTTTGTGACAATAAATGATTCTAACTTTTATCAGCAATTAATGTACATTTTTATGTTCTTCTCATCCAAAGACAGATGGAAACTTTAATACAGTTTAACCATATAAGGAGTCAAACCGAGCTTCAAATCTATCCAGGAACTTACTTCATTCTTTTGTTATTCCAGTAACTTCGCTTGAATTTAAGACTCAAGACAAAATGAAAAATATACAAAAGACCCTAAGATTATAACAATCACCTGAAGATTTGTCACTATAAAGTCACGCCATGTTCCAACTCAAAGTAACTATAATTCCTTGTGCAGCAAAGTTTCTAAATCTTGCCTAATGTTTTCATAAGCACCTTATTCAAACCTAGTATGAAGCATTTTCTCGATTAGCAATTGGTGGTCTACATTTTTATTATTAATTTGGTAATACCAAATGTATGACTTGCAGCTGCCCTGGTGGCTAGGTGGTCAAGAACCCTCCTGGCAATGCAGGAGACACGGGTTCAATCCCTGATCCAGGAAGACTCCACAGGCTGCCGAGCAACTAAGTCCATGAGCCACAACTATTGAGACTGTGCTCCAGAACCTAGGAGTTGCAACTACTGAACCCACAAGTCCTATTTCCTGTGCTCCACAACAAGAGAAGCCACCACAGTGAGAAGCCTGTGCACTGCAACTAGAGGGTTGCCTCTGCTTGCTGCAACTAGTGAAAAGCCCATGCAGCAACAAAGACCAAGCACAGACAAAAATAAATAAATAAGTAACTTTGTTTAGGTATAACATAAAACCACAAGGAAGTTGTTAGGTAAAGCACTGGACTAGAAGACATAATTCCGCAGAGTTAATCTTTGACTTATAACAATAATTATATAACCTCCTTAAATGCATAAAATGAAAGCATTTTGTTGGATGGTTATTCAGTTTGCTTCTGCTTTTTCTGACATGATCCATTTGGACTTCTGTTTCTTAAACAATACAATGACGTGATAACAAAATCAAATTAACTCTGAGTTGACTTCTAGCAATATTAATCTGAAAGTGAAAGTGTTACTCTCTCAGTTGTGTCCGACTCTTTGTGATCCCACAGACTGTAGCACACCAGGCTCCTCTCTCCATGGGATTTCCCAGGCAAGAATACTGGAGTGGGTAGCCATTCCTTTCTCCAGGGGATCCTCCCAATCCAGGGACCGAACCTGGGTCTCCTGCATTGCAGGCAGATTCTTTACTGTCTAAGCCACAAGGGAATATTAACCTAACTACATTTTAATTCATGGACTCTACAGATGCATGGAAAAACACAAGTTCTGAAAGATACGATACAATTTCAGAGCTGAAGAATAGAATCAGAAGTCATCTTCTGTGTGGTATATATACAATGAAATATTACTTAGCCATAGAAAAGAAAGAAATAATGCCATTTGCAGCAACATGGATGGACCTAGAGGTTATTAGGTCAAGTAAGTAAGTGAAGTAAGTCAGACAGAGAAAAACAAGTATAATAATGATATCACTTTTTTGTGGAATCTAAAAATAATGATACAAATAAACTTATTTGTAAACAGAAATAGACTCATAGACATAGAAAACAAATTTAAGATTACCAAAGGGGAACAAGGGGATGGATAAAATAGGAGTTTAGGATTAACATGTACACACTACTATATATAAAATAGATAACCATGTTTCAATGCCATTCTCCCATATCATCCCATTGAAACATGTTAATTATCATATGTGAAATCAATCGCCAGCCCAGGGTTGATGCTCAGGACTGGTGCACCAAGATGTCCCAGGGGGAGGGAATCGGGAGGGAAGAGGGAGGGGGGTTCTGGAGGGGGGGCATATGTAAACCCATGGCAGTTTCATGTAATTGTATGGCAAAACCAACACAATAAAGTAAAGAAAATTTTAAAAATAAATAAATAAATAAAAATAAAAAGTCATAAGTCAAAAAAAAATAGATAACCAACAATAGCCTACTATACAGGGAACTATACTCAATATTTTGTAATGATCTAAATGGGAAAATTATTTGAAAAAGAATATATATATAACTGAATCACTGGCTATACACTTGAAATTAACACAACATTATAAATCAGCTATACTTCAATTAAAATAAAAAGTCAGAACCAGAATTGAAAGAGCCACGTGTACCCCAATGTTCATCGCTGCATTGTTTACAATAGCCAGGACATGGAAGCAACCTAGATGCCCATCAACTGACGAATGGATAAGAAAGCTGTGGTACATATACACAATGGAATATTACTCAGCATTAAAAAAAAAATTCATTTGAAGCAATTCTACTCAGATGGACGAAACTGGAGCCCATTATCCAGAATGAAGTAAGCCAGAAGCAAAAACAACAATACAGTATATTAACGCACATATATGGAATTTAGAAAGACGGTAACGAGAACCCAACATACGAGACAGCAAAAGGAACGCAGATGTATAGAATAGACTCGTGGACTTTGTGGATGAGGGTAAGGGTGGGATGATATGGGAGAAGGGCATTGAAGCATGTTAATTTTCATATGTCTAATCAATCGCGAGCCCAGGACTGATGCTCGGGGCTGGTGCAGCGAGATTTCCCGGGGGGGAGGGAAGAGGGAGGGGGGTTCCGGAGGGGAAGCATATGTAAACCCATGGTGATATCATGACAATGTATGGCAAAAACAATTAAAAAATAATAATAAATAAAAATTTTTTTAAAAAAGTCATCTTCTGCAATTAAAACTAAAATAAGATAAACAGGTATGACTTATCTTTTAACTCATGCTATGAGATGGTTTTTATGTGGTGCTCACTTGGTTATCAGTAATACAAATAATGGAAGGAAAGATGTTATCTCTATCTTAAAAATCAGCAAAAGTTTGAACTAGCTTGTGGTTTGAAAAATTCCAGAATTATTACTATCCAAGGAAAAGGATGCCCTAATTCTGAAAGTCAGTGACAGATATAAAAAGGTAAATTTGGATTCCAATAAGATTTATGGGATATTGATATGCCATCCATTGTGACTGGATGAGTTAACATCATTTAGTCTTCACAGAAACCAGTAAGATAACATCCTGATATTACAGATGAGCTGCCTAGAATTTAACCCTCTTGTTCTCTGACCTTAAATCCCAATATATTCTATTAGTTTATTCTTCAGTAAATGGGGTCAGGAACGTTTTTTCTAACTACCCCATCATAAATAAACTAATGTTTATTTCTACTGGACCCTTAAATTTGACTACCACCACTATATTTTGTCAGAGTTGATCAAATGATGGAAGGGATGTATTGCATTCAGAAACGATCCAATATGTGACTCTGCTAGCAGCATTTGCTAGAGAAACTATGCCTCAAAGTTCCTTTGACTTCATGATTGGAATCCCTGAGCAACACAAGATAGGTCTGGCCAAGAGAGAACTCATCATGCTTGTATCATTTTGCCTTAATTTAAGAACACATAAGATAAATTAGGCTTGCACAAATATTTGACACAACCTAGAGACCACTTTTTCTCAACTTTCTTGGACTTTTAGACATCAAGTGAAGAACCACCAGGGCTAGCAAACCTTCTGTTTTAATATATTGGTGTTCTCTTCAAAAGCCATCATTCTGGTTTATAAATCAGTCTTGTGCATTTAATGTTCTTCTTTTAAAGTATATGCTGATGGTTTGACTTTGAGAGGCTCTCTCTGGATGATTCTTCATGGGCAATAATGGTGATTAAATGTTCTGGTATCTCCATATCAAGGCTCAGCAGTTCCACTCTCAGATATTCACTCCAAGTGATAAGCGGAATCATTGAGAATAATGAAAAACTATCTAGTTGTGCAACAATGAGGAATTATTTAAAATATGATACATTGTTCAACAAATAGACTATTATATGCCAGATGACAAATGTTAAGTAATGAATAAGACATATGATCACTACTTTCATAGAGTTGGAAAGATGTCATGCTCCAGGTACTATTGCTGTATATAAAAAAAAAACTCAAAATTTTGTAGCCAAAAACAGAAACTGTATTTTTAATGCCTACAGATGCTGTGAGTGAGGAATCTGGACAAGGCATGCAGGAATGGTTTATCTCTTCCCCACGATGTCTGGGATCTCAGCTGGGAAAGCTGGAGGCGACTTGATAATAGGAGGGTGGAATCGCCCAGTTTCCTTCACTGACATGTCTGGGATGGGATGAATCAAAGGCTAGACCTGCTGACCAGAGAGCTCACGCATAGCTTCCCGGTGTGACTTGGCTTCCTACCAGCATGGTGGCCTCAGAGTAATGGGACTTCTCCCTTGTCACCTAGGACTCCAAGCTTGAGTGTTCCAGCAAGTGCACCAAGCCATTCAGGTCCCACTGGAATCTGTGTGTTGAAGCAGTCATGTGCATGTGCTTAGTTGCTCAGTCGTGTCCGACTCTTTGTGACCCCACGGGCTGTAGCCCACCAGGCTCCTCTATCCACGGGATTCTCCAGGCAAGCAAACTGGAGTGGGTAGCCATTCCCTTCTTCAGGGGATCTTCCCAACCCAGGGATGAAACCCAGGTCTCCTGCATTGCATGCAGATCCTTTACCATCCAAGCCACCAAGGAAGCTCTGAAGCAGTCATAGGCCTACCCAAACTCAAGGAAAGAGGAACTAGATTCTCCTCTGGATTTGAGGAGTTGCAAGTACATTGTGGAAGAATACGTGAGATGGAAGGTACTGTCATCTCTGGAAGATCCCATTTGCTACAATGTAGTAGTGATAGTAGTCTTAAGAATGCTATTACTGACTGTTACATGTATTGGCATTTAATCTTCTGAACAGCCCTAGAAGGTAATATTTTCATTGTTTTCTTCCTAATAAAGATATCACTATGAAAATAAATTATATTACTCACCTAAGTGTCATTGGTAGTAGAAGAATCTGGATTTGTACCCAGTCTGGTTCCAGAGTCGGAATACTTGTTACCAGCCATAATAATTCTGAGAAATAGAGAGAAACTAAGATGGCGGAGGAATAGGACGGGGAGAACACTCTCTCCCCAATAAATATACCAAAAGAACTTTTAAAGGCCGAGCAAACTCCAAAAAACAGGAACTGAATGCTGGCAGAGGACATCGGGCATCTGGAGAGGCGACCCAGTGCCGACGTGAGGAGTAACAGTGAGGAAACCTAGACTCACCCACCAGAAAACCACACAAGCCTTTCCACCCAGGAAACTTCGACAAACCACGCATCCAACCCCTCCCATAGAGAGGAATCCCCACAATAAAGGGACAACACAGCAAGATAAACAAGATGAAAAGGCAGAGAAATACCCAGCAAGTAAAGGAACAGGATAAATACCCCCTAGACCAAACAAAAGACGAAGAGATAGGAAGTCTACCTGACAAAGAATTCCGAATAATGATAGTGAAAATGATCCAAAACCTGGAAAATAAGTTGGAGTTACAGCTCAATAACCTGCAGGCAAGGATTGAGAAGATGCAGGTAAGCTTTAACAAAGACTTAGAAGAAATGAAAAAGAGACAAAATACAATGAATAATGCAATAAATGAGATCAAAAACACTCTGGAGGGAACCATCAGTAGAATAACAGAGATAGAAGACAGAATAAGTGAGGTAGAAGACAGAATGACAGAAATAAATGAAACAGAAAGGAAAAATGAAAAAAGAATTAAAAGAAATGAAGACAACCTTAGAGACCTCTGGGACAATATTAAACGCACCAATATTCAAATCATAGGAGTCCCAGAAGAAGAAGACAAAAAGAAAGACCATCAGAAAATTCTTGAAGAGATAATTGTAGAAAACTTCCCTAAATTGGGGAAGCAAATAGCCACTCAGGTCCAAGAAACACAGAGAATCCCAAATAGAATGAACCCCAAGCGGGACACCCCAAGACACATATTAATCAAATTGGCAAATATCAAATACAAAGACCAAATATTAAAAGCAGCAAGGGAGAAGCAAAAAATAACTCACAAGGGGAATCCCATAAGGATAACAGCTGATCTCTCAACAGAAACGCTTCAGGCCAGAAGGGAATGGCAAAACATACTTAAAGTCATGGAAGAAAACAATCTACAACCCCGACTACTCTACCCAGCAAGGATCTCATTCAAATTTGAAGGAGAATTCAAAATCTTCTCAGACAAGCAGAAACTGAGAGAATTCAGTAATACCAAACCAGCCCTCCAACGAATGCTAAAGGATCTTTCCTAGATAGGAAACACCGATGGGATAGATAATCTGGAGCCCAAAACAATAAAATAAATGGCAGCGGGATCATACTTATCAATAATTACCTTAAATGTAAACGGGCTGAATGCCCCAACCAAAAGGCAAAGATTGGCCGATTGGATACAGAAACAAGACCCCTATATATGTTGTCTACAAGAGACCCACCTCAAACCTAGGGACACATATAGACTGAAAGTTAAAGGCTGGAAAAAGATATTCCATGCAAATAAAGACCAAAAGAAAGCAGGAGTGGCAATACTCATATCTGATAAAGTAGACTTTAAAATAAAGGCAGTGAAAAGAGATAAAGATGGACATTACATAATGATCAAAGGATCAATCGAGGAAGAAGAAATAACAATTATAAATATTTATGCACCTAACATAGGAGCTCCACAATATGTAAGGCAAATGCTAACAAATATGAAAGGGGAAATCAACAACAACACAATAATAGCAGGAGACTTTAATACACCACTCACACCAATGGATAGATCAACTAGACAGAAAAGTAACAAGGAAATTCAAACTTTAAATGATACAATAGACCAACTAGACCTAATTGATATCTATAGGTCATTCCACCCCAAAACAAGGAATTTCACCTTTTTCTCAAGTGCACACGGGACCTTCTCCAGGATAGGTCACATCCTGGGCCATAAATCTAACCTTGATAAATTCAAAAATATTGAAATCATCCCAAGCATCTTTTCTGACCACAATGCAGTGAGATTAGATATCAACTACAGGAGAAAACCTCTCAAAACTTCCAACATATGGAGGCTCAACAACACACTGCTGAATAACCAACAAATCACAGAAGAAATTAAAAATGAAATTCAGTTATGCATGGAAACGAATGAAAATGAAAACACAACAGCTCAAAACCTATGGGACACTGTGAAAGCAATGCTAAGGGGAAAGTTGATAGCAATACAAGCTCACCTCAGGAAACAAGAGAAAAATCAAATAAATGACCTTACTATACACCTAAAGCAACTAGAAAGGGAAGAGATGCAGAAGCCCAGGTCTAGTAGAAGGAAAGAAATCTTAAAGATCAGGGCAGAAATTAATGCAAAGGAATCAAAAGTGACCATAGCAAAAATCAACCAAGCCAAAAGCTGGTTCTTTGAGAAGATAAATAAAATTGACAAACCGTTAGCCAGACTCATCAAGAAACAAAGGGAGAAGAACCAAATCAACAGAATTAGAAATGAAAACGGAGAGATCACAACAGAAAACACAGAAATACAAAGGATCATAAGAGACTATTATCAGCAACTATATGCAAATAAACTGGACAATTTGGATGAAATGGACAAATTCCTAGAAAAGTACAACTTTCCAAGACTAAACCAGGAAGAGATAGATAATATTAATAGACCCATCACAAGCATGCAAATTGAAACCGTAATCAGAAATCTTCCAAAAAACAAAAGCCCAGGACCAGATGGCTTCACAGCTGAATTCTACCAAAAATTTAGAGAAGAGCTAACACCTATTCTACTCAAACTCTTCCAGAAAATTGCAGATGAAGGTAAACTTCCAAATTCATTCTATGAGGCCTCCATCACCCTAATTCCAAAACCTGGCAAAGATGCCACAAAAAAAGAAAACTACAGGCCAATATCACTGATGAACTTAGACGCAAAAATCCTCAACAAAATTCTAGCAAATAGAATCCAACAACACATCAAAAAGATCATACATCATGATCAAGTAGGCTTTATCCCAGGGATGCAAGGATTCTTCAATATACGTAAATCGATCAATGTAATACACCACATTAACAAATTAAAAAATAAAAATCACATGATTATCTCAATAGATGCAGAGAAAGCCTTTGACAAAATTCAACATCCATTTATGATAAAAACCCTCCAAAAAGCAGGAATAGAAGGGACATACCTCAACATAATAAAAGCTATATATGACAAACCCACAGCAAACATTATCCTCAATGGTGAAAAACTGGAAGCATTCCCCCTGAAATCAGGGACAAGACAAGGGTGCCCACTCTCACCACTACTATTCAACATAGTTTTGGAAGTTTTGGCCACAGCAATCAGAGCAGATAAAGAAATCAAAGGAATACAGATTGGAAAAGAAGAAGTAAAACTCTCTCTGTTTGCTGATGACATGATCCTCTATATTGAAAACCCTAAAGACTCTACGAGAAAATTACTAGAGCTAATCAGTGAATATAGCAAAGTTTCAGGATACAAAATCAACACACAGAAATCCCTGGCATTCCTATACACTAACAGTGAGAAATCAGAAAGAGAAATTAAGGAAACAATCCCATTCACCATCGAAACAAAAAGAATAAAATACTTAGGAGTATTTCTACCTAAAGAATCAAAAGACTTGTATATAGAAAACTATAGAACACTGATGAAAGAAATCAAGGAGGACACAAACAGATGGAGAAATGTACCGTGCTCATGGATTGGAAGAATCAAAGTGAAAATGAGTATACTACCTAAAGCAATCTATAGATTCAATGCAATTCCTATCAAGCTACCAGAGGTCTTCTTCAAAGAATTAGAACAAATAATTTCTCAATTTGTATGGAAATACAAAAAACCTCGTATAGCCAAAGCAATCTTGAGAAAGAAGAATGGAACTGGCGGAATCAACCTACCTGACTTTAGGCTATACTACAAATCCACAGTCATTAAGACAGTATGGTACTGGCACAAAGACAGAAACATAGATCAATGGAACAGAATAGAAAGCCCAGAGATAAATCCACGCATCTATGGACACCTTATCTTTGACAAAGGAGGCAAGAATATACAATGGAGAAAAGACAACCTCTTTAACAAGTGGTGCTGGGAAAACTGGACAGCCACTTGTAAAAGAATGAAACTAGATCACTTTCTAACACCATACACAAAGATAAACTCAAAATGGATCAAAGATCTAAGCATAAGACCAGAAACTATAAAACTCCTAGAGGATAACATAGGCAAAACACTCTCTGCTATAATCCAAAGCGGGATACTCCATGACCCACCTCCCAGAATATTGGAAATAAAAACACGAATAAACAAATGGGACCTAATTAAAATTAAAAGCTTTTGCACAACAAAGGAAACTATAAACAAGGTGAAAAGACAGCCTTCAGAATGGGAGAAAATAATAGCCAATGAAGCAACAGACAAACAATTAATCTCAAAAATTTACAAACAACTCCTGCAGCTCCATTCTAGAAAAATAAACAACCCAATTAAAAAGTGGGCCAAAGAACTTAACAGACATTTCTCCAAGGAAGATATAAAAATGGCTAACAAACACATGAAAAGATGCTCAACATCACTCATTATCAGAGAAATGCAAATCAAAACCACAATGAGGTACCACTTTACACCAGTCAGAATGGCTGCCATCCAAAAGTCTACAAGCAATAAATGCTGGAGAGGATGTGGAGAAAAGGGAACCCTCTTACACTGTTGGTGGGAATGCAAACTAGTACAGCCACTATGGAAAACAGTGTGGAGGTTCCTTAAAAAGCTGCAAATAGACCTGCCATATGACCCGGCAATCCCACTGCTGGGCATATACACCGAGGAAACCAGAATTGAAAGAGCCACGTGCACCCCAATGTTCATCGCTGCATTGTTTACAATAGCCAGGACATGGAAGCAACCTAGATGCCCATCAACTGACGAATGGATAAGAAAGCTGTGGTACATATACACAATGGAATATTACTCAGCATTAAAAAAAAATTCATTTGAAGCAATTCTACTCAGATGGACGAAACTGGAGCCCATTATCCAGAGTGAAGTAAGCCAGAAGCAAAAACAACAATACAGTATATTAACACATATATATGGAATTTAGAAAGACAGTAATGAGAACCCAACATGGGAGACAACAAAAGGAACGCAGATGTATAGAATAGACTTGTGGACTTTGTGGATGAGGGTAAGGGTGGGATGAGATGGGAGAAGGGCATTGAAGCATGTTAATAGTCATGTGTCTAATCAATCGCCAGCCCAGGATTGATGCTCGGGACTGGTGCAGCGAGATTTCCCGGGGGGGAGGGAGGAGGGAGGGGGGACCCGGAGGGGAAGCATATGTAAACCCATGGTGATATAATGAAAATGTAGGGAAAAAAAAAAAATAAAAAAAAAAAAAAAGGAAAAAAAATAAAAAATAAAAAAATAAACTTTTCAAAAAAAAAATAATTCTGAGAAATAATATTAAAGGCTATCTTACTTGCTGTTTCTCTTTACTTATTTCTAAAGTGATTTTAGGTCAAGGTTTTTTAAAGCTTTGTCTTAAACTTCCTAAAACCACATGAGATTTCTATAAAGAAAGTATTGGTAAGGAAAGTGGATTTGAAGACCACTTTCAATATTTTTCAAGCCACTTCTCTTGGGCATGGTTTCCCCTACTACGACTTGAGGGTACCACTTGCCCTCTTCAGCGCTCAGGGTAGCTATGAGGATTATGGAACACATGACTAGGAGATAATTTACACTAAACTGGAGAGGACTGTCTGGAGGTAATAGATATTGCCATGTTCTGGAAACAAAATTCTTCTCTCCCCTCTTCCCAAAAGTCTAGGAAACCCAAGCTGGTTTACCCTTTTTTTCATCAATGTATCAAGAATGCATCAATATCCAAGATGCCGTGCATGCAGTCTGCCCTGCCAACATTTTAAAGTCTGCAGAACAAATATAAATGGATATATGGAGGGGATTCCTGGCCTTGTTCCTATATAAATACGAACGCATTCTATTCATGATGATTTATATATAACTAAGACATCCCACACATTTCCTTATAAGAAGGGTTTATCGTGGGCTATTTAAGATACACGAATGATCAAGTAGCCTGCATCACTCTACTATGAGGGTGCAGTGAGCGCCACAAAGTCACATTTGGCAATGTTGATTTAACACCTCATAAAAAAATCCAGCTCTTTAGAAAAGCACTCTGCTCTTCAGGCTGGGAACATAGTGAGAAGAGTTTAAAATAGGTCAATTAGCTAAGTTTTTTAAAAAAAAAAAATCTAAAAGCTGTCCAGAACATGATACAACAGACTTCAAATGTTCAAACAGAATTATGGGTACTTTGTCAATGTACCAAGAAGACTAGTGACTTTTCTTAGGAAACTCCATTTTAGTTCCATGTTCTTTATAAGTTCTACAGAAAAATAGGGTGATGTTTTCAATTGCTGGGTTTCCTTAAATAAATATTTTTAAATATACCTACCATGAAAGCAGAATAGTAATTTTAGGATTAATATTTTTGTTCTATTGGCAGTGATATATTTTCAAAATAGTCTTTTATTATTAATTATATAAGAAAACACTAAAATATCACTTATCTCCAGAGAGCCTCTGGAGCACGATGTTAAAAAGTTATGCCTTCCACTTTGGATTACATATTTTGGCAAAAAAGAAAACTGAGTGTTTCATTATATTAATAAGCAAATAAAACTTACACTGAACACAACTTGTGGTTGAAAAATTTCCAAAAATTTCCTTGAGTACATTGCCAAGGACCATATGAACAGAATGATAGCTGAAATGTTTGTTCCATTTAATCTTTTATCTGTTTCTTTAGAAATATGAGTGATAATAAATATACCAAAGTAATAGTTTACATTAGAAACCTGATTTTCTTTAAAGAATCATATTTGTATTTCCCAGTTCTTAGAATTGATGACGAAGTCTCATCCCAGTTCCCGTAGCCATAAGGACCTGCTCCTCCTGCCACAGAACATCTCTTCTGGTGACTTGGAGACCAAAGTAAAAGCAAAGATCTGGTGGGAAGGATGACGTAAGGAGGAGCCCTAGATAGTGTGGCCAGCAGAGCATAAACTCATAGAAATCGGAAGGTCATGGTTGCCTAGAGATGACTCTTTAATGCTATCACAAATGCCCTCAGTTACTTTCTTTCTCTCTCCCAACTCTTGCATATTTTCTAGCCTTCTGTGAACAGAAAGAGCTCTAGTCACAATTCTATGATTTATTTACTCCATATGTTAGGGTGGTGGGTATGTTAGTGTAGGGTATGTTAATATCCCTGACTCTAAGATGCTTTGTTTTTATTTTTTTATTTTTTATTTTATTTATTTAATTTTCTTTACATTATCATGTTGGTTTTGCCATACATTGACATGAATCTGCCATGGATATACATGTGTTCCCCTTCCAGAATCCCCCTCCCACCTCCCTCCCGATTCCCTCTCTCTGGCTCATCCCGGTGCACCAGCCCTGAGCAACAAACCTGGGCTGGCAATTGATTTCACATATGATGATTAACATGTTTCAATGCCATTCTCCCATATCATCCCACCCTTGCCCTCTCCCATAGAGTCCAAAAGACTGTTCTATACATCTGCATTTCTTTTGCTGTCTCGCATACAGGGTTTTCATTACCACCTTTCTAAATTCCATATATATGCATTAGTATACTGTATTGTTGTTTTTCCTTTTGGCTTACTTCACTCTGGATAATAAGCTCCAGTTTCGTCCACCTCAGTAGAACTGATTCAAATGAATTCTTTTTAATGGCTGAGTAATATTCCATTGTGTATATGTACCACAGCTTTCTTATCCATTCATCTGTTGATGGACATCTAGGATGCTTTGTTTTTAAAAATGGAAACCTAATTCTTCCCACGTCTGACTTCCACAGCCATGCCAGGGAGCTCCAAATCCAAGCACTACTTCAGTTCAGTTCAGTCACTCAGTTGTGTCTGACTCTTTGTGACCCTATGAACCACAGCATGCCAGGCCTCCCTGTCCATCACCAACTCCTGGAGTTCACCCAAATCCATGTCCATTGAGTCGGTGGACACTCCTCCATTCAACCATCTCATCCTCTGTTTAAGTGAGAGCTTCTAAATGATGATTTGTCAAAATGCCCCTACCCCCACAATATACATTCATGTCATAAAGAGTAAAGTATTAAACATTCAAGAATATTTATTGGAATAAGAAAATCAAAGGAATGAAATTAGAATAAAGAATACTGATGGCCAAGTCATAAGGATGACAACTCCTTGGTTCCCCTAAAAACTACAGTTGTTTAGTCACTAAGTCACATCAGACTCTGAGACCCCAGGCTGCCAGGCTCCTCTGTCCAAGGGATTTCCCAGGCAAGAATACTGGAGCAAGCTGCCATTTCCTTCTCCAAGGGCTCTGCCCGAACCAGGGATCTGCATCTCCTGCTTGGCAGATGGATTCTTTACCACTGAGCCACTAGGGGAACCTTAAAAACCATAGTACATATGCTCAATTTTACTATTCCTAATAACTAGGGGAAAAAAGCAATAACAAAAAACAATTTTAGTTTACTTAGATTGAGTCATATAAAATTGCCAGTATGTAACCGTTTTGACATATGATCATGGTTTTAATAACAATACCCCAAACACAAGAATATTTGGGTCAAATGTGAAATTTTGAGCTACTAAACTACTCTTCCACATCCAAGAATATTAAGTTTTTAAAGTTTCTAAAATGTAGTGTTAAAAAAAATTTCCAAATGTTGTTATTTATATATACATACATATTTATTTCCAGTTCTAGTAAGAGCCACAGTGATAGTTTTGAGTGGTTCTTTACAATAGAATTTCTTGTATTTTATGCTCCATGATATGAAATCATAGGGCAACTCTAAATTTCACATGGGTCATATAGCACAAAGCAGATAGGCTTTCAGAATACTCAAATTCTCACTGCCGGCAGAGAGAAGCAGATCACACTTAGAATAATAAACATCATTGCTAAAACCTCTCAACTAGTGGTGAAAGACTAAACATGGTTTATGTAATTGTTTTTGTTTGTTTTAGTGGCTAAGTCAGGTCTGATTCTTTTGAGACCCCATGGACTGTAGTCTGCCAGGCTCCTCTGTCCATGGGATTTCTCAGGCAAGAATAGTAGAGTGGGTTGCCATGCCCTTTGCCACCGGATCTTCGCAACCCAGGGATCGAACCTGTGTCTTCTGCATTACAGGCAGATTCTTTACCACTGATCCACCTGGGAAGCAATTAAGTGTTTACTGGTGCTCAGAAAGTGGTAGTGTGCTACAAGCAAACACCTCTAATGGATTTGATTACCTGATTGCATTTCCTGTGCTGACGGCACATTGTTCTCCCAGGTCTGTGTTCACAGGACACACTCTGCAGACTTCTTGCCATACTAGCTAGTAACTTGTTTCCTTCTGTCCCCTCTCTGAAACTGGAGGACCCCTGATAGGGGAATGAACTCTTATCTACCTTTGTACTCCTAGCTAATGCCTAACATATAGTTGATGCTCAGTACTTTTGGATAAAAAGTCTCAATTGTTCCCACAGAATTGGAAAACAGACTGATTCCATAAGGCTTTTGGAAATAAAATCAACAGGATTTGGCAAGCCCTTGGATGTGGGGAATGAGGGACAGGAAAAAGCTAAGGATAAGTCAGATTTCCAGCTTGGTAAGGCATAACTTCAAGAGTAATCTGAAGGCAGGGACATAGTTTGGACAAATTGAATCTGAAATATTGGTAGGCCAGCCTGAAGAAAAACAAATAACAAGGAAATGGAAAATGCCTTGGAAGAGAATTCAGGATGACATAGATTAGATTTTGGCTTCTTGCAGACACAAGTCACTATTGGGTACCTGAGTGAAAAGAAGATCAACCAGGGTAAGAACAGAGGATGGGAAGGAGAAGAGAGGGCTCAGGACAAGAACATTAGGCAATGCTTGTATTTGAGCCAGTCTGAGCAAGTGAAACAGACAGGAGAGGTAAAAGAAACTTACCTCAATGTCACAGCATAATGAATATAAAAGCTGGATGCAGAAGTGAGAGCAAATATTCTGGAGAGGGCGGGTGGAAAAAAAGGACCCAGAGAAGATAGAGTAACCTTACAAAAGAGGAGTGATACTGTTCAAGGGACTTATTCCAGTAGAATAGAGCAGTAAAGCACACTGCAGTGGATTAAGGAATAACAGTGGCTGTCAGAACACAAGCTTAAAAGCAAGGACATCTGGATATGAACAGACTGGTGGAAAACTGGGGCCAAGGGGAGGGTTCTTTTTTCCATCAGGGAGATTGGACTTGTTTGTGAGGCTTATAGGAGGAAAGCAGCAGAGGGTCATGTCTTTGACTTTTGAATGTCTAGTTCTATTCCATGCAGTAACTTACATGATGTTTTATTGGATGGATAGTAGAGATATCTTTCAATTTGGAAGGCTTTTTCAAAAACACCCAAGGATATTTTCAAAGAAACATTCAAGTGCACATTTTCTTAATTTAACATGTCACAGGTGTTGAAAAATGAAAATTTCATGGACTAATTTTAGCTAATTGGTGGACTTGGTAGTTCAGCAACAGAATCAAAGACAATTAGGTAGCTCCCATTCACCAGTGAACCAAGATTAGTCCTTGAATAGCTCTCATCTGTCTGAGAGCTGACTGGCAAGCTAATGTATTTCCTCTCCAAGCAGTGCACAAGTGGAGTGGTGGTGAATATAAGAGCTCTGGAGTAAGCCTGCCATGTGCCCCTGGAGTAAACGGTTGATGGTCTGTATGCCTCAGTTTCCCTATGGATAAAATAGGGCTACTGAGACTATTTCATAGAGCTATAATGAAGATCATATGGGTTAATACAGATGGAAAAGCTTAGAATACCAGGTAGGCAGGAAATGCTCAATAAAAATTCACTATTCTTTTCCATACATTCTAATCCTGTGTTGTGCTAAGCTGCTTCGGTCATGTCTGACTCTTGGCAACCCCATGGACTGTAGCCTGGCAGGCTCCTCCGTCCATGGGATTCTCCAGACAAGAATACTGAAGTGGGCTGCCATTTCCTCCTCCAGGGGATCTTCCCAACCCAGGATCTTATGTCTCTTGCATTGGCAGGTGGGTTCTTTATCACTAGTGCCATCTGGGAAGCTCATATATTTCAATACACACACAGAAATTTGATTTTTATGAAGGTAATCTCAGGTTCCACTCTCTCATGTGTGGTCACCTAAACAAGGCTGTTCAGAGACAGAAATGATGCTACGGAATCGTCATCACAGTACATGAACTTTCAATTATTTCTCCAGGAATGATAGAGGATTTTCCCTAAACAGCACTCTCTCTATAGTAGTCCTCCTTCTGAACCACAGCAATTACTGGCAAATCAAGAAGCTAGGCAGTGTTAGAGATACAGTCTGTGGCTAGGGAACAGTTTTTCACCTTCAAAGCAACTTGGACCAGATGGGAATGGAACCTTGGCCTCATTAATGCCATGTTACCAACCGGCCCAGCGAACCAAGCCAGGTATGCAATGCCTTGCAGATTTTGAGCTCTCTGAAAAATGTCAACTTGTCACATCACCAAGAAAAAGTGTTAAGAACTAAAGAACTTAACCATTATTTCCATTCACCCAAGCTAAAATTAGACCAACCAGGTCCTGAGAAATCTAGTCTGGACCTAGGACTAGACTTCATTTGGGCTTTGTGCCAACACATGGTTGGCATTCAATACCTGCCATCTGGGTTGACCTATCACTGAGGCTAAATTCCTAAGCAGCCATAATAAAAAGAGAAACCTGCCTGAAGATCAAAATAACAGTAAGTAGAAGGTATGTCAGTATTTTATATGACTTTGCCTGGCCAGTTAAGAACCAGGTGTTCAAAGTTTTAACTATGACTATATATTCAGTTCAGCACAGATTTTTATATGCACTTCCCTGAAGGTAAAGTACTTAGCCTTCTAAGTCAACTTTACAGCCTCTTTCTGCTTTCACCTTAATGGATAACATCCGTCCACAAATTTGTAACATCAGTGGATGCTAATAATGACTGGGGAGAATTCCATTCCTATTTGAAGGTTAAGACATTTTCAACTTCATTTCAGAGTGTGGCTTCATCTAAAAGTTAATCAACCTCAACCTCAGAGATTTAACAAAAACACAGAATAATCACTCTGAAACTAACCTGTGTTCCACCTAAGACTCTGAGGGAAAGTGAAGAGGTTCATCTCTTTATTGGATCTAGCATGCAGAGGCAGCTACTCAACCTATTCGCTGGCGTGAACCTCCACCGGCCACCCGAGGGAGGAAAATATCTCAGGCAGCCTCCCATATGGCTTGTGAAGGAATAAAGACTATCACCCTGAATGTTTTGGTCTCCATAATACCTGTAGCTCAATCCTTGCAGTAAATATCAAAATTAAGAGCTGGATTTCCTTACCATTTCATTTCAGGCTCTTTGTCCTGCTTATCTCCTGAATTAAGATGATGGAGAATCATTTCCAAGGATTTCACTAAAATTCTATAGACCCAGGGTGGTTTTTTAATTCTTTAAATTATTATTTAGTTTTTTATCACACCACGTGGCATTTGGGATCTTAGTTCCCCAACCAGGGATCAAACCCATGTCTCCTACATTGGAAGAGGATTCTTAACCAATGAATCACCAGGGAAGTCCCAGACTCAAGTCTCTTAACCAATCAAGTTCTTCTTTATTTGTCCCCATCTATAAAATACTTTATTTTATATGGTATAAAAAATAAGGTAAATTATTTTTTATAGACAGCACTTGGAGGAATAGGTGATAATTAAATAAAAGAAGAGTGTATTTCTCACTTGGATCTTAGGTAGAAAATAATTACACGTGTATGTGTGTGTGTGTGCATTCTCATTTTTAGAACGTGAGTGAGAAAGCAGAGGATGAGATGGTTAGATAGCATCACCAACACAATGGACATGAATTTGAGCAAACTCTGGGAGATAGTGAAGGACAGGAAATCCTGGTGTGCTGCAGTCCATGGGGTCACAAACAGTGGGACATGACTGAACACATTTTTAGAACATGAATGCAAAAGCATTGCGTAGCCTCATCAAAATACTTCAGGTGTTTAACAAACTTGAAATCAACTAGCTACCACTAAGCAGCGAATGTTAGGGATAATAGATAAGCACCTTCCTCTTGGGCTGCAGAAATGCATGGAATGTAGCTATCAATCACAGATCTGAATGATATTAAGCTAAACTATCTGATGGGGACATTGAATTTTATCTTGTGCTTATATTCTCAAGTGGGTATGTTTTGATTGGAAAACATGATCTCAAACTTAGACATTTCCCAAAAAAAGAGTTCAGGCTTAATTTTCCAACAAATTTGTGCTATCTTTTACAGTTTCTTTTGGGCTTCCTAGTGGTAAAGAACCCACCTTCCAAGCAGGAGACATCCAGGATCCATCACTGGGTTAGGAAGATACCTGGAGGAGGGCATGGCAACCCACTCCAGTATTCTTGCCTAGAGAATATAGACAGAGGAGGCTGGTGGGCTACAGTCCATAGGGTCACAAAAGAGTCAGACATGACTGGAGCAACTTAGCACACATAGTTTCTTTTATATACCTTATCTTCGACAAAGCAGGCAAGAATATACATTGGAGAAAAAACAATCTCTTGAACAAGTGGTGCTGGGAAAACTGGTCAACCACTTATAAAAGAATGAAACTAGAATACTTTCTAACACCATACACAAAAATAAACTCGAAATGGATTAAAGATCTAAACGTAAGACCAGAAATTATAAAACTCCTAGAGGAAAACATAGGCAAAACACTCTCCGACATAAACCAAAGCGGGATCCTCTATGACCCACCTCCCAGAATATTGGAAATAAAAGCAAAAACAAACAAATGGGACCTAATTAGAATTAAAAGCTTCTGCACAACAAAGGAAACTATAAGCAAGGTGAAAAGACAGCCTTCAGAATGGGAGAAAATAATAGCAAACAAAGCAACTGACAAAGAATTAATTTCAAAAATATACAAGCAGCTCCTGCAGCTCAATACCAGAAAAATAAACAACCTAATCAAAAAATGGGCCAAAGAACTAAACAGACATTTCTCCAAAGAAAACACACAGATGGCTAACAAACACATGAAAAGAAGCTCAACATCACTCATTATCAGAGAAATGCAAATCAAAACCACAATGAGGTACCATTTCACACTAATCAGAATTGCTGCTATCCAAAAGTCTACAAGCAATAAATGCTGGAGAGGGTGTGGAGAAAAGGGCTGGTGGGAATGCAAACTAGTACAGCCACTATGGAGTACAGTGTGGAGATTCCTTAAAAAACTGGAAATAGAACTGCCATATGACCCAGCAATCCCACTGCTGGGCATACACACCGAGAAAATCAGAACTGAAAGAGACACGTGTACCCCAGTGTTCATCGCAGTACTGTTTACAATAGCCAGGACATGGAAGCAACCTAGATGTCCATCAGCAGACAAATGAATAAGAAAGCTGTGGTACATATATACAATGGAATATTACTCAGCCATTAAAAAGAATACATTTGAATCAGTTCTAATGAGGTGGATGAAATTGGAGCCCATTATACAGAGTGAAGTAAACCAGAAAGGAAAACACCAATACAGTATACTAATGCATATATATGGAATTTAGAAAGATGGTAATGAGAACCCTGTATGAGAGGCAGCAGAAGAGACAAACATGTATAGAAGTCTTTTGGACTCTGTGGGAGAGGGCGAGGGTGGGATGGTTTGGGAGAACGGCATTGAAACATGTATATTATCATATGTGAAATGAATTTCCAGTCCAGGTTTGATGCATGATACAGGGTGCTCAAGGCTGGTACATTGGGATGACCCAGAGGGATGGGATGGAGAGGGAGGTGGGAGGGGGGTTCAGGATGGGGAACACATGTACACCCGTGGCGGATCATGTCAATGTATGGCAAAACCAATACAATATTTTAAAGTAATTAGCCTCCAATTAAAATAAATATACATTTTTTTTAAAAAGGAAAATCATCTTTTTTTCTTTATCTTAATGCCTAACAAATACTTTCCCATCCTTGATGATTTTGCCCAATTTTATACCTTTATAGCCCCCAGCCCCTCTGTGTGTCAGGTCTTGTGCTGGAGCTGGGAAAAGAAATATTTCCTGCCAGAGGTCTCTGCCTTCACAAAACTCGTTTCCTTCCTCTCAGACAACGTGTTACCCCCATTATTTACAACCTGGGTTACTCTGCTGACTTTCTTTATGTCTTTGGAAGCTCCCATGGCCTCTCCATTGGGTATCTGTTTTGGAACTTCTTTCTCCCTGCCAAAAATTCTTTGACCCTCACACAATTTTAGGGCAGGGGTCCTATGTTGTGTTCCATCATGTCTTCCTGTTGTAAGAGCCATTTCTCTCCAAAGTGTGAGCTTCAAGCCATAGCTTCTTTTCCTAGTCCTTTGCATTTCTTGGTCATCTTACAAAGGCCAACCTTCTGCGTACTTCCTAGAATATCAAGCTTTCATTCTGCACACTCATGCGTTGTCTGCATGTCTCTTCGTAAAACTTTTGCTCTTCTCCCCCACTCCCCATGTCCTCTACAATTCACTGCTTCTGGATATAAGAAATTGATCCAAGAAAACTTAAACTTTGAGATGGGTAGTTTATCTATTCACATTACAAAATACAAGGTTCAGAGGGGAAAAAATGATTATAGCTTCAAAAGTTTTCAAAGAATATTTCACAAAAATTACCAACTTGAGAATTCTCAAGCCTGAAAGCCTAGTTAGTTCATACATTTAATATCGTAAGCCTGCATCCAATCAACCAAAAACAAATCATGTTGCAGAGAAACTTTTGGAACTTTCAGGGCTTTCATTATTTGAGTGACTGGTCTCCATGCTAAGAGGCATTGAGTCTGATTCAGTTTCAAGTAGCATCACTACCAAGTCAAGGCATATATACCTTCTCTTCTAGGATGCTCTCCCATTAGCCCTACACTGGGAGCATCTGAATCAGATCCAAGTTACTCTGAATTCCAAAGGTACCCTGTAGAGTCCCTCTCAATCTCTACCCTTCGGGAATATGAGGTATCATTTGTTGCTTGCTGCTAAGCTAGCAGTCCTCTCCTTCTCCATCACTCCCTCCACCCCACCATGCCCTTGATCCCTAACCCCTCCCACCTCTTCAGTTCCAAGCCTTCTTGGAGATAGTGAATTTGACAAAAAAAAAAAAAAAACCCAGCTAATAACTACTGAAACCAAGGAATTCAAACAATAAACAGGACAGCATTACATGCATACTAAATCCATTGTAGTGAACCATTTATCAATTAAAAATGTTAACACTGGAAGATGTATTTAAATGTGTTTCTCTAAAATGTACACATATATTGATGATCTCCACATAATCCCCACTGTTTCTATATCATTTATGGGAGCCAAAAAAGGTATACCTACTACATGCCATTCATTCTTCATCCTGACCATCCAAACTCACTCATCTGAGCCAAAGTGCCAACATTCCACATAAATCCCTTACTGAAAGACTCTATTTAAGGCCATACAAATTACACCAATAGTTTGCTATATCAGTAAATTCAACATAATTCAGTAAATTACAGCATAATCAGTAAATTTCAGCATAACGCTAAGCCCACAGTATACCTGTAATAAATATTTTTAATTATAAAACTTCCCAGATTTGTACATCAAAGAATTAAGTGGCTCCATTAAGTAAAAATTAGACATTTAGGAGTCTGATAGGTGCTTTTTCTTAAGGAAACCAGGACCCACTGAAACTGGTATTTCATTAACTATAATTAAACCCAATACTTCACAGGATTTTCCAATGATTATATGACTAGAAAACAAAAAGCATAAAACCAATGAATACTTGGGCATTTAATAGTTGTTGGACTTCAACTTTCCTTAAAAATTCTCTAATTGTTAATGCCATTATGAAATTTATTACTAGTGGTAGAAATGACCCCCATAAATTACTTGAGGCTTAGCTAATTGAAATATATGATAGGGGTATCATATCTGTAACATACTTGGTTCAAGAAAAGTAGCTGTGTTTCGTATCAAACTGGATTTGGCAGTGCACATAGGGTTTACAAATCTCTGGTGTCAGACTTGAGCTAAAGCGCCGTTTGTTTTGGGAAGATTTGAAGAACATGAGTGAGTAGCAAAGAGTGGGTCCAGATGTTCTGCTTAAACCCAGGTGTGGCTCAGTTGGCCTGTTTTGTGATGAGGGATTTTTCCAGAGCACAGGAAGCAGCACCTGTATGAGATTACACACAGATTTAAACTCTACCAAGTTGACTGCCTTCTGTCTGGTCTCTTCCTAATTGCAGTGACTTAGATCTCGGGTGGAACTGGCCAAATGTACAGACTGTTTGCTACTGCTTGATTGAAAAATTGAAAAAGAACTCAGTGGCAATTTGATCTTAAATAAGGAAGATCAACTACCAATATAATGAAATCAAAGTTGAGAGCACGGAAAAGATTAAAGCTCACCAAATGAATAATTAACCCAGACCTTTTTATTGCTATTCTCTCCTTTCACTCAAAAGAAGAAAAAAAAAAGCATATCTCTTATACAAACTCAACACCAAATCAGAGTAATACTGAAAAAAATGGATCGCTAAGCATCCATGATGCTGTGTTGGTATTCAACAGGTTTGACTGTAAATTGGTTTGGTGTGTGTAGATGACTTTTGACTGCCTTATTAAAGGAAAATTCTTCTAGTAAAAATACACAGCACCCTTTTTTATATAGTAAACAGATGTCAGCCTTTAATGTAAAGTATTTTTGATTCAGTAGATGTCAAATATTACTTTAACAGACAATTCCTGTCTAAAAAGAATACTTAACATTTGTAAGATAAAATAATGACTCAAAAGTTTTAAGGTTTTTTTAGATTAGCTAATGAGACACCATTAAAACAAATAGCTTTGAAAATCTAGTCTTAGCACTTTAAGGATGGTCTTTTTGCATTAAGATTTCTCTGGTGTATGATTTGGCATGATTAAAACTTTGCAGTTAAATGTGTTTATCTGACCAAATCTGCTCTCACATTAGTCTGTCGTGCTGTCATAAACTGCTGATTCCTTCTACTTACTACAGGCTGGAAGTGCCAAATGACGGAAGGCACAGTGCAGATGACCAAACTAAGACACAGCTATTTCTGAACCCAAAAGTATGTGCCACGGACTGCAATGGAAATAGTCTTTTTTCATTATGGAACATCAAGTACAAGTATATGTATATCTTTCATAAAGAAATCCTAACTCAAAGTTATTTGCTTCATAAAGTATTTCACTCCAGTGGTATGACACAAACCTGGGTGGTTTCAAGAACCCCAAAGCATCTCTGTAGCATGACCCCTAGAAGGGAAACACTCTGTAAGTTCTTGTGTCCCTCTAACAGCAAATTGCTCTGCCTATGTCTGCATCCCACTCAACTGATAAAGTGAGTCATGTGGTGTTTTATCCTCCCAATCTCCAAAGTGATCAGCTCCCATGACAAACAGAGACCTGTCTGCAGCTGGTAATTAGCAGTCCCAGGTCTCAAACCCAATGAAAATAAAAATATCTTTCCTAATCTCTGACCAGGCAAATTCTTCGATCACTCCACATCTTAAAAATTACAAGTGAAATATTTTTAAACATTTGCTACATCTTACAATTGTTGAATATAATATTTTCTCAAGGCAGCTTATTTTTTCTTTCTTTCTTTTTTTTTTATTGTTTTTGCCATACATTGTCATGATATCACCATGGGTTTACATATGCTTCCCCTCCGGAACCCCCCTCCCTCCTCCCTCCCCCCCGGGAAATCTCGCTGCACCAGTCCCAAGCATCAATCCTGGGCTGGCGATTGATTAGACACATGACAATTAACATGCTTCAATACCCTTCTCCTATATCATCCCACCCTTACCCTCATCCACAAAGTCCACGAGTCTATTCTATACATCTGCGTTCCTTTTGTTGTCTCCCATGTTGGGTTCTCGTTACTGTCTTTCTAAATTCCATATATATGCGTTAATATACTGTATTGTTGTTTTTGCTTCTGGCTTACTTCACTCTGGATAATGGGCTCCAGTTTCGTCCATCTGAGTAGAATTGTCAAGGCAGCTTATTTAGAGAGCATGCTTACAATGGATTCAGTGATGGTCTCCCCAAAAGATAGGTTCATGTGATAACACCTGAAAGAGATTTTGCAGAACCTCTAGAAGAGATTAGGGCTTCCCTCATAGCTCAGGTGGTAAAGAATCCACCTGCAATGCAGAAGACCCTGGTTCTATTCCTGGGTTGGGAAGATCTGCTGGAGAAGGGATATCTTGGATTTAGTGCCCACCTTGATTATCCAAGTGGACACTAAATCTTAAATGAAGCAAGACCTTATAGTACTTGCTCCTTGCCATGTCCTCTGCCTGCCTTTTGTCTATAAAAAATTGTAGTCAAAGAGTAAGTTTAATCAGAGAAATGGGAATTGCAGAAACAAAGGAAAACAGTCAAAGAGACCAAATAATAATGATGTAGTCATTAACCATAGTCAAGGACCTTTAGTTCTTTCTCAAGGGCTATAGATATTGTTCTAAGACACATCCTGTGAACGGTCTTATTAAACACCAGGTGGAAGAATTTAACTACTTGATGACCAGACACTACCCATGACATAAGCTGCACAATTCCAAGAATTGGCCTCAAACAAATGGAACAAATGGACCCTGGAACTGAAGATTAACTGTACCTAAAGCAATCAAGATGACACTGGTCAGACCACTGATGATCAGTCTGAAGATGACTGTCAGAGCTGCCTATGCTGTTTCTGCATGAGCCGCCCCCACCACCACCACCTTCACTTCTGTCTCTAAGAGCTCTTTGGCCACTGATTGCCAGTAGGGGGGTGGGGGCAGTCAGCCTTTAGGCAGATGTCTGCCTCCTCTACCCCACCCTCCAGCTGTTGCCAGCATCTGAAATAAAGCAATTTTCCTTTCCGCCAACCTGGGCTGTTTATTGGCTTTTGAGCAGCGAGCAGCTGAATCCCACTACATACCTTTTGGTAATGAACTCAGTGACAAATGGAGACAGAAGAAAAGGCACAGACCCAGAGAGGAGGAAATCCTGTGAAAACAGAGGCAAAAACTGGCATGATGTAGCCTCGAGCCAAAGAATGCCTGGAGCTACTAGAAGCTGGAAGAGGCCAGAGAGAATTCTCTCTGGGGTCCTTTAATTTCTGTGTTCTGGCCTCCATAACAGTGAGAGAGTAAATTTCTATTATCAGTCACCCGGCTTGTGGCAATTTGTTATAGCAGCCACGGGAAACCAAGACGACCATGATATAGTACGTTAGGGTTTTAAAAATGTGAACTAAATTAAATGTTTTGAGTATTAAGGCTTCTCAACCAGGAATATGTTTAGGCTTCCTTTGGAAAAGGTTCTAGATGAACCCCAAGGTGAACAGATGCTTCTCTCTCTGTGTTGGGAAGACTGACTCCCATAGAGAGCTAGGACTTTGGAAAACTCCAGAGTCACAGAACAACCTGGAGTCCGAAGTCCCAAAGCTTTACTGGGAAGATAGGGAGAATATGAGGTGGTGAGCAGGGCTGATCCATCTCCAGCCCTGGAAAACCACACAAAACTGAGTCTGACTATGATGGGCTAGTTGCCTCATATTTGGTTACACACATGGATGGCACACTCTCATAAAGTGTAAAATGCCATTAAATTATAAGTCATGCTCCTAATCACAAGGTGGCTGCTACTGGAGGGCACAGAGTCACTGAATAGATGTAAACTGCTCTGGAGAATCCTTTGCTAGTCCCTTCAAACATTCAAGGGGCTTGTGACACCCAGAAGGAGTGATGTTTAGTGACCATTCCCAACATGGCACCAAGAAAAGCAAGGAACAAAACAGGGAGGTGTTCCGTAGGAAATAAAATGAGCTCTATTCTTTAACACATCCATAAAGCTGTGAGGATCAAGACATTCTGCCGCTTTTCAAC
Source organism: Antilocapra americana (assembly GCA_007570785.1). Classification (NCBI taxonomy): domain Eukaryota; kingdom Metazoa; phylum Chordata; class Mammalia; order Artiodactyla; family Antilocapridae; genus Antilocapra; species Antilocapra americana. Next base: position 13,434,543 of record ML661885.1, on the reverse strand, counting down.
AATAATTTTTGCAGGTTGTCTTTTTGTTAAATAATTTATTTTTGACTGTGCTGGGTCTTTGTTGCTGCACACGAGCTTCCTCTAGTGGCAAGCAGGAGCTACTCTCTAGTTGCTGTGTGCAAGCCTCTCTCTGCAGTGGCTTCTCTAGTTGCAGAGCACACCCTCTAGGCTCATGGGCTTCAGTAGTTGCAATTCAAGCGTTCAAGAGCTGTGGCACAGGGCTTAGTTGCCTGCAGCATGTGCAATCTTTGCGGACACAGGGGTCATACCTGTGTCCCCTGCATTGGCAGGTGGATTCTTAACCACTACACCAACAAGGAGGTCCAGGTTATGTTCTTTGAAGCTCCCTTATGATATATTATGGGCTTCCTTGGTAACTCAGCTGGTAAAGAATCTGCCTGCAACACAGGAGACTCCAGCTCAATTCCTGTGTCGAGCAGATCTGCTGTAGAAGGGATAGGCTACTCCATCCAGTATTCTGGCCTGGAGAATTCCATGGACTGTATAGTCCTGGGGTCACAGAGTTGGACATGACTGAGCAGCTTTCAGTTTCTTACAATCTATTAACACTTCTGCTCAATAGCAACCCTGTAGGATTTCGTGAAAATCAGACAATCGTGGGAACAACTGTGGGAAGCCCAGGTTCTTTTCTGCCCCTGTGCCATCTTGGTATCTTTCCCACTGTGGGGTTGAATGAGAGCTCACTCCAGGCCACGTGGTCACAGTACCCAGTCTTGTTCAACCACTATGAGATCACAAGAGGGGGAAGGGGAACTCCTGCAACTTAAAGAGTTAAAGGAACCTGATCCAAGACCCTCCATCACAACCCTCAGCTCCCCAACACAAGCCATCCACCTCTGCTGGGATGATCTTGTGGCCCTGCAGAACCCCACCCTGGTCCCCACCCTTCATGAAAACTCACACTATCTCCTCCCTCCTTCTAATTACCTTCCTACACAAGTGGAGCACACATTCCTTCTCACTACCGACCCAGCTAATGTCTCCAAGACCAACTCAAGTTCTGCTCCAACTAATCAAACTTCAACATTCCACCCTGTCCAAGAGCACTCAATTCATGACAGGGAGCATCTCACCCCCACTTCCATCCTTCTCCCAAAGAGGAGAGTGAGATTGGACATAAGCAGAGACTGGAATAGAATTGATTCCCATGCTTAAGGAATAGAGTTTCTAGAACAGGGATATATGACTCTATGGCAGTACACGCTAGCTTTTTTCACCTATTGCCTTTTTCAGGCTTTCCTTAGGTTTATCTTTTTCCTCATCTATATATACTTAGACTGTCCCGAATAGTAGTTACACTCCCAGGTTCTGAATATTGATCTCTTGAGCCCTAACCATGGGCAAGTTTCTCGCTTTCTTCACTTGAATCATTGGAAAAATTATACTCCAAGGGGAGTTTTATGAGGACTAAATGAGAAACCTCTCTGAGGCTTAGTAGTAACATAATGCCTGACATAAGGTAAGACCTCAAGAAATATTAGCTATTGGTATAGGATCTGAAGTGCTGAATTAGGGTAAAAGCTAAATAGGTCATTCAGCATGCTTTTAGGGTAGACCTTGGGTTTCGGATTTAAAAACAAAACAAAACCAAAAAAATCAGTGTCTGTGATTCACTCAGTCTCTCTCAGCTATTGTAGCTAGAATTTGGACAAAAGAATTTGGAACCAAAGCCTTATGACAGTAAACAGCTTTTAGCCTGGAAGGCACCCCCACCGCCTTCCTTAGGAATCTGCAGTAACAGGACGCAGCTGATAAAAAACTACAGGTTCTAACCATGTCTTTTTCTTCGTCCACCCACCTCCCCAAGCCTTTTTCCTCCCTCCCTCTCCAACTCCCTATCTCTCCTGTCTTTCTATTCATTTATCTCTGTTTTTTCCTCTTTAATCTCCGTTTCTTCCTCTGAGCTTCCCTGGTGGCTCAGATGGTAAAGTGTCTGCCTACAATGTGGGAAACCCAGTTTAATCCCTTGGTAGGGAAGATCTCCTAGAGAAGGAAATGGCAACCCACTCTAGTATTCTTGCCTGGAAAATCCCATGGATGGAGGAACCTGGTAGGCTACAGTCCATGGGGTCACAGAGAGTCAGACACGACTGAGCGACTTCACACCTGACTAGACTCACAGCTTTATGGATGTGTTAAAGAGTTTAATCCCTTGGTCGGGAAGATCTCCTAGAGAAGGAAATGGCAACCCACTCTAGTATTCTTGCCTGGAAAATCCCATGGATGGAGGAACCTGGTAGGCTACAGTCCATGGGGTCGCAGAGAGTCAGACACGACTGAGCGACTTCACACCTGACTAGACTCACAGCTTTATGGATGTGTTAAAGAGTCTCTAGACTGACTATAGAGATGTCACTTCCATGTGTCCGATTCTTTGTGACCTGATCTGATAAAGTGTAATATCCAAATTAATAACTGGATGCCTTTGTCAAGTTGTTGGCAAATAATTCTCTCCATAATGCTGGTTACATATTTAAAATCCCCATGTGTGCTAAGTCACTTCAGTTGTGTCCAACTCTGAAATCCCATGGACTATAGCCCAACAGGCTCCTCTGTCCATGGAATTCTCCAGGTAAGAATACTGGAGTGGGTTGCCATGCCCTTCTCCAGGAGATCTTACTGACCCAGGGAAGATCTCTTCTCTTCCTTGGTCTCTTATGTCTCCTGCCTTGGCAGGTGGGTTCTTACCACTAACACCACTTAATGAGGCATATCACATGCCTTATTTATCCACCTTTCAGAATCAACTGAAGTACAGAAAAAAATTCTAATATAAATTCTTTTTCATAACAGACACAACAGCAGCTTTGGCTGATGCCACTTCCACAACTTACACAGTGAAATTAAGTCCTCATCCCCAACCAAGTAGTTAAACTTCAGGTTGAACACATCATCTAATGAGAAATTCAGTTTTCTCTGAAGTCCCCCAAATATAATCAGATTGTATGGATAGGGTGAAATAAGAGTTTCTTCTCTCAGCACTTTCGTTTTCTTTTGGTCTTTTCTCTGATCACACCAAAAATAAAATTCAAAAGTGTTTGAACATTTGAAAGTCAATGAGAGCACTGAAGCAGGAGAGATGCCTCGCAGACAACCGTGAGCAGGGTTTGTTACTGTGTGTTTATAAGCATTGTCAAGCTCCCATTGTTTCTAGGGGAAAAGAGTGACGCAAAAATTATGCCCCTGCTCTAGGGGAATGAAAATCATATAAACTGTCTCCTGTAAATCATATTTTGCTCGTCTAAGTGAATCAGACGAGAGAGAAGGAGAGGGGCCTTCCATGGCAAGGAGCTTTGATCATTTTGATCAAACACAGACCACCGATCAGCCTTCCAAGTGCCACCATGCGTCATACACATTTTCAATATTGTGTCATAATAGCTACCAGTCATTGTAGTTGAGATTTAAAAAAAAGGGATTGTAATTAAACATATGATTGGATCCAGACATTTTAATCATGCCCTCTATCTATTTTGCAAAGCAAGACTGCTGTCTTTTCAGCAGTCCCCAGGAATCGCCCAAGGATGACAATTTGCATGCTAACTGAATTCATGTACCGTGCGGATTGCACCAGGACATCTGTTGCTCATTGTTTGGGTCCCTCTGCTTTTCAGACTCAAATATGAAAATGCAGAAAGTAAAAGGCAAATTATGGAGCCCCGGGCAAGAGCACAGACTGATTGTTTGATTTTTCCTTCCGTCCTGCCATCCTTCTAGAGGAGACTATTACAGAAACTAAAACCATCCCCCACTTCGCCATCCTCCTGGCCTTACGATAAAATCAGTGCCCATGAAATGATGCTGTTTTCCAGCTGCTTCTTGTCTTAGTCTTACTCACGCTAGCCAGAAAGTGAACCCAATCCCAAATCCAAACACAAGATGCCAAGAACTGGAAAGTGCTGTCCTGACTTGGGAATGAGGACAGAAGACAAGGTTTGAAATATCCTCTGTTACTTAGAGAAATTGATCAGCTGGCTTGGCAAACAGTCTCCCCAACCCAGTGAAGAGGGGAATGGGAAGGACTGACAGGCCAATGGGATGAACTGTGTCTAGTAAACACTCAAGGGATCATTAAAGACATGGCTTCTTCAAAGGGCCTGTGTTAACAAAGCTTGCAGAGGACAACTCACTCAGGAATTCCTTCCCCTTCCCTCACTGTATTCAGGGCAAAGTCTGAGACAGAACTGAGGTTCAGGAAGCATTTCTTATCAGCTATCATTTTTCTCCAATCCTCAAAATAGTTGTCTTTTGGAAACCAAGAACCTACAGTTCAGGGCTTGAGTGGTAAAGAATCCGCCTGCAAATGCAGGCAACATGGGTTCAGTCCCTGATCCGGGCAGATCCCACAGCAGGGGCAATGGAGCCAGAGGACTGCAACCACCAGGCACACATGCTGCAGCCTCTGAAGCCCAAATGCTCTAGAGCCTGTGTTCTGCAACAATGAGAAGCCTGGACACCCACAACTAGAGAGTAGCCTCTGTCTGCTCCCTGAAACTAGAGAAAAGCCTGAGTGGTAATGAAGACCCAGTGCAACCAAAATAAATTATTTTTAAAAAAAAGAGAGAAGAACCAACATTTCAGACAGATTAAAGAATTTGCTAAGGTCACCCAGTTGGGAAGTCACAGACTAGGGTTGATTCAAATCCAGGTCTTTTTCCCTCTGAGCTCCTGACATTTTTCCTCATGCACACGCTTCCCCGTTTCTGGGGCCACGTTCACTAACCCCTTGCTCCATTCTCCACACAGCTCAAAATGTACAACTTGGACAAAACCATCCCTTTTATCTTTGGGGGAGGTTCTTAGCTTTTGCCGCAACAGAAGATGGGTGAAACACTTGTTCCGTTGTTTAAGTCAGTCCAAGTGGAGAACTTACCTTTCCCAGTAACTTCAGGTTGCCTGGAGTCCAGAATGGAACGTTTCGACCACAGAAGCAGCCCACATGGGCCAGAGTCACCGAGAAAACACAAGAAACTACTGCCCTCTGTCACTCTACTGCTCCACCACTCAGCTCCCCATTTAAATCCAAGTTCAAGTACTAGTTTGTGAGCATGGACTATGTCAAGGAGACGTATATTGATTTGCTCTGCAGCCGTAAAGCAACCTCCTGAGATAAGTGGCAACACCTGAGCCTAGTAAGCATGGCTCAGGGAGAGGAGGATTGGTGAAGACTGCTCAGCTGTTGGTAACGAGACAAGATTCTACTTGATCTGTAGAATCTGTCCCACTGTCTTAGTGCCTAATTTTTCTTATCCTTCCCATCAAAACCCCATCTTTCATCCTGTAGACTTAGCCCAGAGCCCTCATCCACTTACCATCCTCTCTTCCAACACCTAAGCTGTGATATTGTTCAGTCGCTAAGTCATGTCCAACACTTTTGTGACATCATGGACTGTAGCCCACCAGGCCCCTAGAATTCTCCAGGCAAGAATACTGGAGTGGGGCATCATTTCCTTCTCCAGGGGATCTTCCCAAGCCAGGGATCTAACCTATGTCTCCTTCATTGGTGGTCAGGTTCTTTACCCCTGAGTCACTGGAGAAGCCCAACATCTAAGCTCCTTCCTTCCAAATCCCACATTCAATTCCTTAGTGCCCTCACAGCAGTGGTTCTTATCTTTGTGTTTGAAAACCACCTGAAGAGCTTATTTCATTTCTGCATCCGTCCCAACATATTCAAACTCAGCAGGTCAGGGTGGGGCCTGAGACTCTGCATTTCAGACAAGCCTACAGGTGATGCCAGTGCAGCTGGTCTGTCAGCCACTCTTTGAGAACCTCTGCCAGCCTGACTCTAGTCCCTTCACAATGTCCCTGCGGCTGGAGGCTGCCTCCTCATTGGCAGGAGAAGAGCCAAGACGTTTGGGCCCTCTCAGCCTGGCCGCCACTCTGACCAAGACAACCAAAATGTGTTCTGATGCCCTCTGCTCTGGCTCAGCCTTAGTGTCAAGCCTCCAGTCTCACTGGCTTCCTGCTTACTCTAGAGCAGAGGTCCCCAGCCTTTTTGACACCAGGGACAGATTACATGGGAAAAAATTTTTCCATGGACCAGGAGTGTGGGGGGAAGGTTGGGATCATTCAAGCACATTACACTTATTGTGCATTCTATTTCTAATCCAATGCCACTGCTGATCTCACAGGAGGTGCCCACCTGTGGCTCAGAGGTTGGGAACCCCTTATCTAGGGAGGAGTGCTCTCAGGTGGTGGGGTGTGCTAAAAGCTCCCAAGGTTTTAGAATCAGAGTTCTGCTACTGAATGTGGCCTTGAGCAAGTGATGTTACCTCTCTACACCTCTGATTCAACATCTGCAGAGTTGGCATCAGAATACTTACCTTATAAGATTTCAGAAAGACCAAAAACAAACAACATTGCCAATCAACTATGCTGCTGCTGCTATGTTGCTTCAGTTGTGTCTGACTCTGTGACCCCATGGACTGTAGCCCTCCAGGCTCCTCTGCCCATGGGATTCTCGAGGCAAGAATACTGGAGTGGGTTGCCATTTCCATCTCCAGGAGATTTTCCTGACCTAGGGATTCAACCTGGGTCTCCTGCATTGCAGGCAGATTCTTTATCATCTGAGCCTACTATACTCCATATAAAACAAAATTTTTTGAAAAACTAAGAGAACACTGTAAATCAACTATAATATAAGATTTTAAAAAATTTAAGATATAGTAAAGATCAAAATGTTACCAACCTGGATCCTGGGCTCTTTACTCAATGGAAATTGATGAGGCCAGATGAAAAATTCAGGCAAAGCCTTATTGTTACTGAGTCCAAGCTTGTACTATGTACCAGGCCAGTAAATAGACAAGTTTTGGGGGCAAAGAATAGTGACTTTATTCACAAAACTAGCTGACTGAGAAGAAAGTAAACTCATGACCCAAAGACCCATCTTGCTTGTTTTATACTAAAAGTGAAAGTCACTCAATCATGTTCGACTCTTTGCAACCCCATGATACAATCCATGGGTTCTCCAGGCCAGAATACTGGAGTGGGTAGCCATTCCCTTCTCCAGGGGACCTTCCCAACCCAAGGATCAAACCTAGGTCTCCCACATTGCAGGTGGATTCTTAACTAGCTGAGCCACCAGGAAGTGTGTTAGTTGCTCAGTCATGTCTGACTCTTTGAGATCCCATGGACTGTAGTCCACCAGGCTCCTCTGTCCATGGGATTCTCCAGGCAAGAATATTGGAGTAGATTGCCATTCTCTTCTCCAGAGGATCTTCCTGACCAGGGATCAAAGCTGGGTCTCCCACATTGCAAGCAGATTCTTACTAAAAGGGGAGGGAGTAAAGTCAAACATTTCCTGGTTCCTGTCTGCCTCCAGAGAGGATGTGTTAATTTCTATCTGTCTGTAGTCATTCATAGGTGGGCCTGGTCAAGATGCTCCTGTGAGCTACACAAAAGTATTTTAACTTAGTGCTCATTACCTAGGAGGCAGGGTTCCCAGAGATGGGCCATTATGTATAATTTAAGCTTATAAGCAATGCCCCTTTAGTGATTAACCTGTAATAGAACACAAAGGTTCTGCCCTGTTACGTTGGGACTCCGGCTGCAGCAAGAGGAAGTAAGAACAAGTAACTGATACCCTTGGTTGTTCTCTAAGGGTGGGGTGCAAACTGGTCCCTGAAATGGGATGAGAGCAGGGGCAGATCGGTGGGTCAGGCTAGAAGGGTGGCTTAGGTGGTTGGCCCACCCCTGGCAGGTGCTGTCTACAAGGTTTCAGTCATGCCCCTGCTTTTGCTCCTGGCACCTCACAAGTGGCAGTTGGGTTTTTGTTTTTTGGTATCTTACTCACAATTGGTCCCAGTTGCACATGCACGTGGTTATCTTTAATTCCTTATAGTTTCTTTGCATTCTGTTGCTCAAGGAGATATTTGTCCAGGTGCAAGCACTGCAGTGGGCTTCCCAGGTGGCTCAGCAGTAAATAATCTGTCTGAAATGCAAGAGATGTGGAGACCTGGGTTTGATCCCTAGGATGGGAAGATCCCCTAGAGAAAGAAATGGCAACCCACTCCAGTATTCTTGCCTGGGAAATCCCATGGACAGAGGGGCCTGGGGAGCTACAGTCTGTGGGGTCGCAAAAGAGTCAAGACATGACTGAGTAACTAACACAAGAGTAAGCACTGCAGTGAAGGGCCCCAGGACCCAGCTTTGTCTCAAAGAGAAAGAGCATGGTGATTGTCCTATTAATAGTATTGGGTTGGCCAGAAAGTTCATTTCCATAACATCTTACAGAAAAACTTGGACGAACTTTTTGGCCAACTCAATACATTGCCTGTATAGATGCTTAATCCATAAGCATTCTGTTGCTTCTCTCTCTTTCCTTCTCTTAGGGTGTGTATGGTTCAGTGTCTGCCTCCAAATGCCGCAGCAGCCGCTCAAAGCCAAGATGAAACTGCCAAGACAGTGAAAGATGGCAGCAGACTCATAACTGCCACACTCAAGGCATTTTCAGAAACTGAGTATGCTGTCCCTCCTGATGGCTTTATGATGTATATATATATGGAGCAAGAGTCTGCCACATCATTTGCTGGTTATTTCCAAAGGTCACAGGGGCCAGGAACCTCAGCATAAGAGCTGGAGAGGTCAGGGATTTGCTCTCTGCCCAGAGACCTCCTCCCCGAGGACCTATGTGGGAAACTTAGGTTGAAGAGGGTGCCCCACCTTAGCCCATAAAAAAGAGCATTGAACCCCAGAGTTCTTTATGACTTTTCATCTTGTGTTTTTCCAAAATCCCTTAGTCTCTTAAATTTTGTAAATAGTTATGTGCTTATAGTATGTTTTTTAATTATTTTAACATTTTAATTTGGGGTTTGTACAGTTTATGGAATATTCATTATTCCCTGCTTTCTCTTTCTTAATGTTTTTACCATTTTGTCTAATTTAATGCTTTTTTGGTTTCTAAATATTGTCCATTTATTTTAATTTCATGTTTCTCATAAGCAGTTTTCCTTATAATTACATATACAGTGAAGGATAATTTCAGAGAAATCACATTTTACAAACAAGCAAAATGAATAATTTTTAAAAATTATACTCTCACTGACCCAAAGATAATGACACATAACATGCAGTTGTATACACTTCCAGACTATTCTCCTGGAAAAACATCCTAAATTTCCTTTTAGTGTGGCTACTTTTATCCTTTTTAACAGTGTATATTTTTAAATTTTGTTTTATTATTTTTCTAATTGTCTGGTTTGACTTTTTCACCTTGACAATATTTAGTGGTTTACATTATATTTCAACTTTTCTTAACCTGACACATTTTCACTCTTCTATTAGTTTTCTTATGCTATTTATGTTCAGCTGAGCTTTTAAATAAAGTCTTTGTTACTATTTTGATTACATTTTTCATTTACTTTGTTTCTTATTGTCTAGGAAGTTTTATTTTTTAATTCTTTTCACTGTGCATTTATGAATGACCCCCAGATAGCCTCCAAGCAGAGGTGGTTGAGGACTCACCACAGTCCTTTGAGCTCCTCATAACAGAGATCATACCCCACTCAATGCCAAATCACCTAAAAGTTACCAGAACCAAGTAAGAAAATCCATAGGTTGACTTTTCTCCCAGGATTATACGAATTTTCTCCAAACAGGCATTCTTCTTAGGCCACTGAAATAGTATGGCTTTCTTCCATACGTCTGCTCCAGTCCTATTGAATGTGAGTTCTGTGACTCAGCAACTATTGTATAGATCATTGTGACATTCAGAAAGAACTGTTTGCCCCATAATTGGATGCTGAGGGGAGGAGGAGGTCCATTCAGGCAGGACTCTCAGGGTAAAGCCTGTCTGGTTTTAAGAAGACTGAAGACATTGAAACTTCCAATAGCATTCCTTGAACAGAGCTATTATTACAGGCTCCTCAACCAAGTTTTTGGAACTTTATATCCACTTGTCTCCATTTGTTATTACCACCATGACTCACCATTCATTTAAGCAGAGACCCTTCTTAGTGTCTGAGTCTTCTCAAATCCACCGCTTTATTAAAAAGACCAAAGATAAGTTAACTCACGTGGCAACAAATATCCCTTGTAGGGTTTAAGACCCACAACAACAGATGCTTCAGTTTTGCTTTTTTAATCATAAATCTGTTTTCCACTGCAAAAGCCTGCAAGATACAGAGAAGCAGACCATTTTCTTTTGATAGTAAGATGCCTATTGAATTGGTTCGAGTTCCTGAAAGTAACCTGATTAATCAAGTCTGATTTCCCTGGTTCGTTGTTTCTTTTATTTTCTACACTGCATATCTACCCCAGTTGGAGGCCTATTCAAGAAACAAATTCACTCTTTTAGGTGGAATTTTCTCACTGACATCTCCATCCACCAACCCAAAGTCTGGTACCTTAGCAGTCTTCCCCCACCCTTTGTCCTGTAAGGGCTCAGGTTCTTTCACATCCTTTATAAATAGCAGTCTCCACTCCCTCCAGTTTGCATGAACTATCCTTAGCCGTTTAATGCTTTAACTATTTATTGCCTTTATGTTAATTATTTGGTCTAAAGGGCCTGAAAACTCTCATATCAAAAAGCACATAATCAATCCATGTCATTTATGCCTTGCTTCCTTTGCAGTGTTGTTGCTTAGTCACTCATTTGTGTCCAACTCTTTTGCGACCCCATGGACTGTAGCCTGCCAGGCTCCTCTGTCCATGGGATTTCCCAGGCAAGAATACTGAAGAGGGTTGCCATTTCTTGCTCTAGGGGATCTTCCCATCCTAGGGATCAAACCCAGGTCTCCACATCTCTTGCATTTCAGGCAGATTATTTACCACTGAGCCACCAGGGAAGCCCAAGAGTTTCAAATGCTAAGTTATTAGTTGTTGTCCTGTCCTTCCTATTCATGGTGCTCTTCCCCATCTTCCTTGGGTTAACTGGGCACACTTCCACATCATATTTAAGTATCTTCTCCTCCATACATAGCTCATGCTGCTTTCTCTGAGTTCCGAAAAGATTCTGTGACATATTAATTTGTTTACAAATTTTGTCTCCAAGGAAATAACCTCCGAAAGTATTCTTGGGAAGATGAGAGGCTTAATGAACTAGTTATCACACCAAGTCTGTGGGTTCTCAGAAATGCAAATCACTCATTTTTGGTAAAGTTGATAACTTTGTTCTCCTTCGCTACATCTTCCATTTAGACAGAGGGGACATCTGTGTTCACTCACTGAACAAATATGTATCAGGTGCCTAATTCATGCTACAGATCATTCCAGGTGCTGAGGATGGAGCAAGAAACCAGGAGACAGCCTGACAAAGAAAATAGCCCAGAGCCTTCACAGGAGAGTCTCCCTGATGAAAACAGTGCCTGGGATTAGTTAGGTGTTAGATCCATTACTTGATCAGAGAGTTTGTGGAAAGGTGACCAGGAAATAAGCTTTGGGTTGAAAAAGAAAAACACCAAAACTAATTATAGCCAGAAAAATATACCACACTCTCATTCTGTAACTCTGTCTGCACTTGGTGAAATGATATGGGTCACATTATAGTTAAAGTAGGAATTGTTGGGGAATTGGTCCCTGGTTCATGGGACCTTTTTCCCTTCTCTTTTCTTTGTGAGCATTTGTCATTGACACTTCCTGCTGCGAGACCTTCATGTTATATGGGAAACTATCAGACTGATGACTTCTAAAGCCAGCACAAAAACAGCCCCAAGAATTTAAGAGAGTTTCTGAGCATCGGTTCCCCTCGTGAGCTGAAAATAAGATCTGTGTGAAAGAGATCCCATTCAAAACACAGCAATGCTTTTCAAAGCACCAGACGAGCCTTGAGTGTGATGTCCTCACTAACCTGAAAACTGTGGGACGTGTCTACTTTGAAGTACATTGCTGAGCACAGCACATGGCTGCCAAATGTCAGACCCTCACGGCTCACAGAACGATGCCAAAGGCAGACCTCCACCTAGCAAGCCCCATAGCTTCCACCAGCCACACACCTTCTCCACAGGTGACTGGAGAAGTCACCTCCTGCTCCCCAGGGAGGAGGAACTTCACTTACCAAATGCAACTGCGTGATGTGCCAGTTAAACCAGACAGCTTACCAAGCCTTTCCTCTAGTTCCTATTTTCATACCTGTGTTTCTTACAGCATGAATTTCAATATTTTCACTTTACTAGTACTTTCTCTTTTTTTTTTTTAATATTTTCTCGGTCGTGCCTCACGGCATTTAGGATCTTTTTTCTCCAACCAAGGATGGAACCCGTGCCGCTTGCATCAGAAGCACAGAGTCTTCACCACTGGACCAGCAGAGAAGTTCCTACTAGTACTTCACACAGTTGTGTATGTAAAGACGAGTATGGTTTGTTTGTCTGCAATTATAACAATATCTATATGAAAAAATAAAAAGACTATATAAAACAGAAGTTGCCCATTGAATGCAAATACTTTGCCTTTTATTTTAGATCATTTCACATAAATTTACTTAAACATACAATAAACAAAATTAGAAAGCTAAATTTTGTATGCTGTCAGTAGAGGGACAGAACACATGGAGAAGAAAATTAATGTAAATGCCATTTGAATTACTTGTGAAAAAGCCAGATACCTACCACACCACAACTTCAGTTATTTGAAACCTTCCATTAAATTAAAATCACATAAAGGAGTAGAGGGAGAGGCAAGGTTGGTGAAGGGGATTAAAGGATATGAGCTACTAAGTATAAAACAAATACATTTAAGGTATATAATATACAACATTTAAGGATGTAATATACAACACAAGGAGTATAGCCAATACTTTATAATAACTTTTATACTTTACAAGGAGTATAACCTATAAAAATACCAAATTACTGTGTTGTACACCTGAAAGTAATATAATCTTGGAAAGCAACTATACTTCAAAAAGAAATATTTCTTTAAAACAAACTCTAACCAGGTATGATGGGCCATTCCTTATTATCTTTACTATTGTAATTAAACTATCATCAACCACAATCTCCCTGGCATTAGGACAATTATATGGCCTCAGGTGGTCCTAGTGGTAAAGAATCCACCTGTCAGTGCAGGAGATGCAAGAGATGCAGATTGGATCCCTGGGTTGGGAAGATCCCATGGCATAGGAAATGGCAACCCACTCCAGCATTCTTGTCTGGGAGATCCCATGGACAGAGGAACCTGGTGGGCTATATAGTCCACGGGGTCACAAAGAGTTGGACATTACTGAAATGACTTAGCACACATGGCCTCTGATACAGCCTATCAGGACATGATGCAATTGGGACCATACTTACTAAACTGACAAGGAATTCCTTACAGGGCATCCCAGTGGCCTGGAAACAGTACTGGAATTTCTCTTAGGCCTTCATGATTTCCAGAATTCATTTACACACTTAAGAGAATCTGACTGGGGAGTCATCATATCCACTTCTTGGTAAACACTTAAAACACTCTGCTAGATATTTTTATATACATATGTGATAATTAAATATGGAAATCCAAACAATTCCAACTTCTTCAAGCTGATCTCATGCATTCTCTGAACACCAGTTCAGAAAATCCTGAGAGTTTTCCTATATTTGGAACACTGGAATGAGAGGTCAAAATAAATGGTTATTTTCAGTTTACCTAGAAGGCTGTTCTACTTTGTAACATTAACAGTACAGTGCTAATGTAGTGGAGCACATTTGCTTACCAGGTTACAGTTGACAAAGTAGTTTTAAATCCATCATCTGCTCCAGGAGGCTGTAGGCTCTACCACAGAAGAATCCACCTGGAGAATCCCATGGACAGAGGAGCCTGGTGGGCTAGAGTCCATGGGGTCACAAAGAGTCAGATGTCAATGACGAATCAGCACGTACCTCTCTTTTTACATAATGAGTAATATCATTAAAGTAGGCATGCCAGGTACAAACAGTCTCATTCCAGAGATGAGAAAATGTAGGCTCAGAAAGTCGAATGGTATGTGCATGTATGCTAAGTCACTTCAGTCACTTAAGTTACTTAAGCGAGGCCTTCTGATCCCAAGTCCATTTCTTTTCATTAACTGTGCCATGCCATCTTGCCTAATCTTGTATTTTAGTAGCTGTCAATCCACAAACTGTTAGATTTTTCATTGTGTCACTTGATCCATGTGTGAAAAGTCTGGGATTTAGTTTTTCCATTTCACTAATGTGCAAACTGAGAGTCAGCAGGGTCACAACACAGAGAATCAACTTGTGGTTGCCAAGAGGGAGATAAGGATTGGGAGTTTTGGATTAGCAGATGCAAACTATTATATGCACAATGAATAACAACACGTCCTACTATATAGTGTGAAAGTGAAATTTGCTCAGTCGTGTCCAACTCTTTGTGACCCCATGGACTGTATAGTCCATGGAATTCTCCAGGCCAGAATACTGGAGTAAGTAGCCTTTCCCTTCTCCAGGGGATATTCCCAACCCAGGGATCGAACTCAGGTCTCCCACATTGCAGGCAGATTCTTTACCAGCTTAGCCACAGGGCATAGGGAACTATATTCAATATACTGTGATAACCACAATGGAAAAGAATATGAAAAACAATGTGTGTGTATATATATGAATAACTGAATCATTTTGCTATACAGTAGAAATTAACACAACATTGTAAATCAACTATGCTTCAATAAACTTAATTTGTTTAGCGATGTAGCAAAATAAGGTCACAAATCTCCCCACTAGTAAGCGGTAGGGCTAGAACCAGAGCTGAGATAGTTAGAGTCATGCTCAGTACCCATCTGACTGCTTCTCTGGTTCCTCTTCCTAGCCTTCAAGAGGCACCTCACATTTCCACGTGTAATCACTACGTCTGCAGTGAGCGGCTGTGGGCAGACTCTTTGGGGACAGACTGGGCTGACGGCACTGTCTCTATCATACAAGGACTTACCTTCCCATGGCAGGTTCAGACATGTGCACAGCTGACCATATGACAGACCTGGCTCTGAAAAACACACACAAAAATAGACACAGAGAAGGCAGAGGGATCTGTCTGTGTGATAAGAAATAAGCGTTTAGGGCCACAAAATGTGGTACTGATCCTGACTCCAGTTGACTCTCCAGTCATGGATAAGACACCTACTTGGCCTGTCAAATGGGGGGTGGGGGGAATGTACAGTGTTTATGGCAAGAGGGTGAGTTTTGTATAAGTGTAAGTTACTCAGTCATGTCCAACTCTTTGCAACCCCATTGACGGTAGCCCACCAGGCTCCTTTGTCCATTGAGTTCTCCAGGCAAGAATACTGGAGTGGGTTGCCATTCCCTTCTCTATGGGATCTTCTCAGCCCAGGGATCAAAGCCTGGTTTCCTGCATTGCAGGCAGATTCTTTACCATTGAGCTACCAAAGAAGACTCAAGTTTTGTATAACCCATTCTTTTTTTTTTTTTTTTGAAGACTCTATCCTTTACAGCTTAAATTTAAATACACTGAATCAAATTATTTAAATAATTTTGAATATACTAAATTTATCTAAGGAAATAAATAAACATTAAATATTGGTAAAGTTACTTTCCAAATGCATGCTTGCAACAAGAACTGCATCCTCATAGCACAAAAACTAACAGAAGCCTCATCTTGCTCAGAGGCCCTGCACCTCATTCACTGAAAGGCTCCTATGTGTCTAGGTGTGGGGTCTCCACACCGCTGTGCATTAAAACATAACCCAGCGGCACTCTATGAGGCCTTCCCAGAATAGATCCCCAACCATACCCTCCCTCTCCAATGTGCTGCTGGAGGACCAGATTCTGCTCCTTGTCTGTAGAAAAACTTTAGTCAAAGAACCAATTTAATCAGAGAAGTGAGAAAATGCAGAAAGAAAGGAAAATAGTCGAGCAAGGCAAAATAATAATACTCTAACCACTGAACAAAATTAAGGGCATTTAGTTCTTCCTCAACGGCCATGGCTTATGTTCTCAGCCATGTTCTTGGAGCTGTTTTGTATAGACTGAGATCTTCACCAGGTGGAAGAAGTTTACTATATGCTGCTCACAAGCGAGGTAGACCTCAGACAGGATGAAACCAGAAGGTTGATGATGCTGACTCCAGATTACCTCATCACCAATCAATCAGGAGAATATCCATGAGCTGATCACACCCTGCTCCTTGAACAGTATAAGACTCCTCAAGCAGAGTGCCAGTGATCAGGTCACTGTTCTGCCCTTGGTTTGCTGGGTGCTACTGGCCCCACTAGTGCAAAGGGACATTGTGTATATGCAGCATTTGTTTGGTTGTTTTTCTTAAAAAAAATTTTTTTTTGTTTCTGTTTTTCTTTGTAGTTATTAAATCTGTATGCATGGAATTTTAAACCTCTGCCATACTATATCCCAAAGAATTGATGCTTTTGAACTGCAGTGTTGGAGAAGACTCTTGAGAGTCCCTCGGACAGCAAGGAGATCCAACCAGTCCATCCTAAAGGAAATCAGTCCCGAATATACTTTGGAAGGACTGATGCTGAAGCTGAAACTACAATCCTTTGGCTACCTGATGCAAAGAGCTGACCCATTTGAAAAGACTCCGATGCTGGGAAAGACTGAAGGCAGGAGAAGGGAACAAGAGAGGATGAGATGGTCTGATGGCATCACCAGCTCAATGGACATGAGTTTGAGTAAACTCGGGGAGTTGATGATGGACAGGGAGGCCTGGCATGCTGCAGTCTGTGGGGTCACAAAGAGTGGGACACAACTGAGTGACTGAACTTAACTGAATACTATATCCACCAATGGGCATTATTACCATGTCCTGTAGAAAGTCAGTCATGTCATGCAACGCTCAGAATGCTGTGTTCAGCCTTGTTTTTCCAGAGGTGTATTTTTCAGTCATTTCTTCAGGGGAAACTAAATGATTTAGTTGGAGCAAAGCTTTGAGTGTGTCAGCGTGCTTCTGTGCGGCTGTGTTCTGTGGCAGTCTGAACCTTGCAGTGAGGTCGCAGGTCCCCTGGGACCCACCGTCTGAGGCCACCTGGTTTGCTCTATTCACTTTCTGAGTCTTTAGACTCCAGAGAGAGACACATTTTTCCAAGTTGCATGATAGGGTAACGCATTGCCTTGCCTTTCTTCTGCTTGCCTGCACATCCAACCGTTGGCTCCGTCTGGACCTGGGCCGCGACCATCCACCTTGGTCCTTGATGTCGGGAAGAGCTGAGGTAAGGCGGGGTGGTCGGGTGGCCTCGTTCCGCAGCGCACCCCCTGCTCCAACCTCACACCCACCGCGAGAGTCCCATGACCTGCCAGAGCCAGTTGCCGCCGTGGGGCTGTCTGTCCTCGTCCTGGTCCTCGGGGGCAGGGTCCCAGGGCTCTGGCCTACCAACTGCAGTTGCATTTCTTTCAAAATGGGCCTCTTTCCATAGGCTGCTGACTCTCCCCGTCTGTAATACCCATTACCAGAATGACCGTGTACTCAGTTTAATTACTCATTATTTCCATGCTGCAGGAAGACTTCTAAGGGAGAAAACAACGCAAGAACATTCTTATCCATGGAGCAGCTAACTCACTCACAGAATCTTGCTTTTCATACAGAACTCGCCGATGTACAAGCCGACTGTGTAAATACTCTCTCCTCTTAACACTCGTGTATCATACGTGTACATGATGGGTCCTCCCCCAGGACTCTTTCCTTACCGGTAGCTGTCCTATTTTCTGGGTTGTTTCTTATGGAAGATGAACAGGCCCAGGGCTCACCCGGCTTGCTGGGCAAACCCATCTGCCCTCCGTGCCTGCCCACAGGGTTTTGTAGGGGACTGTCTTGTTCTCGCTTTAAGTCAGGAGTCACAAAGGACACTTTTTTTTTCAATTAAGGAAAAAAACCACAGCCTCATTCTGGTGCCCACTAAGAATGTCCACATTGCTGTCCCCTTCTCTCCTTTGCTGTTGCTAATGACAATATGATGACTTACTCTATTATTCAGAAGGCTTTTTTATGTAATTAATGTATGCTTTCTTCTTTACAAATACCTGATTTAAAAAGAAAAAAAAAAGACTCTTCAATATCCCATCCAGAGGGAGACACACAGTCTTGAGGGCATTAGCCTGCTGTGGCCCCCTTCCCCTGGCAAAGCAATAAAGCTATTTCTTTCTAATTCACCCAAAACTCTGTCTCTGAGGTTTAATCTGGCACCAGTATACAGAGGCTGAATTTCAGCGACAGAATCACCACCGTGGTGCTTTAAAAATATTCGAATGCCTAGTCTCCACTCAGATGAATTATATTGTCCATTTTTTTGTCAACAGAATGAGATGGGCTTAAATCATTTAATAATGATATATACTTTTGTCTCCATGATTTTCTATAATGAATTAAGTCATTTCAGTTTTTTCTGTTGAGAGTCAATAAACAATTGTTTAAAGAGAATTTATGATTGAATGTGAAATAAGCTGAAATGTTCTCAATTTTGGGGGTGAATAAACTGTACGCTAAATTCAATGGATACTTAAACAAATTAGTATATTTTTTCTTGGAGAAGATAAAAAGTGAAAATGAATGAGAATGAACTTGGTTCACTTTAATACATAATTATTTCTAATTGGCAAAAAAAGATACAATATTCTGAAAGAACTGAAATGCTTATTAGCAATTATCAACATCAGCTACTTCAGTGACATATATATATTTTTAAATATAAGGTAATATATATAGTGACTATGTCTCTAAAACATGTTTTTGTGAGGTTATGGTGCTACCTTCTAAATGTGAACACTGAAGTTTGAAACTGACCACTTTGTCACTAAATTACTTTGACAATTTCAATGGTCTGAATTTGTAAATGACATGAAACAGCTACTACAAGAACAAAATTGTCTGATTCTTGTTATTTTGCGGTTGCTCTGTATTTCAGTGACAAAAGCAGTTTCTAAAAGTCACTGAGAATCATGTATGAACACATTAAGGTTTTTTTCCCCCCATGAAGTACAGATCAAAAGGACTCCCTGAAGCCATGTCTGTCCTTTATTTCTACTAGTATAATTGCTAATCTATTTGGTGGAATACTGGCATTTTACTTTTTTCTAGGTTCATGATTATATTACTTTTTTTCTCCTGGCTGTCTAAAATGCCAGCAGTAGGCTAGACTAGCTCCATGACTTTGGTCAAAATAAAAACTTAAAATTAAGAGCGACATATAGATTTCATGGTATGGTAGAAAGAGACAAAAATAGATTAGAAGCTGGCTCATTTATGCTCAAGCTCAAGCAAGCTGCGAGCAACGAGATAAAAGGAAAAGTAATCTTTGGGGGGAAATCTTTTTTTACAAAAAGTTCTTTTTAAAAAAATTAGATTTCTCACTCTGACACCAATTCAATGTACAATGGTCCCCTTGTCTATAAGGAATCCCTTCCAAGTGGGTGCCTGAAACCTTAGATAGTACCAAACTCTACATATATTTTTTTTCTGTACATACATACTTATGATAAAGCTTACTTTATAAATTAGGCACAGTAAGAGATTAACAACAGTAATTAATAATAGAATAATAATAATATACTACAATAGAAGTTATATGAATATAGTCTCTCTGTCTTTTTCTGGAGCTATGTGTCTCCCTTTCTTTCTCTCAAATTGTCTTATTGTTCACTGTACTCACCCTTCTTCTTGTGATGATGTAGGGCAATAAAATGCCTATATGATGAGATGAAGTGACACGAACAACATAGCCACTGTGACATAGCATTAGAACTACTGACTTGGTGACTGTTAACTCAGAAGGAGGGTTATCTACTCCAGGTGATCCTGGATCATCAAGCCAGGACAATGTCAGTAGGTGGATGTCAGGAGCAGATGGTGTCAACAGTTAGGGATCCCAGGTAGGACATAGTGGAATGATGTCATCATGCTACTTAGAACAGTACACAATTTTAAACTTCTGAACTGTTTACTTCTGGCATTTTTTCATTTAGTATTTTTGGGCACAGTTGACTGCAGGTAACTGAAACCATGGAAACTGAGACCACAGCTAAGGGGGCACTACTACCATCTATTTTATCAGAGTTCCACTGATGTATCAACTCTTCATTTTCTGCATTCTCACTCATCTTTAGGCACTGCCTACACAGAATAAAAGTACGGTAGGGGAGAAGTTTCACCAATAGCTATATTCATAGCATTACACATGGGAATGGTCATGGATCTTCTCAAACTCCACACAAATGATACCCAGTGATAAGCTCCCCTGTTGCTCAAAGTAGCTACAGGTAAATCCCTTGGGGAGTTTCTTAACACATGCAAATTCCTGAGCTCCTCTCCTCAGTGAGGTAATCCCAGTCCTTGCTGGTGGGGCCCCAGGATCTATACTTTAGGCAATTCTTATAAAGAAAATTTGAGAACGAGTGGACCAAAAATGGACCCAAAGTTATGCACATTATCTCTAGTCCTCTAAAGAAAAATGAGGTGCCTGCATCTGACTCTGACTCCAGGAACTAAATTTTGATGCACATCATAAGCTCAATAAGGAAATATTCATTTTCCATCTCAGTTAGAAAGCATTATGTTACAAGGTAGGGGTGAGGTGGCAAAGCATCAGTATAACTGGAGGCTTAAAAGCAGAGTCCTTGTACTCCTTGAGACAATTGAACCTCTAATCAGAGAGGAAGTATGTTCACCAAAGAGCATGCTAAATGCCTGCAGGTCCATGGGAGGCCCTCATGTAGAAATTGGATAATTAGAGAGTATATTTTCAATTAAATATGAGGATCTATGAAATACTGAGAATTATACAGGGTGCTAAAAGGCTGTGCCTTAGAAACCTTTGTTATTACTAATTATGAGAAAAAGCGCTCTTTTGAAGTCTAAAGTCCAGAGTGTAGCTTTAATGCCACTTTAATGGAGGTAGCATTTTGGATTTGGTGACTGTTGTTTAATCTAGCAATTTTTTACTGAAAGTAGCTTAGTTACAAATAATATAGGCTTCTTAACATGGATTCAGTGGTTGAGGGGTAGAGGATTCCTGCTCACCAAATGACCTAAAACATATTTCCTAAATTCTTTTAGTGACAACTCCAACCAGCCCCACCCCGACCCCCACCATGTTCCACAATGGACACATTTAAATGTACTAACTCTGGAATGCTGTGACACTGTATCCAATTTAAGTTTGGTTTCTGATACTGGAAACAACTCTACTATACCTTGTCACTTAAATCACTGTATAAAAAAAGCAGTGCATAATACTGAGTGAAACAATTATCAGGCAATTAAAATCTGATCAACTAATTAAAATAATAGAGATAGCAAACTTCAGATCCTAAAAATTTTTCTTGAACTTGCAACAAAGAACATCAGACTAACAAGTAGTCCATGTACTTCATATCTTCTTCTTACATCTGAAATGGAGAAATCCAGCCTAGTTCAACAACTTGTACAAACATTTTTTATCGGCTTCCCAGGAAAATACATAGACATTCTAGCTGTGACATGATTTTTTATAACACTTCAAGTAGTTTTAGGATGAATTATAGGGAATACAAAAGCAAGAAAAGTAATTCATTCGATAATTTTTTTTTTTGTATAATTGCTAGGTTTCTAAGATGCTGTTTTCTACATGCTTGGCATATTTCAGTGAACAACAAAAATGGACTAAAATCGTGCCTCCATTCTACTTGGGAGTAACAAATTATATACATAATTTTAAAAAAGTAAATTGCATCATTTAGAAGATAGTGATTAGTACTGTGGGGGGGGAAATAGAAAAAGTAAGAGGATTTGGGTGTGGCGGATTAATAAGCAGATTGCAATTTAAATAGGATTATCAGGATAGTCCCAAAGAAAAAGGAGAAGATTTGAGCACAGTCATGAAGAAGGTGATGTCATTACAAGGCAGATATTTATGGTTAAGGATGTTCCACACTGCAAGAAAGGCTAGTGCAAAAGCCCAAAAATGGAAGTAAGCCT
This sequence comes from Antilocapra americana, assembly GCA_007570785.1. Classification (NCBI taxonomy): domain Eukaryota; kingdom Metazoa; phylum Chordata; class Mammalia; order Artiodactyla; family Antilocapridae; genus Antilocapra; species Antilocapra americana. The sequence continues at coordinate 13,412,697 of ML661885.1, read as the reverse complement.
GGTTGGTACAAGGAATTACAAAGAGGCCAACAAAAAAGTGGAGAAGGAAACAGCAAGTGGAGATCAAACAATAATGAAGTAGATGTGGCAGATCATGTGGGGCCTTGTAGTCCTGTTGCTGTGACTTGGTTTATCCTTTGAGAGAAGTAGTGAGCCAGTGAACAGTTTTGAATAGACATAACAGAAATGTACATAGAGATGGTCCCATGACCCTAAAGCAGTTCAGCCTAGAGTCAAACAGACCTGGGTTTGGATTTTTCTTCTACCTCTTACCAGTTGTATACCTCCTACTCAATTTTCTCATCTATACAAAGAGGTAATCCTTGCTTCAAAAAGTTGCTGTATTTACAGAGGTAATGTTCAAGCTGCCTCTCCTAAAGATTGTGTTTTTCAAGATGGGAGCCAAAAGGTATTTGCAACCTTTCTTCTTTTAAAAAATCACAGCCAAGCAACATAACAAGTCAGAGAAATCTGGACCACAAGATAAAGACCAAAACTAGACAGAGAAATAGTTAATGGCTAAGAGAGAGGAAGCAGAGCAGACCTAAGAATCTACAGAGGGAGATTGTTCCCACTTTCAGGATAGTGCAGTTCACCCTACTATACCTCTGCCCATGTCTATTTCTAGATATTAAGAAATAGATGTTAAGGCAAAAAAAAATAAAAACCCTGATCATTCTTACTGTAGCCATCACTGTACTTATTAATGGATTTGCCCTATACTTTTTGTTTTGAAAGTATGACAATTACAGCCCTAAATATGCCTGTTATAATTCTCTTCCACTCACTCTTCCATAGCAATCCACCCAAATATACCACCCTCATCTTAATCTTCTTAAAACCCATCCTCAAATATGACATACCTTGGTCAAATATCTTAAAGTGCTTCTTTCACCCACAGGAAGGATCCTACACTTCTTAAGCAGGTCCCTTGGTATCCTCCCAGTATGTTCTTGTAAGGATTCTATGTCAACCAAACTATTTATTCTTTGAATGTGGCTCAGATGGTAAAGAATTTGCCTGCAATGCAGGAAACCCGAATTTGATCCCTGAGTCAGGAAGATTTCCTGGAGAAGGAAACAGCCTCCCACCCCAGTATTCTTGCCTGGAGAATTCCATGGAAAGAGAAGCCTGGTGGGCTATAGTCTATGGGGTTGCAAACATTCAGACACAAATAAGTTACTAACACTTTCACTTTCATGCCTTTTTTAGTTTTTCTGTTCAGAATGACTGTTTTCCGCTTATCAAAGCCTTCCTGTTCCTTAAAAACTCAAGTTCCAGTTTATATCCTCTACAACCACTTTTTCACCAAACCAGGCCTCAACAGATACACCATCTTCAGAATTATATAGCACTCTTGTCTGTGTCATTCAAATATACTTAGCACTTTCTACCTTCTATTTTTATTAATCCTTGTATACAACTTTCCTGACTCCCCAGTTTCACTATAAATTCCTGAAAGGTTTCAAAATCTAGGACTTTACAGAACTACTCCTGAAGCTACAAGTTTTCCCAAGACCCCAAGAAATCAGAGTTCAAAAACACAAAAGGCTCAGAAGACTCAGAAAGGAGCAATCCAAAAAAAAAAAAAAAAAAAATTCAGAAAATAGTGATATTAGGAAGTCTAGAATATTTGTCATTATTTAGCTTAGAGAAGAGAAAGCTTGGAGAGATCTAAAAGTCTCTTTCATGCTTGAGGGAATGTTAGGTTTATGGATGTTCTCAACTTTAACTAAGATGGGACAAAGGAAAAGGGACTAATGAGAAGCAATGTGATTTGAGGATTTAGCAGAGACACTGAGAAGAGCTTTATCACCATGAGGATTCTGAGAAGCTGACATGTACATTATCAAGGTTAAATTTTTTTCTTGAATTTCTTAAGTTTTTAAAAATAACAATTGGCTTCAGATCTGATATGTAAGGAGTCTAAAATTTGTCATTCTTGTTCTTACAAGAAAAAGTCAAACAAACTAAAGATCAACAACTTTTCTTTAACCCATCAGAGAACTAAGAACACAGGGTGAAGGGCTACTTATAATTTGGAAAAACAGGTAAATTCAGCAAGTCACACCCTAGATCTGTTTACCTGAAGCAGAAGCTGCTGAAGCCATAAACTGGTAGGAAAACATAAATGGTAATTTTGACCAACTGAGGGAAGCTGAGTGTGGACTAGCATCAGAATGAGAAACTCCTGGGGACAACAGTCCTGGGAGCCCCCTCCACATGTCTGTGGGCTTTTACCTCCAAAATTCCACTAGGTGCTCACAGTGAAGAGCTGATAAAGGTCACTTGTTGCTTTGGCAGTGGACAAGGGAGAGTAATCACCATGAAATATAAAGCATTCTCCATCTCGAAGGCTTACTTTCAAGGAAGACCTTATCAGAGCATTAGCCCATTGGGGGAAAGGGCTCTTCCCCCATGTCAGGCCCCTCTAGCCTTCTTGTCCCAGCCAAGGGATTGTTATTGTTCAGTGACTAAGTCATGTCCAACCCCATGAAGTGAAGCATGCCAGGCTTCTCTGTCCTTCTCTATCACCCCATGTTTGCTCAAACTCATGTCCATTGAGTTGGTGATGCCATCCAACCATCTCATCCTCTGCAGACCCTTCTCCTCCTGCTTTCTATCTTTCCCAGCATCAGGGTCTTTTCCAGTGGGTTGGCTCTTTGCATCAGGTGGCCAAAGAATTGGAGCTTTAGCCTCAGCATCAGTCCTTCCCATGAGTATTCAGGGTTGATTTCCTTTAGGATTGACTGGTTTGATCTCCTTGCAGTCCAAGTCCTCTCCAGAACCACAGTTCAAAAGCATCAGTTCTTCAGTGCTCAGCCTTCTTTATAGTCCAACTCTCACATGACTACTGGAAAAACCACATATGATGCTCGGGGCTGGTGTACCGCGATGACCCAGGGGGAGGGAATTGGGAGGGAGGAGGGAGGGGGGTTCTGGAGGGGGAGCATATGTATACCCATGGCGGTTTCATGTCAATGTATGGCAAAACCAACACAATAAAGTAAAGAAAATTTAAAAAAAAAAAGAAAAAAACCATAGCTTTGACTATATAGGGAAGCTAAGAAACACTTTGAAGGTCACAGTAAAGCAACACAGGCCCAGCAAAAGACTGATATTTACTCTATGTTATGTAACAGGAACTAACATAGTGTTGTAGGTCAACCACACTTCCAAAAAAGAGATCAGATTTATGGTCACGAGAGGAAGGGGTTTGGGTGAGGGGGAATTGGAGAAAGGAAGTCAAAAGGCACAAATTTTCAGCTATCAGATAAAAATAAGTACTAGGAATGTAATGTACAACATACTCTAATACTGCTGTATATCATATATGAAAGTTGTTGAGAGTAAAACTTGAGTTCTCAGCACAAGAAAAAAATTTTAACTTTAATTTTTTCTACATCTTTAATTTGTATCTATGCGATGATGTTCACTACACTTATCATGATAATTACTTCATGATGTATGTAAATCAAATCATTATGCCATATACCTTAAACTTATATAGTGCTGTATGTCAACTATAATAAAGAAAAGAAAAAAGGACTTCCCTGGTAGTCCAGTGGTTAAGACTCTGTGCCCACAATGCAGGGGGCAAGTATTTGATCCCTGGTCAGAAAACTAAGATCCTGAAGGATTGAAAAATAATAATAATAAATAAAAATAAAAAAGACTGAGATTAAATCATAGCATTAGACAATGCTTCCCCTACCTCATATCTTACCACTGTATGAGCAGAGCTCCCATGTAATAATAGTGGATTATACCTGAAGAAATTGCCAGATGCAGACTTTCTCTGAAGAAGACTACTTAAGGAAGCCCAGAGTCAAGAGAAGAAATTAAAAACCAGGTCACTAGAAGATTTTGAAGCCTCTGCCACCTACAGCTACAGCAAACATTAATTATAGCCTAACTCCTCACTAGATTAACAGAAAAGCTCACACTACAGGCTTATTGTGGGGCTGCACGGGTGGCACAGTGATTATGAATCTGCCTGCCAATGTAGCAGACAGAAGAGACGTGGGTTTGATCCCTGGATGGGAAAGACCCCCCTGGAGGAGGAAATGGCAGCCCACTCTAGTATTCTTGCCTGGACAGAAGAGCCTGGCGGGCAACAGTCCACTGGGTCACAAAGGGCCAGATATGACTTAGTGACTCAACAAAGACAGACCTGCTTACCTCAGTTCCCTTTATAAAATCAAATTTTATAAACTACAAGGGAATATTACTCAGCATTAAAAAAAAAATTCATTTGAATCAGTTCTACTCAGGTGGACAGAACTGGAGCCTATTATCCAGAGTGAAGTAAGCCAGAAGGAAAAACAAGAATACAGTATACTAACGCATATATATGGAATTTAGAAAGATGGTAACGAGAACCCTGCATGCGAGACAGCAAAAGAAACGCAGATGTATAGAACAGTCTCGTGGACTCTGTGGAAGAGGGCAAGGGTGGGATGATATGGGAGAATGGCATTGAAACATGTTAATTATCATATGTGAAATCAATCGCCAGCCCAGTGTTGATGCTCGGGGCTGGTGCACCGGGATGACCCAGGGGGAGGGAATCAGGAGGGAGGGGGGTTCTGGAGGGGGAACATATGTATACCCATGGTGGATTCATGTCACTGTATGGCAAAACCAACACAATAAAGTAAAGAAAATTTAAAAAAAAATAAAATAAAATAAACTACAAACATTGTAAATGAAGACTGTTTTTGATGGGCTCATCAGTAAGGTAGACATGGCATAGGAAAGAATAAGTGTACTCCTTTGAGAAGATTGTGTAAATAGGTCACCAGAATCACTATTTGCAACAGCCCAATGGTGCAAACAATTCAAACGTCTATCAACAGATAAATGGGTAAACAAAATGTGGTGCACACTGCAGGGGTATACACTGCCTGTGGCTGGTGTCTGAATTGAGGGCAACCTTGTTGAAGTGCATGTATATCCCAGTGATGTCTGCACTAACTCCAGGCAGTTAGTATCAGAGTTACATGATGCTGTTGAGCAGAGGACCCAGGACACTGCAGGGAAGTGAGGGAGCTGAAGGCACAGACCTTTAGAAATTTAGGGATTTTACCTCACACTGTATCAAACATAAAACAGTGTATTCACATTCCTGTACTAAATACCATTTTGGTTTGAAAAGCCAAAAGTTTTTTATTTATAAATAACTGTAAGAGCATCCCAATGGACAGAGGAGCCTGGTGGGCTATACAGTCCATGGGGTCGCAAAGAATAGGACATGACTGAGTGACTAAGACACATCCAACTATAATTTACTTAATGTATTATACTCAGAAATCATGGTGAGTACTTGGGAAATCTTGAGAAGTGAGAAAAGTCTAACCTATAAATGATTTTCACATGTAATAAAAGTTGTTATAGATTCTAAATTTAGCCATTCATGAATGGTATGATATTACATTTTATATACCCTTCATTAAACTTGCTATTTGTTTCAGTTATGCAATTTTTTCTAATTTTAAACCAAATAATGTATTTTTTCAGTTCCCAATTGTTTCATAGACTCCTAAGTCCATGTTGAGTCTGATGCTGTCCGATCCCTCATGGATAGACTGGTTCTGCTGGGCAACCCAGGGACTCTCTGGGGTGGGAACATGAAGTCCATGTCTTCACCAGTTTGAGCTGCCAAAAAAAAAAAAAAAACATCAGACTGGGTGGTCTGAAATTTACCACTAAGTAATCAGAAATTTACCTTCTCATGGGTTCTGGAGGCTGGGAATCCTCCAGATTCTGTCAGCATATTTTGTTCTTGATAAGAGCCTTCTTCATGCTTTGCAGACAGCTGCATTCTTACTGTATCCTTACATGAAGGGGAGAGAGCAAGCACTCTCTTCCTCTTCTTCAAAAGACACTAACCCTACTGGACTAGGATCCCACCTCTGTGACCTTAGTTCAGCTCAGTTCACTCAGTTGCGTCTGACTCTGTGACCCCATGGACTTCCACACATCAGGCTTCCCTGTCCATCACCAACTCTCTGAGCTTGTTCAAACTCATGTCCATTGAGTTGGTGTTGCCATCCAACCATCTCATCCTCTGTCATCCCCTTCTTCTCTTGCCTTCAATTTTTCCCAGCATCAGGGTCTTTTCCAATGAGTCAGTCTTTGCATCAGGTAGCCAAAGTATTGGAACTTCATCTTCAGCATCAGTCCTTCCAATGAATATTCAGGACTGATATTCTTTAGGATGGACTGGTTTGATCTCCTTGCTGTCCAAGGGACCCTATGACTTTAATTATCGCCTAAAGGCCCTATCTCCAAAGACAGTTACATGGGGGCTGGGGGTGAGGCTTCAACATTTTGTGTGCTTAGTTGCTCAGTTGTATCCATCTCTTTGTGACCCTGTGGACAGCAGCCCACCAGGCTCCTCTGTCCACGGGGATTTTCAAGGCAAGAATACTGGAGTGGGTTGCCACGTCCCCCTCCAGGGGATCTTCCCAACCCAGGGATCAGACACAGGTATCCCACATTGCAAGTGGATTCTTTACCATCTGAGCCACCAAGGAAGCCCATGAATACTGAAGTGGGTAGCCTATTCCTTCTCCAGGGGAACTTCCTGACCCAAGAATTGAACCAGGGTCTCCTGCATTGCAGGCAGATTCTTTACCAGCTGAGCTACCAGGGAAGACCAACATTTTGGTGGGAATCAATTCAGTCCTTAAGAGTTTAGGTTAATTTTTTGGTTATTAATTTATATTTTGTTGTTTCCCCTTTTTTTCCCCCTTTTGTCATGTGAAAGAAATATTCTCTGGATACCTTCTTCTTTGGGCTTCCCTGTAGCTCAGCCAGTAAAGAATCCACCTGCAATGCAGGAGACCTGAGTTTGATTCCTGGGTTGGGAAGATGCCCTGGAGTAAGGGGAAGGCTACTCACTCCAGGATTCTGGCCTGGAGAATTCCATGGACTCTATAGTCCATTGAATCCCAAAGAGTCAGACACGACTGAGCAACTTTCACTTTCACTTTTCACCTTCTTCTTTGTGGCATTTGTATTGCAGGACAGAGAAGAAACTGCTTAGAGTTCACCACCTCTCCTGGCTTTTGTTTTACAAGGTCGTTGTTTATAAAAACTATTTGAGATGACTGGGCTAGAAAGAAGGGAGAAAGCAAATGTTTTAATGGAAATGAGAGAGAGATTTCACAGAATAGGGAAGAGAGCAGAGATGATCCTACAGGATAGTGGCAAGGTTTCAGAGTTGATGACTATGAAGGTAGAGAAATTGCCCTGGGTCCCCACTGACCTGATGATAGCGAAGATGCCTACCTTTGAGTGGGTCTGAACAATTACAACAGCAAAGGCGACAATGAAGGACTAAAGACTAGAGGTCTTCTTACTTCTCCAGGCACCAGTTACATATACTTTCCAGATTCTTGACTAGCCCATGAGAAGAAAGGGAGCCCTGATAATGATAGTTTCCATGTCCTACTAGTGGCAGGGGCTTCCCTGGTGGCTCAGGGGTAAAAAAACAAACAAACAACAACAACAACAACAAAAAAAACATGCCTGCAATGCAGGAGATGTGGATTCAATCCCTGGGCCGGGAAGATCTCCTGGAGAAGGAAATAGCAACCCACTCCAGTATTCTTGCCTGGAGACCCATGGGCAGAGAAGCCTGGCAGGCTGCAGTCCAGTGGGTCAGAAAGCACTGGCTTATACACTAAAGCAACTGAGCACTAATAGCAGGACTGGAAAGAAACTTAGAAAATAGAAGTAATTTCATCCATATAAAACTAAAGTGATATTTCTTACACAAAAGTTTGTAGCATAAGCTGCCCTTTTTCTCAAGCTAAAGGTATCACCATTTTGTTGCCAATGTGATCCACCCTCACTGTGTGGCCTGGTAAGGCTGTGATTACATTTGCATCAACTTAAGAATCAAGCATTTACTCACTATGAAACATTAAACAGGCATTTACTCATTATTTATAAAACACCTACTATGTGCAGAGCACTGTGTGCTGTGCTGGGGAAACCGGAATGTGCACAATGCCAGCCTGCAAGGCTTCTACCTAGAAACCCAGACATTACAAAAGAAATTAGAGTAAAATGTGATACAATTAGTGATGATGCAGGAAGTCCAAGTGTTATGAGTACTTGAGGAGACCTACAGAACAGTCACAGAGGGTACTTCACAGGAAATGGCTAAGATCAAAAGAATGAAAGAAAAGTAGCCAGGCAACAAGGAAAGGGGAAAACTAGTCAAGAAAAGGGGGAAAAAATTCTACCTACTAAGTGTTGAAGAGCCAGTCATCAGAGCCCTTGTGAGTCATCTAACCTAACTATGTGCTCAGCATGGGAATCCTCTCCACAATATACTGACACACTATGGCCCCAAATTTGCTATAAAAATATGTCCCCTACATGACTCACATGTGTGATGTTCACCACTTATATCTGAGGACTTAAACTAGAAAATGCAGTGGTGTTTCTTGGTGGCAGTGACCATGGGTGACAAATAAGCCAAAGCTGACAGCCTAACATGACACTTATGATGTGGACACAGAATTATACTGACTCAAAGAACAATAGTAAGTCCCAATAAAGATACCAAAGAAGTAAAAATACCCCTTAGGATATGTTCTCTTAAAAATAATTAAAATGTGGGACTTTTCTGGTGATTCAGTGGTTAACAATACACCTTTCAGTGAAGGCAGGTGCAGATTTGACCCCTGGTTGGGGAGCTAAGATCCCACATGAACTGCAGCCAAAAAACAAAGTATAAAGAAACACAAACAATATTGTAACAAATTCAATAAAGACTTTAAAAATGGTCCATATTTTTTTAAAAAGTTAAAAATTGTAATTAAAATGCAAAAGTTTGGGTTCCACAGTAGTCTAGAAAGGGCTTCCCTGGTGGCTCATATGTTAAAGAATCTGCCTGCAATGCAGGAGACACAGGTTCAATTCCTAGTGCGGGAAGATCCACTGGAGAAGGAAATGACAACCCACTCCAGTATTCTTACCTGGAGAATCCCATGGACAGAGGAGCCTAGAGGGCTACAGTCCATGGGGTCACAAAGAGTCAGATACAACTGAGTAACTAAGCATGCATAGGCACATGGCCAGAAAAATTCACATATTTAAAATATTTCATAACGAGAACCCAACATGCGAGACAGCAAAAGTTACGCAGATGTATAGAATAGACTTGTGGACTATGTGGATGAGGGGAAGGGTGGGATGATATGGGGGAAGGGCATTGAAACAAGTTAATTATCATATGTCTAATCAATCGCCAGCCCAGGACTGATGCTCGGGGCTGGTGCAGCGAGATGTCCCGTGGGGGGGAGGGAGAAGGGAGGGGGGTTCTGGAGGGGAAGCATATGTAAACCCATGGTGATATCATGACATTGTATGGCAAAAACAATTAAAAAAATATTTCAATTTCAATAATACCAAATAATATAGTCTTTATTATACACAGAAATAAAAAGCATGGAAAAGAAAGGGGAATTGGGGAGAATGTCTTTCACCAAAATAGATGAACTTACAATAGGAAGGTGGCCCTCTTGGTTCCCAGCCTTACCTCACAATCAAATCCTCAAGATCCTATAAGGAGAAAAGGCAACACAGCTTGTCCCTTTAATTCAGTCCATGGTTCATTGGTCAAACTTCAGCCCATATGGTTCCAGTCTGACTTTTCTAATGAGTTTATCCTGAAGAGAGAAAAGCATTTTGATCAACATTTAGTGAACTTTTCTCTTTCATCAGTGTGGCTGGTTTTATTACATGGTTTGAATTTTGCTGATCTATCACCCCAGCTACTATCACACTGTAAAAAAAAAAAAATTTAATGAAACCATATTTAAGTGGATATAAATTACTAGCATTCCTGACTCTGAGCTGATTTTATGCTTTTTCACTTCACTAATTCTTGTTTTAGAAGCTTAATTTTATGAGTTTATCTTACACATTTTCACCACTTAACTCTTCTTATTGAAAGTTAAACTTGGGGCTTGCCAGAAGGAATATGATCATAAACTGGTGCTCAAGGCCAAAAGCAAGCAGCATTATGAAACTGTACTCTTACATCCTGGCTTTACATGATTTTAATTTTGAACTCTGGCTATTAAACTATGTGTAATGTGGTAGTGCCTCGCCCTCTGACATATGGTGAAGTACGAACCTGAGATACCCAATTAAAAGAGAAAAGGAGGGAGAGAAAAAGAATGAGAAACAAAAACAGAAGCCATCCTTCATTTCCAATGCTTCTATAGCTATCAGCGTGTGGGACTTTGTAAAAAAATTTGAAAACTCAGGCAAAATAGATTACCTATTTGCTGTATGACTCAGGAAACTCAAATCAGGGCTCTGTGACAGCCTAGGAGGTTGGGATGGAGTGGGAAGTGAGCGGGAGGTTCAAGAGGGAGGAAACATATGTATACCTATGGCTGATTCATGTAGATATATGGCAGAAACCAACACAATTTCTTGTTGTTCAGTCACCAATTCATGTTTAGTTCTTTGCGATCCCATGAACTGCAGCATGTCCAGCCTCTCTGTCCCTAATATTATTCTTTACACAATATTGTAAAGCAATTATCCTTCAGTTAAAAATAAATACATTAAATAAAAAACTCAGGCATATTGAATCACATTTCCAGGACGTGTGTCCCTTACACTGCAGGCTATAACCTGACTAACAGCTACTAAACCAGTCTCTCATTAAGACGTGGGCATTTCACAATATAGAGGTCATAGTGCAGTTACTCAAAACAAGTGCCCAGTTCCCCTTTGTGGACAAACTTTGCCTGGCATTCACAACTCTGCCAGGATTATTATTTTTTTATTATTTTTATTGGAGTATAGTTGATTTACAACATTATGTTTGTTTCAGGTGTGTAGCAAAGTGAATCATTATACATATATCCAGCCTTTTTTTTAGATTTCTTTTCCCATATAGGTTATTAGAGATCATTGAGTAGAGCTCCCTGTATATAGCACAGGAAACTCTACCAGGATTATTTTGAATTTCAATCATCCTAATAGTTTTTTTCCCACCTGCCTTTGCATATCTTTAGCTTATCCTTTCCTATCAAACTTACCTAGTCAAGCTAACTTTACCAAGAAGGCCCCTGGTATTCGAGAAGACAATTATTGATGCTTGCCATCTCCTACTTCCTGACTTGAGGCTCCACTGTTTTGTATTTCCTAAAGCATCCTACCTACCCTTCTCAGTAACTGCAGTGGAATGAGAGAAAGAGTGCCTTTCCTCAAATGGATACAGCTAAGTCATGGAAAGTCTCTCACTGCTTAGGTGTGGGTCTCAATCTCTGTACTGTGGCCAAAAATTTGAAAGGCTTTGGTGTACGAGTCTAGATCACATGTCCAGACACAGAGAAACCCAAAACGTGTGGAGTGAAAACATGCTGTTATCCAAAAGGAAAATCTGGGGGCTTTTTTCAGAAGAGGAAATAGAGGCTGGGCCAGCAAACACAATTTTTATCTACTATATCTCTGAAGCAAATTTTTTTATTACAAGACATAATTAAATTTTCATATAATTTAATATATCTCTCAAAACCACATATTTATGTATTTAAGGTCACATAAATAAATAAGAAAAAGTTAAATAATCTAATAGAAAAATGGGCAAAGTATAAAAACATACAGTTTATAGTGAAAGAAGACAAACACCCAGTAAATATAGCACAAGCTGTTTGGCCTCACTCATAATAAAATCCAAACAAGAAAGATATAATGTCCTTCACTTATCAGAAATATAAATCATACAATGATATTTTTTACTCTTCAAAATGCTTATAGTTGGAGGATACCCAGTACCTGCAACTGGTTAAAGGAAATGGCCTTCAGTAGAAGTGTTAAATTGATGTAAATTAGTAGACAAGGATCTATCAAATAACTATCAAAACTAAAACTGCTGACTCAGTAAACCCATAGCTAGGAATTTATTTATATACTTCATAAAAATTCTCCAAAACATGCATACAACAATAGTTACTTGTACATAATTAACCTGCAAACTAACTACAACTGAAAATTACCCAGTGTCCATCAGTAGAAAATAGGATAACTAAACTATGATACACCTATGATACATCTATTCATATATGAATGTGTCATCTATGGAATGCAAGGAGGGCATGAAAGAGAACTAAACAGATCTATTGGTGGAAAAGCTCTCAGATAGAGAAGTGGAAAAAAGCAAGGGCAGAACAGAATGCTTCGTATGATATCTTATGTGTGAAAAGGGCAAAGTTTGATGTGGTAATGTGTGCAATTTTTTGGAAATAGTCAAATGGTAATAGAAACTACCCTGCAAAAAGGGAGAAAATTCCATCTTTCCATTTTATGCATTTCTCTCATGAGAATACCAAACATACTAGTGATACACATCTACTAAAGTTGATGTTTCTAAACTTTTAGGTGTATTATTTTGTTATTTATTTTTAAAATGTCAACAGGGATTATCTGAGTGGAAAGAGTATAGATTATTTTTTCTTTTCTTCTTTGTACTTTTCTGATAAAAGACTACTGGTGTTATATATATTTAAAGTATACACTTAAAAGAAGAATAACTGATGGTATACTGGGATAACTTGATGGTATTTAAGAAAATAAAATGTAACAAAACAACATAATAATTGGGAGTTTACTATAAATAATAGGCAATATACTAGTACTTCACACATATATAATATATAATATATATATATATAATTTTATTTAATCCACAGAATGACATTATGAGATGAGTATTTTTATTATTCCTATCTTAAAATGAGAAGAATAAAGTAAGTTACCTAAGGTTCCTCATTGAGTGATAGAACCAAGATTTAAACCCAGCTACTTTGATTCTAGATCCAGTATACACCAAAACATACTTTATATTGAAAGTGTAAATAGAGACTGTCCTTCCATGGAGCCAGATTATGGAAGAATGTACATTGCCCTGTATGCTACTGTATACTAACTTTTAACTCCTCTTTCAAGTTCCCTGCCCTAAACTGAATTTATAAAATTGAGATGACAAAAAATTCTGCCTTCCTTGGGATGGAGAAAATGAAATGAGAAGATTAAATATGTAACATCCTTTAAAAGTCATGACTCACCCCTCAACACAAAGGTATTGCATAATAAGCCCTCCCCCAAGGGACTGCAGGCTAACAGATGAGTAACTGCATTTGTGAACCAGGGGAGGGCTTTTCAAATCAAGGAACAAGCCTGGTTTTAGCAGCATTCACCTGGGGATCGTGCTGGGTTTCAGCTCTCTGCAGAGTCTTGAGCCCAGACTATGAGGTAATGGTCTGACCCTCATTTTGAAGCACATAAAATCCAAGGAGGTTAACTAATTTCCCTCAGGTCACACAGAAGCCACTGGTGAGGTTGGAACTGAAACAGAAGTTTCTTAATTCCCAGCCACTGCGATGCTCCCAAGACAAGCTCTTGTCAAAGAAATTACCCAGTGACACCAGTGCACTTTACAGTCCCCTGGAGAAGAGTCCCAAGAAGCCAAAGATTTCATTTTAAATTGAAAAATTTCAGACTTACAAAAGACTGATGTCTTCTCCAGCCAGCAAATTATGCATCTCAAAGAATCTCTCCGGAAAGTCCAGTAATCGTTCTACATACTACACCTCATCTCTTGCAACTAACCGGAAAGACTAGTAAGGAACATACAGTACTGCTCTCCAGCCAGCAAATGTGTAAGGGTTTATGCATGAGAAACTGTTTCCCTGAAACCATCGATTTGCTGCCTGATGTAAACGACCAACACATCTGCGTGGAACTGACGCTCCCTGAATGGAAATGAACTTGAGGGTCAAGGCTAATCAATTATCATCTCAGTTCTATAAATTCAGGGAAGTCTGCTCAAGGTCAGTCACTATTCCTACGGGTCACCAACTTCAGATGGCTAAATAAGGAGACCACTTTATAAATCATTAAAATAATTATAGTGATGGGAAACAGTGCAAAGGAGTGTAACACAAGTCCACCTTAGAAAATCTGCATGGAACAAGGATGATCCTGGCTGAAAAACTGACTTTTACAGGGTAACCTTTTGTGATCATACAAGCAGAGGAAGGAAAAAAGAAACTGATCCACACGCACATGGTTACTCTCTAAGAAGAGGAGGCAGAGAGATTCCATCTCCTCCTCATTCCTCACCCCAGCCCTCCCACAATACCAGACAGGATGAGAGGCTCTTCTCCCTGGTATAAACAGCATGTCCCAGGCTACACTAGCTGGGAGTGAGAGTTAAGGGCACTGGGTCGTTCAAATGTAAGCCAAACAGGGCCAGGCAGCCTGCCCTGATCTCACCCAATACAAAGGAAAAATACCCACCTCACTCTGAAAGCATGCAAAAGTCCTAGATTTTCCCTGAGGTTGTAAGAAATAGACCATGTGATTACCTCCCACTTAGCACTTCTTTAATAAGCATCTATTTCTTCCCCCAAATTTCCACTTTCCACAAAAATTTCTTGGAGAAGGCAATGGCACCCCACTCCAGTACTCCTGCCTGGAGAATCCCATGGACGGAGGAGCCTTGTGGGCTACAGTCCATGGGGTTGCGAAGAGTCAGACATGACTGAGCGAGATCATTTTCACTTTTCACTTGCATGCATTGGAGAAGGAAATGGCGACCCACTCCAGTGTTCTTGCCTGGAGAATCCCAGGAACGAGGGAACCTGGTGGGCTGCCGTCCATGGGGTCACACAGAGTCGGACACGACTGAAGCGACTTAGCAGCAGCAGCAGCACAACAATTTCTACAAGTCTTTCCCTAAAGAAAGGCCTATGGAAATCCAAAAGGGAGGTGATATACCTATATGCATGGATGATTCATTTTGCTGTACAATAGAAGGTAACACAGCTTCCCTGATAGCTCAGCTGGTAAAGAATTTGCCTGCAATGCAGAAGACCCCAGTTCAATTCCTGGTTCAGGAAGATCCCCTGGAGAAGGGATAGGCTACCCACTCTAGTATTCATGGGCTTCCATGGTGGCTCAGATGGTAAAGAATCTGCCTGCAATGTGGGAGACCTGGGTTGGATCCCTGGCTTGGAAAGACCAGTGGAGGAGGGCATGGCAATTCACTCCAGTATTTTTGCCTGGAGAATCCCATGGACAGAAGAGCCTGGTGGGCTACAGTCCATGGGGTTGCAGAGTCGGACACGACTGAGCAACTAAGTATAGCACAGCACAGAAGCTGACACAACATTATAAAGCAACTATGCTGCAATAAAAATTAATTAAAACAAAAAAAATGGGTTAAGGACAAGAATTCTATGACTGAATTATTAGCTATCCATAACAAAATAATTCAGGAATTTATTTATGCCCTATATACAGTATAGTCCATGACCTTCTAGAACAAATTGTCCATCAGGCTCACAGAACCCTGAGCAATGGCCAGTACAAGCTCTGGTACATAGGAGGTACTCAGTAAGTACTTCAGTGATTAAAATCTTTAAAAGAAAAAGAAAAGCCTCCAACCAAGCTCTCCTTCACGTCTCTGGGTTCTCTCTCAGTTTCTTTTCCTGCCTTGATTCTTTCTGTATGCATACCCATTCTTCTCCCATCACAAGACTTCCTCCTATCTCTGGGATCATGTCAATCAGCCAGCAGAGAGGGCTGGTAGAGCCAGAGGCCAAGACTGGGAGCGCCAAGTAGAGGAGAACAGGCTCCAAATTAATGAGAAGGGTAGACCCTCCTGAAGTAGACAGGCTTGAAGCTGAGATAGGACACATCTTGCTAATCCATCAGGATGGAAACCTACCCACTTACACCTCCTGACCTCAGTTCCATGGAATGGACATAGTAATAGCATAATGAAATGGAAGCAGTAATTGTATCAGCTAAATCAGTCACTGTGAATAGAGTGGTTAGCACAGAGACTAGCATTTAGAAATGCTGGGTGAATGCCTGCTCTTTTTGTGATTCTCCTTATTCTCTGGACCCCTCCCTTCCTGTACCAAAGTCTCATATAGTTGAAGGAAGGAAAATGCTGAAAAGCATTAGTTCACTGCAGTGGTTCTCATACTGTGGCTAAGGACTAATTTTATTTTTGATTTCCCATCTGTTCTGGTTCTACTGCCTATGTCTAGAATGCAACTCATACCACATGCACCTTGCCCAGATGGATTTGGGATGCGTGAACCAGTTAAACCCTATTCACCGAGATGAGTTCATTCATCCATCTCGAGTTGATCCTGCTTGGATGGCACAGCTCTGTCATATTGTAAAATGACATTTGTAAACACTTGTCTCAGTTTCTGTTGTGGACCAGTAAAGAAAGCATTCTCAGCCCTCACTGTGAGTCATGGTGAACAGAGACTGGCTGGAGCTTTCTTCTTCTTCTTCTTAAATTGGTTGTGCTGGGTCTTCACTGGAGCAAGCAAGCTCTCTATTTGTGGCACGTGGGCTTAGCTGTCCTGCAGAGCACGTGGGATCTTGGCTCCCTGACCAGGGATTGAACCCACATCCCCTGCCTTGGAGGACAGATTCTTAACCATGGGACTACCAGGGAAGTCCCTGGCTAGAACTCTTAAACAGAGTTCCACCAGGCTGGATTACTGTGAGTTCCAGAAATCTTAGAAAATGTGCTTAGCCTAATATACCTCCAACCTTTTCTTCAAGGCACCAGAGGTGTGCTTGCCACCAAATTCCATGACCCTGTCTCCAACCCAGGCCTTTGGCTAAACAGTCTGTGAAACAAAGTCCTCATGGGCCCCATTCTTCTGGAGCCTAATCCCCCCATCTCCCCACACTTTCCCCCCAGCCAACCTCACACAGAGATGCACTGAAGCAAAGAAGAACCCACTGTCACAAGAAAGCTATTTGATAAACTAATTCATTCTATCAAGTCAGCGACTTGATCAGGGAAGGAAAGGAGAGGGGCTGAGAAAGGGATCTGAAGTGAAAAACAGTAGTCAAGAAAGAATAATGCTTAATATAAAGAAACATTAGGTAGACAATTGCAGATACTGGCGAGAATGTGGAGAAATCAGAACCCCTTTTGCTAATGTGAATGTAAATTTGTGTAGCTCTTTGGAAAATAGCCTCGCATTTCCTCAAGGTTAAGCACAGAGTTCCCACGTGACCTAGAAATTCTGTTTTTAAGTATCTACCCAAGAGAAAGAAAAATACATGTCCACATAGAAAAAAAACCCTGAATGTTTAAACTAGCGTTAAACCCCTGAATGTTTAAACTATCTGGAAGTGCCAAAAAGCAAAAATGACCGAAATGTCCAGTTACTGGTAAATAAAAAAATAAACTGTGCTATCAGCACACAATGGAATATAATTCAGCAATAAAACAAAATAAGGTCCTGACACATGCTACGAAACAGATGAAACTTGAAAACCAACAAGTGATAAAAGATGGTCACAAAAGGCCACATATTGTACCATTCCATTTATATGAAATATCCAGCGCTGGCAAATTTATAGAGATAGATTGTAGATTCATGGTTCCCTATGACTGGGGTGGAGTGAGTAGAAGGAATGAGGAGAGACTGCTAAGAGTGTGGGGTTTTCGCCTATAGAAAACCAAAAAAATGATTTAAAATTAGATTGTGATGATGTTTACATAACCCTGTGAATATAGTACAAAACATTGAATTGTACACTTTAAATGGATGGATTATATGTTTGCTAATCATATGTCAAGTAAGCAAGCTTTTCAAACAAGTAAAAATGTTAGCATTTTGAAAAATCCATTAATGGGACTTGCCTGGCAGTCCAGGGGTTAAGACTCTGAGCTTCCAATGCAGAGGACACAAGTTCAATCACTGGTCAGGGAACTAAGATCCCATATCTTGCCATGTGTAGGGTCAAAAAAAAAAAAAGGAAAGAATTAAGAGATTTCATGCTTCAGTTGGGAGACAGGTTTGGGAGAATGGTAGAACTACTTCCAGAAGTTTCACACCATGTAGGAATAATCCTTATGTAGAAATTGTTTTCTGTTTGTTTAGTCGCTAAGTCACATTCAACTCTTTTGCGATCCCATGGACTGTAGCCCACCAGGCTCCTCTGTCCACTAGATTTCCCAAGCAAGAATACTGGAATGGGTTGCCATTTCTTTCTCCAGGGGGTATTCCCAACCCAAGGATAGAACCCAAGGCTCCTGCACTGGCAGCCAGATTCTTTACTGCTGAGCCATCAGGGAAGCCTTATGTAGAATACAGGTAAATAAAACTTTAAACTGCATAGTCAGAAAGATTGGAGAAGATTTACCATCTGAGTCACCAGTGAAAGTATCAGTTGCTTCAGTTCAGTTCAGTCGTTCAGTCGTGTCCGACTCTTTGCGACACCATGAATTGCAGCACGCCAGGCTTCCCTGTCCATCACCAACTCCCAGAGTCCACCCAAACCCATATCCATCTAGTCAGTGATGCCATCCAGCCATCTCATCCTCTGTCATCCCCTTCTCCTCCTGCCCCCAATCGTTTACAGCATTAGGGTCTTTCCAATGAGTCAACTCTTAGCATGAGGTGGCCAAAGTATTGGAGTTTCAGCTTCAACATCAGTCCTTCCAATGAACACCCAGGACAGATCTCCTTTAGGATGGACTGGCTGATCTCCTTGCAGTCCAAGGGTCTCTCAAGAGTCTTCTCCAACACCACACTTCAAAAGCAATTCTTCAGCACTCAGCTTTCTTGATAGTCCAACTCTCACATCCACACATGACTATTGGAAAAACGATAGCCTTGACTAGATGGACCTTTGTTGACAAAGTAATGTCTCTAATTTTAAATATGCTATCTAGGTTGGTCATAACTTTCCTTCCGAGAAGTAAGCTTCTTTTAATTTCATGGCTGCAATCACCATCTATAGTGATTTTGGAGCCCCCAAAATAAAGTTTGACACTGTTTCCACTGTTTCCCCATCTATTTCCCATGAAGTGATGGGACCAGATGCCATGATTTTAGTTTTCTGAATGTTGAGTTTTAAGCCAACTTTTTCACTCTCCTCTTTCACTTCCATCAGGAGGCTTTTTAGTTCCTCTTCACTTTCTGCCATAAGGGTGGTGTCGTCTGCATATCTGAGGTTATTGATATTTCTCCTGGCAATCTTGATTCCAGCTTGTGCATCTTCCAGCCCAGTGTTTCTCATGATGTAATCTGCATATGAGTTAAATAAGCGGAGTGACAATATACAACCTTGATGTACTCCTTTTCCTATTTGGAACCATTCTGTTGTTCCATGTCCAGTTCTAAATGTTGCTTCCTGACCTGCATATAGGTTTCTCAAGAGACTGGTCAGATGGTCTGGTATTCCCATCTCTTTAAGAATTTTCCACAGTTTATTGTGATCCACGCAGTCAAAGGCTTTGGTATAGTCAATAAAGCAGAAAAAGATGTTTTTCTGGAACTCTCTTGCTTTTTTGATAATCCAGTAGATGTTGGCAATTTGATCTCTGGTTCCTCTGCCTATTCTAAAACCAGCTTGAATATCTGGAAGTTCATGGTTCACATACTGTTGAAGCCTGACTTGGAGAATTTTGAGCATTACTTTACTAGTGTGTGAGATGATTGCAATTGTGTGGTAGTTTGAGCATTTTTTGGCATTGCCTTTCTTTGGGATTGGAATGAAAACTGACCTTTTCCAATCCTTTGGCCATTGCTGAGTTTTCCAAATTTGCTGGCATATTGAGTGCAGCACTTTCACAGCATCATCTTTTAGGATTTGAAATAGCTCAACTGGAATTCCATCACCTCCACTAGCTTTGTTTGTAGTGATGCTTTCTAAGGCCCACTTGACTTCACATTCCAGATGTCTGGCTCTAGGTGAGTGATCACACCATCGTGATTATCTGAGGCATGAAGATCTCTTTTGTACAGTTTTTCTGTGTATTCTTGTCACCTCTTCTTAATATCTTCTGCGTCTGTTAGGTCCATACCATTTCTGTCCTTTATAGAGCCCATCTTTGCATGAAATGTTCCATTGCTTGGTCATGTCCAACTCTTTGGCACCCCATGGACTGTAGCCCACCAGGCTCCTCTGTCCGTGGGATTCTCCAGGGCAAGAATACTGGAGTAGGTAGCCATTTCCTTCTCCAGGGGATCTTCCCAACCCCAACCCAGGGATCACATCCTGGTCTCCTTCATTGCAAGCAGATTCTTTACCATCTGAGCCACCAGGGAAGCCCCCAATAGGAAAGGGCTCTATACACATGATTCTAATGTATCTACCTGTGTTGACCTGAAAATCCAACTCTTGAAAGTGTTGAAGACTCATTGTTTCTAGCAGACAGGAACCACCTTCTCTTCCCTTCCAGAAGTTGCCAATGAGTTATAGGCCACAGGGGCTGAGCCCTGGGAGGTCCGACAGGCAGAAAAGTCCCCTGTGATGCTCCAGAGACCCCTGTATTGGAGCCAGGGTAGTGCTATTTACTCCTTTCAGAGACAGCTTGTTCTGACAGTTGGGTTTATAAGTCTAGGTCCACTTAACCTGCCAAGGGAGAGACTGGAAGCAGTGTTCATTTGGGATTCATCTATAGGGTATCCTCAAACAAATGACAAATTTCCGGTACACATAACTGCTTTGCTATTTACAGATCATTTGCAATGTAAATACAATGAGCTCAAGAGTATTCTTGTGTAAAGTGCTAACAAATATTTGTTCTGCGAGGAAAGGCCCAACCCTCCTGGCCAAGAACTGCTTCCCTGAAGCCCTGGGGCCTCTGACTCTGTGTTCCCCTCACACTTTGGCAGCTGAGATAGCTGACCTCCTAACTCAGTGAAATTGAAAAACTACTTAGTCACAAATGGATATTTAAACAGTTTCATTCCTTGGCTCCTCCCAGAGTCTGTGTTTCTAAGACAGAATTTAGTTTAGGAATAAAACTGTGCTTTCTTTCATGTGCTCGCTTGGTTAGAGTGGCCCATACCTGAAGCTGTCCTGATGTAGTGAGGACCACTGTTGATGAAGCCCTCCAGACCTTCTCCTAAATATGTGGTACTGAAGGCATCCTGAGGTCAAAGTGCTACTGAAAGACACAGTGAAGGGAAGAGCTTCTCCACAGTTGTCACTGTTGTTCAGTCACTAAGTCATGTCTGACTCTTTACAACCCCATGGACTGCAGCATACCAGGCTTCCCTGTCCTTCACTATTTCCCAGAGTTTTCTCAAACTCATGTCCACTGAGTTGGTGATGCCATCCAATCATCTCATCTTCTGTCGCCCCTTTCTCCTGCCCTCAGTCTTTCCCAGTATTGGGGTCTTTTCCAATGAATTGGCTCTTTGCATCAGGTGGCCAAAGTACTGGAACTTCAGCTTCAGCATTAGTTCTTGCACTGAATATTCAGGGTTAATTTTCTCTACGATTGACTGATTTGATCTCCTTCCTGTCCAAGGGTCTTCTTCAAGAGTCTTCTCCAGCACCACAGATCAAAAGTATCGATTCTTCAGTGCTCAGCCTTCTTTACGGTCCAACTCTCACATTTGTAAATGCCTACCCGAAAAACCATAGCTTTGATTATCTGGACCTTTGTCGGCAAAGTGATGTCTCTGCTTTTTTTAATAATACCATGTCATCTTTCAGATCTCAGTCCAAGAGTCTCCTCAGGAATTGTTACAATTTTGCAATTGTGTTTTTGACTGTCTCTCTCCCTTGACAGAATTATAAGTCCCTGAGCACAAGAGCTGGAAATATCTTCTTTTTCCATTTTGCCTTCAACATTGTCTGGGACGTAATAGACATTTAATAAGCATTGAATGAATGAGTGACTGAAGCTAGGACTCAACTGAGGTCTATACCTTCCAAAGCATGTTTTCTTACTTTGGGGGGGAAGGGAGAGGCCTTGGGGAGGGAACAGTTCTGCCATGCTGCATGTAGGATACTACTTTCCTAACCAGGCACCAAATTCAAGCCCTTTGCATTGGAAGTGTGGAGTCTTAGTCACTGGACCACCAGAGAATTCCCAAAGCATGTTTTCTTAAATGGACATTTGCTGCTAAAAAGAGAACACAGTCATATAAAGAATTAGGGGAAGGGCACTCAAGATTAAGGGGTTAATCCATGCAGAGGACTGCATGTTTGAGGAAGAAAAAGTGAGCAAGGCGGTATACCACAGGGACCACAGGTTCTATTGCTAACTAGCTGTGTGACCTTGGCCTCTCAGAGTCTGACACCTACTGTATACCATTGCTATAAAACTTTTATAAAATAATCCATGAAAGTACTTAGCCCGGCACATAGTGAAAAGTGACAAAAACTAATGTCCTGCAGGATCTGAGACCTTTGAAACATACAAATTTTTATCTAAGAGAAATTTTCTGTCTCTTCATCCTCTTTTCCTGTCCCCTCCTTGCTCTCCTCCACCTTTTCTCCACCCTCTTCCTCCCTCCCTCTCTCTCTCTCTCTCTCTCTCTCTCTCTCTCTGTGTGTGTGTGTGTCTGTCTGTGTGTGTGTGTGTGTGTGTGTGTATGTGTCTGTCAAATCACTTCCCAAGCTACTGGAGTATATTTGCAAACACACTGGCTGTGACCTTGACATGGCCCCATTCCCACTCCACCACATCCCCTGTCACACACATGGGGACACACACACAGATATACTCTGTGGCAATATAATCCCTATAAATTCCAAAATCCTGTGCTGTTTAGCTGATCACTGCTTTAAAATAAGTCTAAAAGACAGAGAGAAACACACTAAATCCTCATTTTAAATTTGCTGAGGTGTTTTTAACTTTTATCTTCAAATATCTAGGACTTCAAAGTTTCTCTGTACATGCAGTTAAGAAAAAAGGCAACCTAACATAGAAAGCATCAATTAAAAAAAACAGAGTTTATTTGGCAATGGTGCAGATATATGCTGCCTGAGGCTACTACTCATGAAAATACATTAAAAAGAGAGCTCAGAAAAGCCTTCAACTATTGGGTAAAAGGATATAAAAGGCCTGTTTATTTTCCACATTTGTAAATATTTGGGGAGATTTTTTTAAACTTAACTATGACAGAGACATCCTAGTCTATACATGTCTGGGGGGCATTCCAGCAGCACGCTCATCGATTCTAAGAATGGATTGTCAATATTCCATATCAGTTTTCTTCATTTAAATAGCTAGTGGCAGCAGAAAACTTGTTTTAAAGCTCACAGATTTTCCTATTTGCTGCTCTAAGAGCCCATAAACATATGTATCTTTGGAAAACTATCATGTGTTTTCAACTTCCTGAAGAATTCTTGTAAAATATAACTGAACCACATTACCCTTTGTCCTGAGCTTTTATTCCACTAATGGACAAATTGGGAGGAGACTGAGAACAAATGTGCTATTAATTACCCAGATGGCTTTTTAATAGAACCTTGGATTATTCTTCAGCCACTAAACACTGTCCAGAAATTTCTTAATAATGCTGGTGTGCAAGGCATTCCTTCCAAGAGAATAAAGATCTCATTGACTGGCAGGCTCAGTTATGTCAGGTTACTTTAGGAGACGGTAGACAAAGGGTAGGTATTGTATAGACCAGAGAGAATGACAGACCATATCTGAGCTGCCCAGTCTCCCCAGCAATGACAGATTTTCTAATTCACTGCAGATTCTCACAAAACTGGGTGGTCAGCTTTGCAGAGAACCAACAGTGGGTCTATTGATTCTGGGTGGGAGCAACATAATTCTGAATTAACTTGAATTGATTCAATATAACAGAGAGCCTTGGTATTGGATTAAAATTAGGATTAATACATTAAATGTTAGGTCAGAATGTTAAGTCCCAGTGCTGAAAGACCTACATGAAGTAAGTCAAAGCCCTTACAGAAAGATATTTTAGCCAGCAGATAATTTGTACTTTTAGACCTTAGAAATACATCACTCAAAATCAACTAGCACAAATGAAGATTTCTATGATACATTGTGTTCTGTTACATTTTTTTTTTCTGCTTTGGTTATAAACAATCATTTTGAATGTGTGCCTCGTAAGTTTATATCATATATATATATATATATATATATACATATATATATATATATATATATATATATATATATATGATGAAGAGAGAGAGAGAGAGAGAGAAGCTTTCATCTGACACAGTAATGGTTGTGAGACAGCCTGGCTCATTTTATGTTCCAGCTCTTGTAAAATTATCTCACCAGAGGCAAAATATGCTGCTTAGGGCTTTCCAAGTAGACAGCAATTAACTTTCACTGTGCTCTTTTGCAGACGTATGCTTCTGTTAAATCATGAAGGATGCAAACTACCATTTTGAATATATTTTCACAACTACGAAATAAATATATTTATATTTAGGAAAATAAGATTAAATCTGAATACACTGCAGTTTCCTGAAGTCATTATTTTAACAAAAATTTTAAACCCTCTTTATTTTCAAACTGTATGAAAAAAATATATATCCGAATAGCTTTGCCTACCAAAAAGAATATGACCATTTGTTGCAAAATACAGGTCCTAGTGCATCTAAGCAAAACAGTTCCCAAATAAGCTGAGGGAAAACTAAAGTATTTGAAAGCAATAAAACTAAATGTGAGATTTTGTTGGAGAATGTATTTTCTTAAATATTGATATTTAACATCACTTTGTTACCTTCTTCTCACTAGTTACCTTCCTCTCACTGCATACATTGTCTTACCTAAAAGAATGATAAAAGAGTGAAATGACCTTTAATAATTATCTAACACATTAAGAGTACTTCTTCATTTTAAAAATGAGATGCTTATACTTAAATTTTAATAATTTATAAAATGCACCTTTTAGTCTTCCTCTTTCTTTTGAACTTCCTCTGTTCTCTTTGCCATGTGATAACTCTAAAATGCAATCAATAAGGGAATTTTTAATAAATTTGAGAAGACTGTTGTCAGCATCTTTCTGTGTAACTTATCAGATTGTCATTTAAAGTACCCCTTATTAGCAATCATAATGGTGGGTCCATGCTGCTTTCATTTAGGCAAGATATATACATTCAGCTCTTCAGATGGACCTAATCTTAAGTAACTTCTGATTTATAGTTTCGGTTTGGGGTTAACCTGCCAGGGGCTCTTTGCCAAGTCTTACTAACTGAAAAAGAGTTTCCATTTCCATTTTCCATTTTGATCCAAGTTTGTTTTCCCATTGCTGCCTCCTGCCTCTATTTCTAGCACCTGCACACTGACCCCTGGTGACGGAAACCAGACCCCCCCCCACAAAATCTTGACCTGCAAATTAAACCTCTTTCTGGCTTTCAGCTGAAAAAGGGTTCAGCTGCCTTTCCCTAACCTCTCTGTATTATTAGTAAAACCCATTGCTCCTGCATCCCATTCTCAGAGTCCTTCTGGGTAATTCATTTAATTAATCTAACATAAATTGTGAATGTGAACTTCCATTCCCTTCCCTAATGTTGCAATGTTTTACATCAAAAAAAGGTTTCATACATACCTGGACAAAGGAAAAGCTTTTGAGCAGCCAAATCACATCACAGAGGTCTCCCATTCAACATACTATCAACACAGACCTGAACCTGTAGTTGTGTAATAAGAACAAGAGCTTTAGAATCAGACTTCATTTTAATCCTGACCTCTTGGTTTACTAACACTGTGGTCAGAGAAGTAACTTGTCTTCCTGAATTCTTAATTGGCCTATCTGTAAAACGAGGATAATGATATTTTCCTCTGAAAGACTAATGAAGGGACTATATAAGCAAAGTACCTGGAATGTAAATTCTCACATAAATGTTCGACATTATTCTTTTCAATGGAAAGATGAGATTGCATTAATCTGACGATCACATTTTTGTTTCAAAAACTAAGTATTCAGGACATGAAAAATATAAATGAGATAGGGGGACAAAAGGACAAAAATATTTGAGGTCAAGATTATCCACCCAAAATCAGAGTCCCAGAGATAAGATGTCTGTAGTGTCTGCTACACATTTGGAGAACTTTGGCATGAAGTACAACATGGTATGTCTGTTTTTCAGTTGTAGTAAGTCTGAGGCTGCTGAGTGCAGCTTCCAAAAGAAGTCTTTTAACACCAAATCATATTTCTAAATAAGCCCAGAGAACAGGCAACTCTGACAAATGTACAAGTGTTCAGGAGATGTTTGTTTACACAGACATCCTCTGACACTGTAAATAAGATAATAAGAATGCACACTCCTTTGCAGCAGTCATAAAAGTTAGAAAGGAGTTAGGTAGTGTCTAGACGCCTTTGATCAAAAAACAGGGATTAGTGGTTGCTGAATTTACTAACACAATTTTCTTTTCTTTTCTCCAATTATTTCTATTTCCAGCCTCACTTTTAGGATTCAGTTACAGCATCTTGCACTGCTTAGTCAGCAGACATGTGCCATTTGGGGATGCCATGATTCCCCTTTTTCAAAATTAAATTTTGAAGCCAGAAGTGTCAAGTTTCATTTCTCATTTAATGTAATTCTATGAGACTTTAGTCAGCACTATAATGCCAAGTCAGGACCCACTGGTCGTCATGTTTCTGGGCATCAAGCATACAACGAGTCATGCTCAAGGTCTTGCTATTAATTATTTTCCCTTGCACTACCTACTACAAACTTTCATCAGTTAAGCAAATAATTGTAATAAAACATGGAGAGATAAATGCTAAGATACATAATAAACATACAGTTTAGCTAGAAAGATTCAATGTACACAAATTAACAATAATAAAGCATTAGGATATAAATTATACCAAAACATCATTGTAACACCTTTAAAATATATTTTCTTTTTTTTAATTTCATTTATTTTTCTTTGCATTATCATGTTGGTTTTGCCATACATTAACATGAATCCACCATGGGTATACATGTGATCCTCTTCCAGAAACCCCCCTCCCACCTCCCTCCTGACTCCATCCCTCTGGGTCATCCCGGTGCACCAGCCCTGAGCACCCTGTATCAAGCATCAAACCTGGGCTGGCGATTGATTTCACATATGATGATTTACATGTTTTAATGCCGTTCTCCTAAAATATTTTTATTTTGTATTGGGATATAGCTGATTAACAATGTTGTGATGGTTTCAGGTGAACAGTGAAGGGACTCAGTCATACATATACATGTATCCATTCTCACCCAATCCCCCTCTCATCCAGGTTTTCACAAAACATAGAGCAGAGTTCCATGTGCTCCACAGTAGGTCCTTGTTGGTTATTCATTTTAAATATAGCAGTGTGTACATGTCCAGGGCTTCCCTAGCCGGACTTACATGCTCAGCGGTAAAGAACCCGCCTGCAATGCAAGAGATGCAGGAGACGTGGGTTTGATCCCTGGGTTGGGAAGATCCCCTGGAGGAGGGCATGGCAACCCACTTCAGTATCCTTGCCTGGAGAATCCCACGGACAGAGGACCATGACTGGCTACAGTCCAGTGGGTTGCAAAGAGTCAGACTTGACTGAAGCAACTGAGCACACACTCACACGCCCATCCCAAACTCCCTAACTATCCCTTCTCCTCATCCTTCCCTCTGACAACCGTAAGCTGGTTCTTGAAGTCTGTGAGTCTATTTCTGTTTTGTAACTAAGTTCATTTGTATCATTTCTTTTTCGATTTCACATATAAGGGATTTCATAGGATATTTCTCCTTCTCTATCTGACTTCACTGTAACACTTTTTAATCATTAAATGTTCCTTAAGAAAATAATCTGGAGACTTCACCGGTGGTCCAGTGGATAAGACTTGGTGCTTCCAATGCAGGAGGCCAGAGTTCGATCCCTGGTCAGGAAACTAGATTCCACATGTCACAGCTAACACCTAGTACGACTAAATACATTAATTAATTAATTTTAAAATAAAAGAAAGAAAGAATAGAATCTGTACCAAAGGCTATACCGGGAGATATTTTCTCTTCCTGTGTTGTTTATTTCACCTCATGTTGAATTTCCAACAGATCAGAATTTAATAATAGCATCCATCACAGGTGGCCATGCATTTGCAATTTTCTGCAGTATCAGAAAAGTTCTTTTTATTGCAAGACAGGCTTAATTGTAAGACCACCTGAAGACACAGACCCAGGGGACAATTTTATAGAGAGATTTCTATAAAATTCCAGGGGGATGGAATACAAAGGGGCAACCTAATCCCTTTCTTCTGAAGCTCATGCTAAGACAGCATTCTGATCTCTTCTCTTCTCAAACTCTTCCTTATTTGCTGCAGCTAACTGGTCATCCCTTCACAGAGAGGTGACTCCCGGAAGAGATGGAAGTGTTGCTAAAAGAAAACAAATTCCTCCTTCAGCCTGAGCTGTTATAGGATGTAAACTGAGACTGCGGGGAACAAAGATCATAAAAAAAGATGAGGCGTGGTCTTCGTAGAGAAGATCTGTAGCTATGGTGAATTTTCCCTGCCTGGAGTAAGAACTGAAAACTCAGATAAGACCCCGAGCTCTCATTTCCTCTTTTTTTTCCTGGGTACTTTTTCCTCTTATAATTTTATATCCTTAGTATTCTAGAAGAAATTATTTGTTCTTTTTTGACTCAGAGTTTTCTAATGTTCACTAAATTCTTTGTTCTGTAGAACAACTTCATTGTTTTTCTCTTAGGCTAGATGATTCTATTTTACACTGTTTACTAGGATACCATCCGATTATAAAGGTGGATTTATTCTCCTTTTAATAATTCTGTAACAGCTTCTTCTTCAGATGAAAATCTAGTTTCAGTGAAGCTCTCCAAGATGAAATATACCTATTTGAGAGGGAAATAATTCTCTCATTCTCTGAGAAGTACAAATTTCCTGATGTATACATTGAAGGTGAACACTCTGCACAAAAACTCAAAAAAAAGTTGGTTTTATGAATTATGCAAAGTTTGGACAATTATGAAACATTTTATTTACTCTTTTCAGAAAATACTCAGAAGTATAATTCTGAATTATTAAAAGTACCAATGTGTGCCAATTGATAAGAAAGTTAACCAGAATGTAACTTTACTAAAAATATTTTTCCTCCCAAAGGAAAAATAAAAATCTGAAAGCAGCATTCACTATAGTAACAAAATTATCAAGTTTTAAAATCAGACTTTAACTTAAAATGCCAATTCTATAGTTCTTGATATCTGAAAATTTTCATCTGTCTCTATCAGGAAATATGGTACCCAAATCTCCAAGGTCCTAACCCAAGATTTTAACAATGCAGCTTCACTTTGAAATTTTTTCCTCAAGGTCTATTAATCACATGGTAAAGACAAAAGAAACTAGATTTTGGTAAAGAAAGACCTATAAACATTCATTGCTATTCAAAAGAAAAAATTATTTTGGCAGTTGATGACATTATTAAAATGTAAATATTAATATTTGATTTTGATATCACTTTGTATTCAGCCAAACATTCACCTTTAAAAAAAAAAACTGGCTTCCAAAAAATTGTCCCAATTTTCCCTTAATAGTTGAATCAAAATATATGTTAATTAAAATGAAATCCATACATTCCTAGTTTATTCCTCCTAATTTTTCAACGTTTTTTCTTTTGAAGATCATCTGGCAACCAAAAAGCCTTAATCCATTACTAGATTTGGTCATTTAATTATTAAATTGTATTTGGCCAATAACTATTAAATCATAAGTTTGGAAAATTGACACCTGTAGATTTTAAACACTTTAATGAATGAATAAATGAATGAGTGAATAAGTAGAGGACAATTCAAAACTATCCAGATAATACTTAAATAAGCTTCCTAAATTCTATAATGGTATAGACCTAACAGAATTCGAAGATATTAAGAAGAGGTGGCAAGATACACAGAAGAACTCTACAAAAGAGATCTTCATGACCCAGATCATCACTATGTTGTGATCACTCACTTAGAACCAGACATTCTGGAATGTGAAGTCAAGTGGGCCTTAGAAAGCATAACTATGAACAAAGCTACTGGAAGTGATGGAATTCCAGTTGAGCTATTTCAAATTCTAAAAGATGACACTGTGAAAGTGCTGCACTCAATATGCCAGCAAATTTGGAAAGCTCAGCAGTGGCCACAGGACTGGAAAAGGTCAGTTTTCATTCCAATCCCAAAAAAAGGCAATGCCAAAGAATGTTCAAACTACCACACAAAATTGCACTCATCTCACACGCTAGCAAAGTAATGCTCAAAATTCTCCAAGCCAGGCTTCAACAGTACGTGAACCATGAACTTCTAGATGTTCCAGTTGGACTTAGAAAAGGCAGAGGTACCAGAGATCAAATTGCTGACATCCGTTGGATCATCGAAAAAGCAAGAGAGTTCCAGAAAAACATCTACTTCTGCTTTATTGACTATGTCAAAGCCTTTGACTGTGTGGATCACAACAAATTGTGAAAAATTCTGAAAGAGATGGGACTACCAGACCACCTTACCTGCTTCCTGAGAAATCTGTATGCAGGTCAAGATGCAATAGTTAGAACTGGACATGGAAAAATAGACTATTTCCAAATCAGGAAAGGAGTACATCAAGGCTATATTTTGTCTTATTTAACTTATATGCAGAGTACATCATTGAAATGCTGGGCGGGATGTAGCACAAGCTGGAATCAAGATTGCTGAAGGAAATATCAATAACCTCAGATATACAGATGACACCACCCTATGGCAAAAAGCGAAGAACAACTAAAGAGCCTCTTGATGAAAGTGAAAGAGGAGAGTGAAAAAGTTAGATTAAAACTCAACATTCAGAAAACTAAGATCATGGTATCTAGTCCCATCACTTCATGGCAAATAAATGGGGAAACAATGGAAACAGTGACAGATTTTATTTGGAGGGGGCTCCAAAATCACTGCAGATGGTGACTGCAGCCATGAAATTAAAAGATACTTGCTCCTTGGAAGAAAAGTTATGACCAACCTAGACAGCACATCAAAAAGCAGAGACATTACTTTGCCAAAAAAAGTCTGTCTAGTCAAAGCTTTGGTTTTTCCAGTAGTCATGTATGGATATGAAAGTTGGACTATAAAGAAAGCTGAGCACCAAAGAATTGATGCTTCTGAACTGTGGTGTTGGAGAAGACTTTGAGAGTCTCTTGGACTGCAAGGAGAGCCAACCAGTCCATCCTAAAGGAAATCAGTCCTGAATATTCATTGGAAGGACTGATGTTGAAGCTGAAACTCCAATACTTTGGCCAACTGATGCGAAGAACTGACTCATTTGAAAGACCCTAATGCTGGGAATGATTGAAGGCAGGAGGAGAAGGGGACAACAGAGGATAAGATGATTGGATGGCATCACCAAATCAATGGACATGAGTTTGAGTAAGCTCCAGAAGTTCGTGATGGACAGTGAAGTCTGGCATGCTGCAGTCCATGGGGTCGCAAAGAGTTGGACATGACTGAGTGAACTGAACTAAATTCTATCACTAAGTAATGATTGAAAATTTTACACATGCTGTACACCCCAAACCAATACAGTGCTGTTATGACAATTTAATCTCAATAAAAATGGGGGAAAAAAAGAAAATGTTAGCCCAGTGCCAAAGAAAACCTCGCCTTCCTTCAAGTATTAATATGGCCAATATAAATACAATTTTCATACATTTTCTAGGCTCTATTATAAATTCCCATATGCTCTATATAAGCCATTTTTGAAATGTAAATCTCTCCAAACTTAGCAATAATGCACATATTTACTAGAAGTATGGAAAATATTGGCAAAATGAAACTTCCCATTTAAAATAGGGATATGAGAGAAAAGCTGCTAAGACTTATAAGCTGGCCACAGGATGTGAATCCAGACCTCCAACAACAGCTACCATCTACTAAGAGCTTACAATGTGCCAGGCACTTTGCTCTGTGCACCATATACATTATTTTGTTTAATCCTAATGAAAACCCTAAGAGGTCAGTAACACTTCTATGCCCATTTTGCAGATTTGAAAACTTAAGTTTAGACATACTGAGTAGCCAATCCCAGGTTTCACAGTTGGTGAGGGGAGCCCTGGTTTAAACCTGAGGGTTTTGAGTGTCCACAGCTGGCAGCCTTAAGTATTCTTAAATGAAACTGCAGTGGGGAAGACAATGAAAGTCACAGAGCACAGCTGTCACTGCAACAAGCAGTCAGTCCCCGCTTGTGGGATTTTCCCAACCCTCTCTGCCACTTGGACTATTGCTCTCTCCTTTGCCTGTGGGCTGTTTTTAGGTTACCAAGGAAGGTAAGTAAGAGATTAACGTCAAGGCTCCTGTAAAACATAATGCCATAAAGGGACTCTAATCTGAATCCAGATTTTATCCAGGCAGATCATAGAAAATGTTCCCAGGGAACCACAAAAGTCAAATACAGTTATCGACTATGATCACTTTTTAACTAGCTGCAAGGTGATGTGTTTCTAGGATACGAGGAAGCATCTAGTGTCTCTATTACCCTAGGACTAGACTGATTACACCATTACAACAAGAGCTTGCTTAAGACACTTTCTTAACTTACACAGAAACTAGGCAAAGTCATAGATAAAGAGAACGGATCAAGAAGAGCTTTACCCAAATGAAAAAAACAAAACCCTTTTCAATGACAGAAATTATGATTTAAGAGCACCAGGTGTGTGGCTTTTTTTCTAGGTAGGAGAGAGTTTGGGAGAAAACATCATTCCTTTCTCAGTGGATACAATGATAGTGATTTCCAGTCCACAACTTGTATGGTTTCATTTCTCCAGGCTGCCCCCCAAGAAAAACAAAGTGAATAACTAATAATCATGAACTGAATGTAGCTCAATTATAGACCAAAAGCATCTACTGGTTTTGTGGTTAGACAGACAATTTATCAAAGGGAGATTCATACCTGAATCCAGAGAGTGATGACTAGCTTTCCACAGGGGTAGCATTTGGAATTACTCCGGAGACTTGTATAAGAAGAATGTAGAAGTTTTAAGGCCATTATCAATCAGAACCACTTTCACATCTAGTTTTGAGATCAGAGGAGACACTCAATTTCCAAGAAACTCAGTTCCTTCACTTGGGGTTTCTAAGCAGTAAACCTCTCTCATCAGATTGACTTGGCCACAAATTCCAACTCGGATTTAGTACTTTGTTTTCTTAAGGAAGTGTATTCCCCTCTTCAGACGTTCCGTCTGTCTTCACTTGCTCTGGAGTGATTGTGTTTGCTTTTTGTTTTGTTGACAGGATAAACCTGCTCAGGACCAAACTCAGAAGCTTGCCTCAGACCATCTCATATCTGGAGATGACCTTCATTTTCTTCTCTCTAGTTACAAACCCTGCATGCATGTGTGGTAAGTCGCTTCAGTTGTGTCTGAATATTTGCAACACCATGAACTGCAGCCCACCAGGCTCTCCTGTCCATGGGATTCTCCAGGCAAGAACACTGGAATGGATTGCCATATCTTCCTCCAGGGGATCTTCCTGACCCAGGGATCAAACTCCCATCTCTTACATCTCTTGCATTGGCAGGCAGGTTCTTTACCACTAGCACCACCCAGGAAGTCCCAGATACAAACCCAACATATCCCTAAAAACAGCTCAAGTCCCCTTTTTTTAATCGAAACTGTCTCTGATAATTCTCACGTGAAGTGTTTGCTTCTTCCCATGACTAACCTCCATAGCATTCATGTGGCATCATCAGGCGTTTCCTGGCACAGTTAATAATTTTTATGTCTAAACATCATAATTTTACTTAAATTATTACTTTTTCTCACTGAATGAATTAACAGACAACAAAATCAATCAAAATCCTCCCCAAATTGCACCTGCTTCCACACAGTGGAAGTGACTTGCTCAGTAGTCAGAATCTGAGTTCTCTGTAGAAGACAGCTCTTTGTGCTAAAGAGACTGGGCTTGGGTTGACACTCTTTAAACTTCAACCTGAAGAATCCAGATAAATGATGAAATCTTAGTTCAGCTGCTCAGAGTTAATCCAGGGGCGTTGGGAAGACTCTAGGGAGCTGGGTTAAGACTGGTTACTCCTCTCCCTCATTAGGATGTTTCATAGTCAGATTGTTATGAATTGTTTTTCTTTCCCATAAGGAAAACTATTTATACAAAATAGATTTATGTGTGCCATCTTTGGTGCTTTCCAGGTGGCGCTCATCGTAAAGACTCCACCTATCAATACAGGAAAAGTGAGAGAAGCAGGTTTGAGCCCGAGGTCAGGAGAATCCGCTGAACAAGGGCATTCTTGCCTGGAGAATCCCATGGACAGAGGAGCCTGGAGGTCTACAGTCCATAGTGTTGCAAAGAGCCTGACATGACTAAAGTGACTTAGCATGCATGCACATACAATCTTTGGTATCTTTTTTCCCTGAATCAGTGTCTTCAAGATCTGCTGCCACTGGGGCTTTCTCTAACTATAGTTAACTCCAGTTCCTGGACTTGTCTTTAGGTTGGACTTGGGCAACATGTTGAAATCAGAAAATAATAAAGCTGATGGTTGCTCAAAAAGCTAAACATAGATTTACCATATGACTCAACATTTCCACACATGTATATGTTTCCAAAATTAAAAACAAGCATGCAACTACTTGTACACAAATGTTCATAATAGCACTGTTCACAGTAAACCATATATCCACCAATGGATAATGAATAAATAATATGTATCAGGTACCTAAGATGGAATATTGCATGCCAAGTCACTTCAGCCACGTCCAACTCTTTAGGACCCCATGGACTATAGCCCCACCAGGCTCCCCTGTCCATGGGACTCCCCAAGGAAAAATACTGGAGTGGGAAGATCCTACAGGGGATCTTCCCAACCCAGGGGTCAAACTCCTATCTCTTGCAACTCCTGCATTGGCAGGTGAGTTCTTTATCATTAGCACCATCTGGGAAGCCCAAGATGGAATATTACTCAGCCTTGAAAACAGATGAAGCTTTTTATGATAGGTGCTATAACCTCAAAAGTATTATATTAAGTCAAAGGTGTCCCCACAAAAGGTCAAAAGGTCACATATTGTATAATCCCATTTGTACAAAATATTCAGAACAGGTAAATACCTAGAGATGAGAAGATCGGTAGGTGTCAAAGGCTGACAGGAAGAGGATTAGCAATGATTGCTTAACAGGTAAAAAGTTTTATTTTGAGCTGATGAAAAATGGTTTAGAAGTAGACAGAGGTGGTAGTTGCACAACACTGTGAAGGTATGGAATGTCACTGAGTTGTACACATTAAAGTGGTTACTGTTATGTTGAATGGATTTCACATCAATAATAAAATAACAGTTGGGAGACTGGGATCAACATATATACACTGCTACATATAAGATAGGTAACTAATGAGAAGCTACTGTATATTCAGTGCTCTGTGGTGACCTAAAAGGGAAGGAAGTCCAAAAAAGAGGGGATATATGTATATGTATAGCTGATGCACTTTTCTGTATAGCAGAAACTAACATACTATTAGCAAAGCAACTATATTCCAATTAACAATAAATTTTTAAGTAATTAAAAATCAATAATAATAACAAAGCTTATCTGGCACCTATAGTTCCTATTGCCCAAGGTGCTATAGTAGGAGGGAGAAGGAAAGCTTCACTTAAGCAGGGGAACCTTTTTGGAGACATTATATTGAAGCCAAGACCGGAAAGAAAACTAGGATTTAAACTAAGTAGGGAAAGTAGAGATAGATGGGGAAAGAGGAAAAGAGAAAAACAATCCAGGGAGATACTGTCTACATGATGATTTAACAGTAAAACACTGACATAAATTA
This sequence comes from Antilocapra americana, assembly GCA_007570785.1. Lineage (NCBI taxonomy): Eukaryota > Metazoa > Chordata > Mammalia > Artiodactyla > Antilocapridae > Antilocapra > Antilocapra americana. The sequence goes on along the minus strand of ML661885.1, from coordinate 13,377,135 downwards.
TTTCTCCTCTCCCAAAAAATCAAATGAACAAATATGTTTTCATCATCTGCTCTTTGTGGGGAGCCATGCTAGGTGTTGGGAGGAACAGACCAACAAAAGGCATAGTCTGACAAGAGAAATAAAACTAGCATTTATTGAGCAGCTCCAATATGACGGATATTTCACATGTGCACGTGTGCTCAGTTGCTCCAGCTGTATCCAGCTCTTTGCAACCCCACGGACTATAGCCCGCCAGGTTCCTCTGTTCCATGGGATTCTCCAGGCAAGAACACTGGAGTGGGTAGCCATTTCCTCCTCCAGGGGACCTTCATGACCCAGAGTTGAAACCCACATCTCCCGTGTCTCCTGAATTGCAGGCAGATTCTTGACCACAGAGCCACTGGGGAAGCCCATATTTTACATGTATTATCTCAATTAATCCTTTAAACAGATCAAAGCAATGAGTGTGATTAATCCTGTTAACTTGCCCAACAATGCACAGCTTCCAAATGGAGAAAACAAGATTTCATCCAAGTGTGCCTGACTGCAGGGTCCACCTACAGAAAGACATAATTAGCGTGGCTGGAAGTTGAGTAACCTGTTAAGACATCAGTGGATAGACGTCACAAAGTTGAGCACAAAGCTCCCTCCAGATTGAAGGACCTGGAAAAAACTGGGGTCAGATCTAGAGAGAAATAAATGGCCCAGGTCCCAGAAACAGAAAGTGGAGGCAACAAGAAAAAAGCCTGGACATGAACTGTCTCTGAAACTTCCCCAACCCCCACTGTACTGAGTGGAGTGAGCCTCTTCTCTGCACTGGTCCTTACCCCATCAGAGCTCTCCACAAATTCAATGCTTGGTTTTATATTTTTATTCATGTCCCAGTTCTACCACTTAATAGCTCTGAATAAATTACAGAAAGGTGTAACTCTCTGTGTCTTGGTTTACACTTCTGAAAAACTAGAATAACAGTAAAAAAAAAAAATCTGGATTAAATACATACATATTATACAAAGGGCTTACATGTCAACAATACACAAGTGCTCAACAAATATTGTTTTTGTTTTTGATGTTGTTGTTGTATTACTATTTCCTTGCCAAGAATTCCCAGCTTCTCCAAAGCATGGACCATGTCTTTTTTCTTAATCTCAAGCCTCTAAAACAGAGGTTGGAGCACAGTCAGTAAATAGCAAGTTCTGAGTCAAGGTAGTGGTGAACCTAGCACTATATTGGCTCAGGAGATTTTCAAGACCTCAACATCCCATAAAATCTCACTCTTTTGTTGTAAACCCCTTGAAAACTGTAAAATAGAGACTGTCAGTTACCAAATATGTATTGAGCACCTATGATCTGGAGGGTCCAGCACTAGGAATACAGGGCTTTCTAAATTGCCAGGATTACATTTAGTCCATGTGGTTGATTTATTATTCAGTTTAGATGGGGAAATAAATAAGAATACACACACTTGCACAGCCTCAAGAGAAATACCTGTGCAGTGTCAAAGTTCTGGCTATCATTACAAAGAAAACATTGCTACTCATGTACAAAACAAACTATGATCCATTAACTCAGCACAGAAGTCCTTTTTGGCTCTATAAAAGCTGGCACCCAAGCAAGTTTTGTAGTCACACTGCCAAAAACTACCTGGCCAATACATTTAATGTCTTTCCTTGCTTTCTCTCAGACATATTTCAGTAATTGCCTGTCTGCAGGTACAAGATGCTTACAGGAAGTGATTAATCTTTCATGAGACTATTCTACTATTCCTTAATGCAGTATAATAAAAGCTCAAAGGGACAGCCACAGTCATGTCAGTGCATGCTTTAAGGAAAGGAAGTTTTAATGGGAGGTAAATCTGATCACATGATAGCGGTCAACGATGAAATCTCTTTTTTGAAAGAAAGTAACCCAAAAGGGCAAATCTACTCCTTGGGGTGGGGGTGGGGGGAGAGCAGGGAGGGGGTGGCGGGGAAAAGCCCACCTCTAAACCTAAAACCTCTTTTTTTCTGGTTGGAGGCCAGATGGGATCCTCAGACATCATGAAACACTACAACTGGAAGCTGAATGGTTTGTCTACACCCAGCCCCCTACACATAGACACTGGAGATGAGAAAGGCTCTTGTTTGCTGTCTGAAGCAGGTGTGGTTGGACTAAATGGAGAGAAGATGTCCAGCTGGAAAAACCCATCAACCAGCTGCCCAGGCCCGTCTGCTTAGATAAATACCACCTGTTACTAAACAGCCAAAGAAAAATTAGTCCTGTGCTAGGAACCTGCCACTTCTCTGCCTATTATGCTGAGGCTTTTGTGTATTTTCGACATCCCAAATCCCATGAGTGTCTCAGAGCGATGGTCATATTTGCTGCGCTTAATTCTATTCTGGACAATGACAGATGATTTTGGAGCTTTAGATTAAAGTATTTTCTTGGAGCCAAGAGCACATATGTGAGAGAACAATAAATAACACCTATCAGAAGAGGTCAGTGACTCCAAAGGCACTTTTTAACTTGAGTACCTCACTGGTCTGTGGAGTCTGGCCTGCTTGAAGGACGGGGCATGGCCCCATCTCCTGAACCCTGGGCCCTCTTCCTCCTTGCTCCTCAGCTGAACCAGTCTTCTCTTGGGCACTGAGTTTGACTAAATACACAGATGCACATGCACATGCCAGTGGTAAAGAATCCACCTGCCAATGTGGGAGATGCAGGTTTGATCCCTGATCTGGAAGATCCCCTGGAGAGGACATGGCACCCCACTCCAGTACTCTTGCCTGGAAAATCTGACAAACAGAGGAACCTGGCAGGCTACAGTCCATGGGGTTGCAAAGAGTTGGACAAGACTTAGCAACTGAACAACTACAAAACACACACTCACATACAGACACTCCTTTGATCATGCTATTCCCATAACTGTATTGTCCTCTCCTGAACCTTCCAAATCCCACTGTTAAAGACTCAAACTCCTGCTGCTTCTCCTGGAGTCTTCCCCAAAAATGTTAGCTGAAAATGACTTTCTCTGAAATGCTACTACACTGAGAGTCCACAAAGTACATTTGGTCACTTTGAATGGTTCCCAGGTAAATCTCATCTACTCAATGAAGGGAGGATAAAATTCATCCCTCTGAGGCTTAGCCCGCCATCCAACACAAAGTTAGGCATCTAGCACCTCAAGAGATGTACCTCAACTGAAACAACACTGACCTCAAAAGTTATTTGGAGGATGACAGAAAGACAAAACACTAAACTAGAAATCCTACTGGAAAAGATTTCTAAAGACTTTTGACTCAGATCAATGTTCTGTGAGCCCTGGACATGTAGCCAGAAGGCTTGGGACTGAATGCTGGTTTTCCCAGTTATTAACTTTATGATTAATTATTCTAACAATATCAATTTCTTTACCTGTAAAATGGAACTCACAACACATAAGTCAGGGAACTATACCGGGACGCTCTGAGGAGGCTGTTCTTACTACAGTATTCATATTCATTACCAAAAACAAACATTCATGGTTCTTGAGAAAATTGCACAGTTCCTTCAACATCAAACAGACTAGAACAAACTAACTTACTATTCTAGACTGACTATTTTTTAGCCTTCAAAAACTTGGCGGACTCTGAGAATCATCTGGGGACTTTATAGATATGTTTTGCCCAGTGCCTTCACATTTGTTTTGCCCAATATCTGACTAGTGAAAAGTTATTAGGATTATAGCTTTTAGAAATATGTCCTAAACTGTAATAGGCCCCTTGATAATGACATTTAGTGCTATTCAACTTAGAAATAGGTGCTAGCTCCTAAATCTTTCTTAGACTCAAAATCTATCTAGTCACATACACATACATATGCAGGAGGTTAAAGTTGGGTGTGTGTGTCTGTGTGTGTGAATTTCCTGGAGGTATGTGCCATAATTACCCAGTATTCCGGAACCTCTCATGTATCAATTTATCTTTGTAATCTGATCATACACTGCAGTCAGGGTATGTCCCATTTCTATTCCTCCACAAAGTTTACTCATGTTTGTAAAATAATTACTCTAAGAAAGAAGACAGTACATTTCAAAAATGAAAAAAAAAAGTGACATACCAAGAAAAAAGACAAAATTAGAAGTATGTGAAACTTACTTTTTAAGGAAGTAATTTGGGGCGCTTCTCTACCCTAGAATCCATCCAATTCAAGCAGCCTTGAGCTGAGAATACAGGCAGTCCTAAGAAAGCTCTCAATCCAGGGCATTTTGTCCCTCAGCTGGGCAGGGGTCAAAGCAATCAACAGTAGTTTAGACTAAACAGGAAGAAAACCAGCTCAATTAATGTGGCAGATGCACAAATGGTCATCACATTTAGAAACAAGGTAAGTTTGAAACAAATTAAGTTGCTATCATTGTTGCAATTGTTGGCTAATACATGCAGATAAATACTGCATCTTCCATCCCTTTTAAATGTATCTATTAAACCCACAAGACTTCCAGTCATTGTACTGCACATAAATTTCTCACAGAGACTTCATGAAAATCAACTCAACCTCTTTAAAACTTATCCCAGACATAGCTTCTGCTACCGAGGAAACCAAACATCGCTTTGCCTGCCCCTCCCCGCCCCCACCGCCCCTCAGTGTAAGGAAAGCCACTAACTCTTTCACAGGAGCAGATTGTTCCAACTTAATTGAATGAAGTAAACTTGGGGAAATACCTGACATTGCCAACTTGACCTCTGCTAAGCCTTTTGAACTTCAATCACTGTCCTCCAACACAAAGCCTTCTATTAGGCTTTCAGCTATTTCCCCTGATTACACAGGTAGCTTATCTTAAGGATTCCATGGTTTCAGTTATCATTTCTAACCTGATTGTGAGACAAGTATTATTTCCGTGCTGAGTCTTGTGACTAAGCCTGCAAAGGTATTTGCTGGTTTAATTGAGTAAAAAGCATCTCATTTCAGTTTCTTATCCACCAAGATCCAATAACTTACTCTAAAGAAAAGAAAATAGTTTTAATTTATGAGAACATAAGTGAAAAACCTAAAATGAATTACACTAGTCAGAAACTGTCCAAAATCATAGTCTTTGGTGTTTCATGTAGATTTCAAAATTTAAAATATAATTTATAATACAGGGCAATAACAATGAAGATTGTTCCCAATGAACAAAATGCAAAGGTAAAAACAAAACAGCTTGAATTTCTCAAACAAGTAGAATTAGTATTCTCTTGTATCCAGTTTCCTTATAGAAGAAGGAAAAATTAAGGTTAAGGTTTGAAATATTTTGAATTAATTACCCATACTGGCAAACTAATTACCCCTACTGGCAAATAAAAGGTGCTCATAATATGGGAGTAAAGATGTGATGGCAGTTATTTTAAGAGTTAAAATATTTTTAACTATTTTTAATAGGCAGTTACTTTCATCCTATCTAAGCATCTATTTTTTTCTTCTTGACTCTACAATACATGTACCTTTCAGAAATACACAGAAAGCTTTTAAATATTTCAAAATATTTAGAATCATCCAGTTCTTTATTACAAAATAAAACAGAATATAATTTGCCCTCAGCAGACTGTCAGTGATTAAAAAGATTGCAAACAGCCAGTTTCAGCAAACATGGGATAATTATACAAATACAAATATACAAATAGGAGGGGAAAATATACAAATTTTGTGGAAAGTAATTTGGTTGTCAATATCTATTGAAATTTGAAATGTGCATACCTTGTAAGGCTGTTCACTGAAAAAACATTTTACAATAGCAAAAATAGGAGGAAATTAAATTGGGGAAAAATAAAATTAATAAGGGAATGGTTCAGTGGTAACAATATACAGTCATCAAAGAGCTAAAAAGTCCTGCATGAAATGACCTAGAAAATGTCCATACTATATTTTTAGTAATTAAAACTGATTCTAGATAAAAGCATTTAATAATATTCTAGTTTAGGGTATCAAATACATATGCACATAAAGTAGAAATCTAAGAAAGATGAATGATATATATCAAATAGCTAGCCAGTAGTTTTTAACCCTGGGCAGAGAAAGTGCATGTTGGAAGAAGTCTCTAGCTTCTTATTTTATAAAACCCAAACATAAATGGAAGGCTAGCAGGTGAACCCTATTTAGTTTATTTTTCAACATAATTGGAAACATTGTCAAATTAAAAAAAAAATTTCAGAAGTCAGAAATCTATATTTCAATAAATATATTTAAAAGTGTTCTCGTCATCTACAAAATAAAACATCTATGAAATAATTGACCTCTTAATTTAGGGAGAACTACATTTGTTAAAATGAGTTACATTGACTTGGACTCTTTTCCTTTGCCATTTGTTATAATTGGCTTCCAGTCATTCTAAATATAATAAACATGACTATTTTTATTTCTTTTGGTATGACTGAAGTACAAATTTGCTGAAGGAATACACACATTGCTTGTTTTATAAGTTTACATGATAATTGCAAGAGTTGCCTCAAAAACTTTATTATGTTGTTTGGTCCACTGAATGGAAATTATTTTAAGTGGATGACTTAGGGATAGAGTATCACAATATTCCCAATGTGTTTTGACTATGAGTTGTTTGTTTTGCTTTACAAAAATAAAACATTGTATTTATTGATTCATATACTACTGAAATAAAATGTGCTTAGTGGCTCAGTCATGTCCAACTCTTTGTGATCCCATGGACTGTAGTCTGCCAGGCTCCTCTGTCCATGAGAATTCTCCAGGCAAGAATACTGGAGTGGGTTGCCATGCTCTCTTCCAGGGGACCTTCCCAACCCAGAGATTGAACCTAGGCCTCCCACATAGAAGCAGATTCTTTCCTGTTTGAGCCACCAGGGAAGCCCACTGAAATAAAATGATTGTCATATAATAGGTTTGGGTTTATAATTTCCAAAACTATGTATCTTGTTCCCAAAGTGCCTAAATTTCTTATCAAACCAAAAATGTGAACATTAGCCAACCAAACAAGCCCACATAGCCTCTTAAGTGCCCTAGAGGGATGCTAGCATTGGCAAGAAAAGTGCATGTAATCTACTTCTTCTGCCACAGGTGCCTGGAATTTCCTTGCATTCCATCCCATCAGAATATCAGTTTATTACAGACCAGCAATACCCAAGCCAGCAAGGTTCTCAGGCATACGTGCTCTTCTCCTTTACTTTTTTGACTAATACTGCTTATGCAGCCTTGAGAAATTTAACTTTTCTAAGCCTTGATTTCTCATGTGCAAGATAGAAGTAATATTATCACCATGAAGGTTTACCGCGAAAATCAGGTAAGCATGTTGCTTAGAATAATGCATGCCTATGTACCAAATTGCTTCAGTGGTGTCTGACTCTTTGTGACCCTACGGACTATAACCCAGCAGGCTCCTCTGTCCATGGGATTCTCCAGGCAAGAAACTGGGGTGCATTGCCATTTCCTCCTCCAGGGGATCTTCCCAACCTAGGGATTGAACCCATGTCTCCTGTGGCTCTTGCATTGCAGGCAGGTTCTTTTACTGCTGAGCCACTGGGGAAACCCACTTACAACAGTATGGAGCTCATAATAAACACTCCAAGAATAGTAGTTTTATTATAATTAATATATATATTAATGACAGAAATACTGAAATTATGAGCGTATCCTACTATGCTGTGAATGTAGGGCAATAAACCCCAATCTCTAAAGAGTAAAAAAAAAAATCAACTCTGAACTTTCAAAATGAAGATTTCTGGGCCCCACTCACCAAAGATTCTGATTCATCTCAGCCTGGAATTAGTCATAGGAATCTTCCTTTTTCACAAGCACTGCAAGTGATTCTGATAAGAAACAGTGTTATGGGAGGAAGAATGGAGGACCTTCAAGGAAGAAAGAGGAACAGAATAATGTGCCCCATCCCAGAAAGTCCTTGTACTTCACTCACATTAACTGCTCTAATTCTGAGGTCAAGAAATCTTCTCCCAAATCTAACTTATATTTGTGTTATGTCAGGAAGAGAAGAATCAGAATGGTTCTCCCACTTCATCTCCAAACATCTCTGATCACACTTTCCTCCAGCTTTGATAACAGTGTATCACAACCCAAATGCCTTGGTGCTATTTCACTGTGTCTTGTTCCTTTGGATTTCCATTAGTGTTGCTTCCTTTTGACACTAGTGGTGTAGGATCAGGAATTTGGGATGATTGATGTGGACTGATACCTTTAATTCCTATGTACTGACCCCTCAATCTAAATGCATTCATAGTTTCCTCAGAACTTGGGATTCACATCAGCCCCCATGTCCCCCATGTCAGATGATGGGGGAGCCACTCATGTGCCCAGTTTGCCCATACAGCATCCTTACTCTTCTGATGAATAATAAACCTAATGAATATCTTGCTCCCAGAAGGACCCAGGTTTTAAGGTGCCTGAAAGTGTGTTAGTGTTAGTTGCTCAGTCGTGCCCAACTTTTTGCAAACCCATAGACTAAAGCCTGCCAGGCGCCTCTGTCCATGGGATTTTTCTGGCAAGAATACTGGAGTGGGTAGCTATTCCTTTCTCCGGGGGGGTCTTCCTGACCCAGGGATCAAATCCCAGTCTCCTGCATTGCAGGCAGATTGTTTACCATCTGAGTTATCAGGAAAGCCCTGAAGCCTATCCTGTTCAGAGGTTTGCTCTTAAGGCATATACAAAACAAACCCTCACCTTTCACATATGTATGTATTCATGTGGATTCAAGGCTAGAGCTCCTCTCAGAGCCTTAGACATTGTTATAAATGTTGGGTATAACACCTCCGTTCATAGGAAACTCTACCCCTAGTGACACTGTATTTGGAGATAGGACTTTTATGTGGGTGATTAAGAATAAATGAGGTCATAAAGGGTAAGGCCTTGGTCTAATACAACTGGTGTCCTTACAAGAAGAGAGAGACACACACTAGGGATGCACATACACAGACAAAAGGCCGTGAGAGGACACAGACATAAAGTGGCCATCCACAGGTCAAAGAGAGAGGCCTCCAGAGACATGCCCCAGGCTGGCACCTTGACCTTGGACTTCTGGCCTCCTGAACTGCTAGGAAACATATATCTGTTGTTTAAGCCACCAACCTGTGGAATTTTGTTGTGGCAGCCCTATAAAAGACAGCACAAATGGTTCATGCAACTGAGGGCCCTGAAGCTACTATATCACTAGCTCCTTCCTACAGCCTCCTCTCCTATCATGCAAGCTGAATTTCCCATCCCATTATAGCCAACTCTGACCACTGGTTCTCCAGGTATGATAAACATACCCATCCTCAAAAGTCCAGCTTTAATACTATAGCCTATGAATTCTTCTCTAATCTTCCCAAATGAAATATATTTTTCCCTACTCCATAACCTGTCCCACACATACTGCATCCCTATTGCTGGCTTTATTTAATTCTGTCTTATGTTGTTATCAGTCAGTACTCACATAATACTATCATATTTATGCTATCATTCATAGCTATTAATATTTACATTAATTCACAATGACAATATTCACTTATTAATTAGCCATTTAAGTTCCTTGTAGAAAGACAGCATGCTTACTTCCATGCCTAACACAATAATTTGCACACAGGAAGCCATAAACAATTGTTTATTGAATTGACTGATATCTGTAAAAAGCCTTAAGGTCTTTAGCAAATAGAACTAAGTTAATTATATATGTATATGTGAAAGTGAAATGAAAGTCGCTTAGTTATGTCCCACTCTTTGCAGCCCCATGGACTCTAGACTGCCAGGCTCCTTCTGCCCATGGAATTCTCCAGGCAAGAATACTGGAGGGGCTTGCCCTTCCTTCTGCAGGGGATCTTCCCAACCCAGGGATTAAACCTGGGTCTCCTGCACTGCAGGCAGATTCTTTTTTTTTTTTTTTTAATTTTCTTTACTTTATTGTGTTGATTTTGCCATACATTGACATGAATCCGCCATGGGTATATATATGCTCCCCCTACAGAAACCCCCTCCCTCCCCCGGGTCATCTCGGTGCACCAGCCCCGAGCATCAGCCCTGGGCTGGCGATTGATTTCACATATGATAATTAACATGTTTCAATGCCATTCTCCCATATCATCCCACCCTTGCCCTCATCCACAGAGTCCACGAGTCTGTTCTATACATCTGCGTTCCTTTTGCTGTCTCGCATGCAGGGTTCTCACTGCCATCTTTCTAAATTCCATATATATGCATTAGTATACTGTATTGTTGTTTTTCCTTCTGGCTTACTTCACTCTGGATAATAGGCTCCAGTTCCGTCCACCTGAGTAGAACTGATTCAAATGAATTTTTTTTTAATGCTGAGTAATATTCCATTGTGTATATGTACCACAGCTTTCTTATCCATTCGTCAGTTGATGGGCATCTAGGTTGCTTCCATGTCCTGGCTATTGTAAACAATGTGGCGATGAACATTGGGGTACACGTCACTCTTTCAATTCTGGTTTCCTCGGTGTGTATGCCCAGCAGTGGGATTGCTGGGTCATATGGCAGGTCTATTTGCAGTTTTTTAAGGAATCTCCACACTGTTTTCCATAGTGGCTGTACTAGTTTGCATTCCCACCAACAGTGTAAGAGAGTTCCCTTTTCTCCACATCCTCTCCAGCATTTATTGCTTGTAGATTTTTGGATGGCAGCCATTCTGACTGGTGTAAAGTGATACCTCATTGTGGTTTTGATTTGCATTTCTCTGATAATGAGTGATGTTGAGCATATTTTCATGTGTTTGTTAGCCATTTTTATGTCTTATTTGGAGAAATGTCTGTTAAGTTCTTTGGCCCACTTTTTGATTGGGTCGTTTATTTTTCTAGAATGGAGCTGCAGGAGTTGCTTGTATATTTTTGAGATTAATTGTTTGTCCATTGCTTCATTGGCTGTTATTTTCTTACAATATGAAAGCTTCCTTTTCACCTTGCTTATATTTTCCTTTGCTGTGCAGAAGCTTTTAATTTTAATTAGGTCTCATTCGTGCTTTTATTTCCAATATTCTGGGAGGTTGGTCATAGAGGATCCTGCTTTGGTTTATGTCGAAGAGTGTTTTGCCTATGTTTTCCTCTAGGAGTTTTATAGTTTCTGGTCTTATGATTAGATCTTTGATCCATTTTGAGTTTATCTTTGTGTATGGTGTTAGAAAGTGTTCTAGTTTCATTCTTTTACAAGTGGCTGTCCAGTTTTCCCAGCACCACTTGTTAAACGCACCAACATTTGAATCATAGGAGTCCCAGAAAAAGACAAAAAGAAAGACCATCAGAAAATTCTTGAGGAGATAATAGTTGAAAACTTCCCTAAATTGGGAAAGGAAATAATCTCTCAAGTCCAAAAAACCCAGAGAGTCCCAAACAGGATGAACCCAAAGCGAAACACCCCAAGACACATGTTAATCAAACTAACAAATGTCAAACTCAAAGAGCAAATATTAAAAGCAGCAGGGGAAAAACAACAAATAACTCACAAGGGGAATCCCATAAGGATAACAGCTGATGTCTCAATAGTAACGCTTCAGGCCAGAAGGGAATGGCAGAACATACTTTTAAAGTCATGAAAGAAAATAATCTACAACCCCGATCCAGCAAGGATCTCATTCAAATTTGAAGGAGAAATCAAAAGCTTTCCAGACAAGCAAAAGCTGAGAGAATTCAGCAACACCAAACCAGCCCTCCAACAAATGCTAAAGGATCTTTCCTAGACAGGAAACACGAATAGGGTATATAATCTCGAACCCAAAATAATAAAGTAAATGGCAATGGGATCATACTTATCAATAATTACCTTAAATGTAAACGGGTTGAATGCCCCAACCAAAAGACAAAGATTGGCCAATTGGATACAGAAACAAGACCCCTATATATGTTGTCTACAAGAGACCCACCTCAAACCTAGGGACACATATAGACTGAAAGTTAAAGGCTGGAAAAAGATATTCCATGCAAATAAAGACCAAAATAAAGCAGGAGTGGCAATACTCATATCAGATAAAGTAGACTTTAAAATAAAGGCTGTGAAAAGAGATACAGATGGACATTACATAATGATCAAAGGATCAATCCAAGAAGAAGAAATAACAATTATAAATATATATGCAGGCAGATTCTTTACGGTCTGAGCCATGGGAAAATTCCCTATCTAGGTGTAATAGCTGCCTTTAGAGCATATTCATAAAATCAAATAATTTTATGTGAAAAAGATCTTAGAGACATTTTTTTCACCAGTTTTTATTTTAACTATTTACCAAGCATCACCTAGTGAATTAATAACAGGTTTACTCTAAATGACAGACTAAAACAGAGACCTCGTGAATCCTAGGCTTCATCCTCATTCCACCAAGCAACCTGGCCAGTCATCCAGACTCGATCAAAACCTGTAGATGGACACATCCAGCTATTTCTAGCACAGCGCAATGTCCAGATCATGCTTTGGCTTCCAATGGAGATCTTCCTATAGGGACTGAATGCACAGGTCTCATCAACTTGAGCACGGTCATTTAGATTGTCATTCTATTTCTCACTGTAGTTAAATAAATTGGCATTAAAATTGTTTTAGCTTAAACTTGAAGCCTATTGCAAACTTCTTGGAACTAGTTCAACCACTGTGGATATTTATTTAAACTTGAGAAAGAGAATTTCCTGCACTCCTAATTCAAATATTGCAAAGTCCACTAGGCAAGGTAATTAGCATGTACCCAGCCAAACTTGGAACCAACTGGTCAAAGTGAATACCTGATTTAGTCTCTGGGTTTAACCCTTCACTTCTTCTTTGGAAAGATAAAAAAAAACTTTGATGATGATGCTGTTTGGAATATGAACTACAACATTCTGAATATACCCCAACCATCAGTTCCTCCCCAGCGGGTATCTGAGTCTAAGCAGCGATGACAGCCATTAGATAGACACTGCTAAAAATGACGTGCTGACGAGAGAAGATTTATACCTCATTACCATTCCCCTGTGCCATGCCACGAACCTTCAACTAGACATTTTATCATGTTGGTTGCTGCTCTCTGCATTTTCTCTAATTTGTCTCTTTTTCAACATGTGGTATCCCAAACTAAAAGCAGTTGAAATATGTTCAGGCAAGACTAGTGCCAAGTCACTGGAAATAATTTATTTCTGGTTCGGAATATAATGCTTCCATTAATACAGACTGATAGCACTTCGAAAGGATTTGAGGAATCTCTCTTTTTAACAATATGGAAAGGGTTGTTGACTTTAACAGCTCTCAAAATATGATAAGGCATGGAGCAGCAACCTACAAACAATTAAGTGGAGAGTAACTTTGAGAGAGGTCAATTATGTTGTCCTTAGGTAGCACCGCCCCCAACTCTTCCCAAGTGGCTGTTCATCCTCCAGCCCCACAGCCAGCCCATCTCAACTAGAAAGTGTGAAAAGTTAAAGACTTTTTAGATACAGGAATACATTCTCCTACACTGCCCCACTTACAACCCACACCCATGAACTCTTAGGTTTCTACATTTTCAATGTGATTCTTGAGAACAGGAAAGAATTAAAAACCAAAGCAATGAAGTTACTCTACGTACTGTGAGGTCATAATTCACTTGCGAGTTGGGTTTAAAGTTAGTGCAAACTACAAAAACCAAGCTGAGTCAAAATTATCTCTGGAAATCTTTTTTTTTTTTTTTTTAGCCACAAATAAGACCTTTTGTCACCATTAAAAAGGCCTGCATTTTAAACAGATTCTTGGACTGGGGGCTCATATCCATCAGTTTGTTTAACTTCAGCACCTGTCTCATCCCCAGCAGCTTTTCTAGAACTACTGCATTCACCATGTAGTTCCATGAGTTTTCCCAGTTCAAACTTGGACTTCTTTAGCATTTTTACTTCTCTAACAAAGATATCATAAAGCAGACAAATAAATTGGCAAGCCTTTTCTATGCCTTTTCCAATGCTGTCTGGAATCAATTTACTGACCACCTCTTTCAAGCCACTTGTCTGCACCCCTCAGGTCATGATTTCCATCATCTCCATGCGAATCTGGCATACCTTCTGGTGCTGGACATAAGAGGTCTTCTGAATTTGATTACTGTGTTTCTTAGTAAAGCCCACACAGGACAGACAAAGCAAATAATCATCCGTAATCGTGACAACAAGGATAGCTTCAGTCACGATCTACCATTTTTTTGACCATGGAGCACATTTTGTCACAGGTAAGATCTATGCCATGGAAATTAGTCAGGCAGTTTTTGCCTTAAACATCCTCCATAATTAGCTTGAATTTTCTAAAGGAAATTTCATCATTCTGCAGATCAGTGAGATTCATTTCAGAAATACAACCCTTGAGGCCATCAGATTCAATTTTGGTTCCATGAGTTCTCATGACCAGTGTTTTCCCAGAATAGCTGTTGCTTTCACATCATACCAATATTTCTTAGAAAATGGGTCAACGACTTTCTTCTTCGCTTTCATAAGGCACTTTTTCTTGCCAACCACCATGATGCCATTCAGAAGACCAAAAGGGCTACAAATCTTAAGGGGGCTGTAGTAGGCAGAATTTGGAAGATGACCTCCTGAGAGTCCTTTTCCTGGTTATTCAATCACACACCTATCTGACTACCATTGTGAAGCGATTTTTTGCAGGTGCAAAGCCCCTAATCAGTTGGATTTTAAATACAGAGAGTATTGGGGTAAGCCTGACCCAATTGAGAGAACTTTGAAAGCAGAATATTTGCTCAGTGTGGTATTAGCAGGGGAATTCAGAGAGACTGAAAGAACCACACAGATTTGCTTAAGCCATTGCTGGCTTGCAGGTGGAAGGGAGGACCAGAGATTGGCCACTATCTGCTGAAATGACCAACAGTCAGCAAACGAACAAGGACTTTAGTTCTATAGCCACAAGAAACGGAAGGCTGTCAATAACTTGAAGTGAACCTAGAAGCAGATTCTTCCCAAGCCTCCAGACAGGAGCCCAGCTCAGCCAACACCTTGATTTCAGTCTTTTGAGACTCTAAGCAGAGAAACCAGCCAAAATAGCCCACATTTTTGACCTAAAGAACTGTGAGCTAATAAACAAGTATGTGCAAACTGCCACATGTGTGGTAATCAGCCAAACAAAATGAAAAACTAATATCATTCAATATAACAGCATGAGGCTGTGCTGTTTAAATTACTTTTTATTAATTTAAATTCCTCTGTCACACTAGCCACAAATCAAGCACACCACAGTCACATGTGGCAACTTGCTACCATATTGAACACTATAAACTACAGAACTTGTCCATCATCACAAAATGTTCTATTGGACGGAATGCTCTGAAAGATCCAAAAGAATCAGTTTTGGGGACTTTCCTGGTGGTCCAAAGGAAAAGACTCCATACTCCCAACGCAAGGGGCCAGGGTTCAATCCCTGGTCAGGAAACTAGATCCCACATGCTGCAACTAAGAGCTTGTGTGCAGCAACTAAAAATCCCTCATGAATGCAACTAAGACCCAGAGTAGCAAAAATTATAATTTAAAAAGAAAAGAATAAGAATCAGTTTTCCTGTAGTTTTAGCCCAGATTAATATTACTTTCATAGTACTTATCATGAATATCCTACTGCAAAATTCAGACTTAAATTGAAGAAAGTATGGAAAATCACTAGGCCATTCATATATGACCTAAATCAACTCCCTTATGATTATACAGTGGAAGTGAGAAATAGATTCAAGAGATTGGATCTGATAGACAGAGTACCTGAAGAACTATGGATGGAGGTTCATGACATTGTACAGGAGGCAGTGATCAAGACCATCCCCAAGGAAAAGAAATGTAAAAAGCCACAATGGTTGTCTGAGGAGGCCTTACAAATAGCTTAGAAAAGAAGAGAAGCTAAAGGCAAAGGAGAAAAGGAAAGATGTACCCATTTGAATGTAGAGTTCCAAAGAAAAGCAAGGAGAGATAAGAAAGCCTTCCTAAGTGATTAATGCAAAGAAATAGAGGAAAACAACAGAATGGGAAAGACTAGAGCTCTCTTCAAGAAAATTAGAGATACCAAGGGAACATTTCATGCAAAGATGGGCACAGTAAAGGGGAGAAATGGTATGGACTTAACAGAAGCAGAAGATATTAAGAAGAGGTGGCACAAATACATAGAAGAACTATACAAAAAAGATCTTAATGACCCAGATAACCACAATGGTGTGATCACCAGAGTGGTCTGGTTCACTCCAGGAGCCACACATCCTGGAATCTGAAGTCAAGTGGGCCTTAGGAAGCATCATTGCAAGCAAAGCTAGTTGAGGTGGTGGAATTCCAGCCGAGCTATTTCAAATCCTAAAAGATGATGCTGTGAAAGTGCTGAACTGAATAATCCAGCACATTTGGAAAGCTCAGCAGTGGCCACAGGACTAGAAAAGGTCAGTTTTCATTCCAATCCCAAAGAAAGGCAATGCCAAAGAATGTTCAAATTACCACACAAAACTGCACTCATCTCACACGCTAGCAAAGTAATGCTCAAAATTCTCCAAGCCAGGCTTCAATAGTATGTGAACCGTGAAATTCCAGATATTCAAGTTGGTTTTAGAAAAGGCAGAGGAACCAGAGATCAAATTGCCAACATCTGCTGGATCATCGAATAAGCAAGAGAGTTCCAGAAAAACATCTATTTCTGCTTTATTGACTATACCAAAAACCTTTGACTGTTTGGATCACAACAAACTGTGGAAAATTCTGAAAGAGATGGGAATACCAGACCACCATACTGCCTCTCGAGAAACCAAAATGCAGATCAGGGAGCAACAGTCAGAACTGGACATGGAACAACAGACTGGTTCCAAATAGGAAAAGGAGTACATCAAGGCTGTATATTGTCATCCTGCTTATTTAACTTACATGCAGAGTATATCATGAGAAATGCTGGGCTGGAAGAAGCACAAGCTGGAATCAAGATTGCTGGGAGAAATATCAATAACCTCAGATACACAGATAATACCACCCTTATGACAGAAAGTGAAGAGGAACTAAAGAGCCTCTTGATGAAAGTGAAAGAGGAGAGTGAAAAAGTTGGCTTAAAGTTCAACATTCAGAAAACTAAAATCATGGCATTTGGTCTCATCACTTTACAGCAAATAAATGGGAAAACAATGGAAACAGTGACAAACTTTATTTGGGGGTGCTCCAAAATCACTGTAGATGGTGATTGCAGCCATGAAATTAAAAAACGCTTGCTCCTTGGAAGAAAAACTATGACCAACTTAGACAGCATATTAAAAAGCAGAGACATTCCTTTGCCAACAAAGGTCTGTCTAGCCAAACTTTGTTTCTTCCAGTAATCATGTATGGATGTGAGAGTTGGGCTATAAAGAAAGCTGAGTGCCAAAGAATTGATGCTTTTGAACTGTGGTATTGAAGAAGACTCTTGAGAGTCCCTCAGACAGCAAGGAGATCCAACCAGTCTATCCTAAAGGAAATTAGTCCTGAATATACATTGGAAGGACTGATGCTGAAGCTGAAACTCCAATACTTTGGCCACCTGATGTGAAGAACTGACTCATTGGAAAGACCCTGGTGCTGGGAAAGATTGAGGGCAGGAGGAGAAGGGGACAACAGAGGATGAGATGGTTGGATGGTATCACCGACTCAATGGACATGGGTTTTTGTGGACTCCGGGAGTTGTTGATGGACAGGGAAGCCTGGCATGCTGCAGTCTATGGGGTCGGAAAGAGTTAGACATGACTGGGCAACTGAACTGAATATTGTGGTTTTTTTTTTTATTGTTTTTGCCATACATTGTCATAATATCACCATGGGTTTACATATACTTCCCCTCCGGGACCCCCCTCCCTCCTCCCTCCCCCGCCACCGGGAAATCTCGCTGCACCAGTCCCGAGCATCAATCCTGGGCTGGCGATTGATTAGACACATGACAATTAACATGCTTCAATGCCCTTCTCCCATATCATCCCACCCTTACCCTCATCCACAAAGTCCACGAGTCTATTCTATACATCTGCGTTCTGAACTGGATATTGTTTAAAGCAGCAAATATTACATTAACTGCATTTAAGGACTATGTGGTAAGTAAAATTTCTATCTTTAATGCTATAGATGAGATGGTTGGATGGCATCATTGACTCAATGGACATGAGTTTGAGCAAACTCTGGGAGATGTTGAAATATAGGGAAGCCTGGCGTGCTGCAGTCCATGGGGTCACAAAGAGTCAGACACAAGTGAGCAACTAAACAAGAACAACAATGCTATAGTCACATCTAGCCCTGTGAGATGCTCACACCATGGAGAAACGAAAGGGAACTAAGACTGATCAAGGCAAACAGATTTCTCCCTTCCATTTCCTGCTCACACTCAGATACCTAATCAATCTGTGGAATGGTGAGTAGAATCTGTGATATTATTTCCACCTTCTCTCTCTGAACTCCTAGAGTTGGACTTGTTTCACTTAAATGTGCACATGATGTGATTCTACTATACCCACCATACTTATTTGTGGAAGGCTAGTAATCATACATCTGAGCCATCTTGAAAAGAGAAAAAGTGGGAACTAACTTTGGAGTCTGAGAGTTTGGCAGAAAGGAAATTCTGGTCATTCGATCCCAAGCCCAGGGAAGTCTAACCCTGGATAATAGTGTAGGGATACTGTAGAGGAACAAACCAAGGATGAGCACCCAGGCTTGAAGGTGACAGCAATTCTAGGTATCAGTTTAAGTAGGGGTGGGAGGCCACAAAATTGCTTTCCTGAAAAGCAATTAGATTTTGACCAGCTATATCAGGTATTTTTGCCATTTGCATATATTTCACAAACCTAAAAATAAAGAATCACATTTTAAGCCTTTTTTATTTTGCAACAGACACTTCCATCCTATGGAGTGTGCTTATGACTATCTCTGAAGCTATGGCAAGACCACATAGTCACATTTCAAGTGTCCTAATAAAAACCTGAAAATCGGACTTTGGTTTAAGTCCTGGCAGATAAAGAAAACACAGGAATTAGATGAAAGGCCAAATCAGGACTCAAATCATACCAGAAAAACAGAAGAAGGGACTTTATAACAGGGCCCTGGGAAGATGGAAAAAACTGGGAAACTAGGAACAAAAGACCAAGCCATATGGCCCTACACTGACATGTATCACTGATCCGGCCACAGACATGTTTTGATGGTCAGAAAGTCTACAGTTCAATGGGCTCTGGAGCGCAGTTCAATCTTAGTGACATACATGGGGGATAGCAGGCTAGTTCCAGACCATTCTCCTTTTAAAAAGTGGAAACCACACACACATACAAAGAAATACCGTGGGGTTACTGTATTTAAAATAGATAACCAACAAAGACTTACTATATAGCACAGAGAACTCAGTACAATATTTTTTAATAGCTTAAATGGGAAAAGAATTTGAAAAGGAATCAGATCCTTGTATGGTTATAACTGAACCACTTAGCTGTGACACCTGGAACTAACACATCATTGTTAATCACTATGTCATTGTTTAGTTGCTAAGTTGTGTTTGACACTTTTTATGATCCCATGGATTGTAGCCCGCCAGGCTCCTCTGTCCATGGGATTTCACAGGCAAGAATACTGGAGGAGGCCCATTTTAATCACTATACTCCAATATAAAAAACAAATAAACCAAAAAAGAGTGGAGAGGGTTTCCTATAAACCACAGAGCCAGTGGCCACCAGCACATGACCTACCAGGAGGTTCAGACATCACCACAGGCATCATCAACTCAATGGACATGAGTTAGAGCAAGCTCTTTGGGAGATATTGAAGGGCAGGGAAGCTTGGCAAGCTGCAGCCCATGGGGTCACAAAGAGTCAGACATGACTGAGAGATTAAACAGCAAAAACAGGCAGCCAAGATAGGGACAAGCTGATACAGGGGTGATAAGTCTGTAGGTGGCAACAGCAAAGGAGATGCCACCCCAAGGCAGTCCACTCCAGCAACAAAGAAGTTCTTCACCCAGCCAGGGATGGTCAACAATGCCCTCCTCTCTCCTCTGTGAGTTCTCTGTAGCCCTCCCAGCTGCTTTCTATTTCTCACTCCTGGACACTTACCCTGTCAAATAACCCCAGCTCAGGACCTTATAACTCTTTCAGACCAAGTTATTTGTATATGTATGAGATGTAAATACATATAGGGACATCCCTGGTGGTCCAGTGGTTAAGATTCTACACTTCCAATGCAGGGACTGTGAGTTCAATCGCTGGTCAGGACACTAAGATTACACATGTTATGTAACCAAAAAATTAAAATTAAACTAAAGTGTACAATTTGAAAAGTTTCAAACAGATTTCAAGTGTTTCTCTGTGTGTGTGTGTGTGTGTGTGTGTGCGTGTGTGTGTGTGTGTGTGTGTGTGTATGCTAAACTGCTTCTGTCATGTTTGACTCTTTGCTACCCCTGTGGACTGTAGCCTGCCAGGCTCCTCTGTCCATGGGATTCTCCAGGCAAGAATACTGGAGTGGGTTGCCATTTCCTTCTCCAGGGAATCTTCCCAACCCAGGAAGATCATTTACCAACTGAGCTATGAGCAAGAAAAAGAAAGTGAAGTTGCTCAGTTGTGTCTGACTCTTTGCAACCCCACGGACTGTAGCCTACCAGGCTCCTACATCCGTGGAATTTTCCAGGCAAGAGTATTGGAGCAGGCTGCCATTTCCTTCTCCTCCAGGGCCTTAGGAGGATATAGAAAATACAAACATATATAATACATACACATGTATATGTATATATACACAAAGGAAAGTGAAATTCCTTAAGTTCATCAACTTTCCTAAATCCACACCCTTAATGAAAACATTAGCTGTCAAGCCCAGGTATCCCAGGTCTCCTGACGCCTAGTCTGGTGGTGTGGTCATGTTGCCTTCCAGCAGCTGTTTTAAAATCTTCCAAGTATTTTCCCTTCATCCTCACAAGTTGATGGGGCAGTCATCCACCACCAAAGAAAAGAAAACTGAGCTTAAGATTGGTCGAAATAAACAGTTAACCTCGATGTCACACTTCAGTTTCCTTAAAGTGAATTAAATACATAAAAATAATACATCAAAATGTGTCTGGGGAAAAACTTTCATTCTTTGACATCTCAGTAGATGTTTCATGAAAGAAGTGATGAAAGATCTGTTTGGGAAAAATTGGGTTCAAAAAGGGGGAAATATTTTTTAAATTCTCAGATACTTTAATATCTAAGTAAGCAAATGCATCTACAAGAGACTTGGTTATAAGGTACATGGAATATTTTTCCAGTGAAACTATTACCATCTTGAAGACATTAGTGTTCCACAGAACATAGTTTGGGAAACACTGTCATAAAGTTCAGAAATATCAACATATAATGTATATTTACAATCTATAGGAAAGCACTCTGTACATCAGTCTACAATTAGGGCCTGCAAATCCTCTCATCCATTTCAGAAATTCCTATCATTTTTTTTTCACTTAGTTTGCTGCCTTTCTGTTCCAAATATTCATTGCTTCCCTTATTACTATGCTCCATCCCTATTTCTTTCTAATAGCAAGTCTCTCTTTACTATCATATCAGCCTGTTCTGCTTTTTTTTTTTTTTTGCACACTGCTTTTCCTTTCCTCCTCTCTTAGCTTACCTTCTCTTCCTCTAGTTGGCCCTGTCCATCCCCTTCTCTCAAATAACACTAAGTATGCAATAGCCACTCATGGTTTAGCTACTATTTGCATAAGCCAGGCTTGTATTCTAGTAAAGTTTCTCCTAATTATCCCAACTATATCTCTTCTTTAAGGTTTAAATTTTACCATATCAAGAATAAGGATCAATTTCATAAAGATATTATGCTTATAAACATTAACAGACAAAACCAAGAGCTTCCACTGTTATTTCTAGAATTGTGGTCTGATTCTATCATCTTGGAACAGAGTATTCTGACTGCCACATGGATGGACATGGGAAAACTTATCCCACCTACCTTGACCTCTGCCTTTCCTACGACATCCTTTCCTTCACATACCCACCCATCCATTCTTTATTCTACACACTGATGGAGGACTTCTATATCTACTGAGGGTTCCTCTTCTCAAACATTGAAAATGCCAAGATTAGTAAGACATGGTGCCTATTCTTGAAGAGCACATGGTCTAGCCATAGGAGACAGGCATGTAAACTGATGACTACACACATTCTCATAAGTGCTATAAAAAGCACAGAGAGAACCCTGCTGGAGGACCCTAGAAGATTTTGAGGGTAAGTAATCTATGACCCACCTCCCAGAGTAATGGAAATAAAAGCAAAAATAAACAAATGGGACCTAATTAAACGTAAAAGCTTTTGCACAATGAAGGAAACTATAAGCAAGGTGAAAAAGCAGCCTTCAGAATAGGAGAAAATAATAGCAAATGAAACAACTGACAAAGAATTAATTTCAAAAACATACAAGCAGCTCCTGCAGCTCAATACTAGAAAAATAAATGACCCAATCAAAAAATAGGCCAAAGAACTAAACAGTTCTCCAAAGAAGACATATAGATGGCTAACAAACACATGAAAAGATGCTCAACATCACTCATTATCAGAGAAATGCAAATCAAAACCACAATGAGGTACCATCTCATGCCAGTTAGAATGGCTGCCATCAAAAAGTCTACAAACAATAAATGCTGAAGAGGGTGTGGAGAACAGGGAACCCTCTTACACTGTTGGTGGAAATGCAAACTAGTACAGCCATTATGAAGAACAATGTGGAGATTCCTTAAAACACTGGAAATAGAACTGCCATATGACCCAGCAATCCCACTGCTGGCTACACACACCAAGGAAACCAGAATTGAAAGAGACACGAGTACCCCCAATGTTCATTGCAGCACTGTCTACAATAGCTTCGACATGGAAGCAACCTAGATGTCCATTGGCAGATGAATGGATAAGAAAGCTGTGGTACATATACACAATGGAATATTTCTCAGCTATAAAATTTGAGTCAGTGGAGTCTAGTCATAGGAGACACGCATGTAAACAGATGACTCTACACATTCTCATAAGTGCTATAAAAAGTACAGACAGAACCCTGCTGGAGGATCCTAGAACTTATGAGGGTAAGTAATCATCACAGGAAATGCAACCGAAAGGACAAGAGACACAGATGGTTTTTGAATGTGACAATGTGACACAGGTTTTAGGTTCGGTAAGCAGAAAGCACTTTTTATGACTACCTATAAAAGCTGATGTGAACAGAAAACCTGAGGTTAAATTTTCAGACTTCTGGCTTCAGAAGTCCATACTGAAACACAGTTTCATTAATCCTGCAATAATAAGTGAGTTGCTTTAAAGCCAGTAAAGAAAGAAGTGGTCTTATATAGTGAGAGGACATATATTATTTGGTACTGTTTGGCCAGGTGCCCAGGGAATTTGGGGAAACATAACTCCTTACATGGAGATATTTCATTCTTTTGTTCATCTTTTTGCCCTAGGTTTTCAAGTAAACTTTTATGAATTCATTGAGTCTCCTCAGAAGACATCCTTGAGGTGACCCTAGTGCAGAGAAACTTTTCCACAGTCTAAAACAGACCAGTGTAGGCATGTACACACGAGTTTGCCAAGTGGAGAAAGAAAAGAAGCAGAATTCAAGCAGAGGCACAGCATGAACAAAGACACAGAAAAGTGATGGCTTAGGCATGTTTGGGAAGGAGTGAATTCAGTGAGGAAGCCCTGGTGCTACGCAGGGAGGTGAGACCAGATGGACCGGTAAAAGCAGGAAGGAGCTTGTAAACAAGGTCAGAAGTTTACTTTCTCCCTTATCGATACTAGGGAAGCCAGAAGAGGATTAAAGCAAGAGGGTCACATGGTTAATCTTGCATTTTAAGAAGTAAATCTGGTGATATTTTAGAAGATAGACTGAGCTCAAAACAGCTGGGTAGCTGGAAACATGATAAGGAAATGTTAACGATCGTCTTGGGAGGATGGGATTGAGAGGAGAAGACAGTCTGAACCAAGATAATTAGAAATGAAGACAAGAAAAGAAGTCATTTCATAGAAATACTGCTAAGAGAGAATTCTAGCATCCTGGAGCCATTTTGTACCAGCTTGCAAGGGTCAATTATATATTCAGAAATTTTGTGAGTTGCTTGTTAAATGGCCACAGAAGTCAGCAAACACTATGAATTGGGGTTTTTAGTTTTCCAAGAGTCAGTGTAGCAGAGTCCTAGATGGAACTGACGGGATGTGGGTGACTGGATGGATACAAGGAATAACCAGGAGATATCAGATACTGTGGAGGCTGAAACTTTTACAATTTAAGGGATCCTCCTTAAGAAAAAGAATATAGACTGTGAATTCAAAATTAGGCATAAATAACGGACAGTACTCAAGATGAAGGGGATATATGTATACCTATGGCTAATTCTTAATGTTTGACAGACAACAAAATTATGTAAAGCAATTATCCTTCAATTAAAAAAATAAATTTAAAAAATAATGAACAGTAGGAGTATTCCTGGAAGCCAGCAATAATTCAAATATACACGGAAGTGACTACAAAACCACAAAAAATATTCTGCTAAACCCAAACTAAATGTGTCCCCAACTCAACTTCCCTTTAGCCAGAAACTAAAAGTGCCCACAACCACTCCAACACCACTTCACATGACGGGAAGGATGTCAGAGGAGAAGTCAAAGTGGAAAGAAACAGCAGTCTTAACCCACTGTGGTTAAAATGTCTTACATTTGCACATTTTATAAAAATATGCACCCATGTGAACCCCTTGCCAGGGCAGCTCTCAGAACCTGAGAAAGGGTCCCTGAAGTTGTAAGAATCTGAAGCTTAACCTTGGTCAGCCTCATGGTGAATTTGCTTCTGAGGGCGAGAGAGGTATCCAGGGGAACACAAAGGTTCAGGAGACCAAATGTGGCTCATATACTCTGTCCAGTTCTACAAGAGACTCATGATGGCTGGATGCCTGGTGACACTACTATCCAAAGAGCACAGAGCATCCCTACAAGATGTCAGATCTCAGGGCTTTCCCTGAGGAAAGGCAGCACTATTCATATATCCCTGTTAATTAGTTATCAAGAACCAACCTTAAATGATAATCTTGTCAGCCCTGATAGCCCATTTCCAAAAGCACACCAGCTCCTTTCCCCCGTGGGCCCTTGTAGATAGCCCTCTGGTCTTCAGCAGTGATGTTGCTGAAGGACGTCACGGTGAGGAAAGGTGAAATCTGTCCAGCGCAAGCCAGAATAATCCATTCCAGACACTGTGTAATGCCGGGGAAACAGGTGCAAACAATTGAACCAGCTGTCAGCAAGCCACAGGGATCGCTTTTGATATCTTAATCATGAGTTGATTCGTGAGCCACGTTGACAGCATCACTGTCATAGCTGACTGCACATCTGTAAACCTTTTTGAGTCTCTTCTGATGTCTGCGAGAGTCTCCGAAAAACCTGACATCGAGAGAGACTTAAATTGAGCGTGATTGCCTCTGTTTCCGTTTTCCTGCCACGGAACCAGAGGGTTGACAAATGCCAATAATGGCTAATTTTCACTACTGTTTGTCATGTGCCACACAACGCAAGGGCAGAAAGCCAGACCTGATTCCCTGAGAACATTCTGCCGTTGTTGGTTTGAGGGACTGCTTATCCTCTCTCTGTTGAATAAGGGATTTTCCCAGTAGCCAATTTTGGGAGTTTTTAATGGATTTATCTTAGCCCCTTCATCTCATTAACAAGGTAGTACCCCATAATCAGCTGGGAAAAGATTTTGAATGGATGAATGTTTGCACTGACAAAATGTCTTCATTCTACTTTCTATTCAAGAAAAATGTCACCACAATAATTAGCTCAACAGGTTAATTCATCCCAATATGGGCATTGGAAATCAGTAACATTATCTGTAGGGAACCATTAGCTAAGAGATTTGCTAAAAGATTTATATTAAAATATTTTCATATACACTTATTAATTGAACACTTTGAAAATGAAACTACTTTGTTTTAGCTTCTCTGAATTCTGTTTAGCAGTTAGAATTAAGTTTATCATGTTCACATTTTTAAAATTTTAATTTGGAGAGTCCAACATGTTTTAATGGAAACTTAGAGAAATCTCAGTGAAAATTCAGGCTGTTCCTAGTCAACCTGTGGCCTTGGGGAAGCATCAGTTTCTGCATCTATAAGACTATTGTGAAGACAATGAGAATATATTTAAAGGCCTTGGCCAGGGACTCATGCACAGTGAAGGTCAATAAATTGTAGCTAATAAAAGCATGCAGAAAATGCTTATTTCACTTACTCTAGTGGGTTCAAATATTTTTTTCTTGTTTCCTTCATTTCAAAATAATGAAAACAATTACTCAAAAATGTAGACAAGTTCCTGGGAAAACATCACAGTCATTTCCTACCA
This sequence comes from Antilocapra americana, assembly GCA_007570785.1. Lineage (NCBI taxonomy): Eukaryota > Metazoa > Chordata > Mammalia > Artiodactyla > Antilocapridae > Antilocapra > Antilocapra americana. The sequence goes on along the minus strand of ML661885.1, from coordinate 13,350,902 downwards.
ATCTGAGATAGGTAAATGCAAAAATTTCCCTTAAATGTCTAACTTTTATACATTCTTTTCCCTAAACTGTTTTCATTAGAAAACTTGTGAACTCACTTAACTCCACATCATTATTTTTGGTGTTTTACCAAAAAAGAAGATGTCATATTTCATATCCACTCTCCAAGAAAAATCTCTAGCTGTTCAAGTTTAGCAATCTTCATTTTTGTGCCAGTGCACCAAAAAAGTTCTAGTGAGTAAAGTGTTTTTTAATTTCCAGATTATTTTTTGTGACTGAATGAAAAAAAGCTTGATAAAAGTTAATAGAGAAACTTAATTTATGGTAAGTATACTTTTAAGGTGAAATTCATCTTTCCATTCTTCAGTAAGTCTCATACCTCACACAATATTTTTAGACAAAATTTTGTCTATCACTAATGTAATATGTAGGACTTACCAGGTGGCTCAGTGGTAAAGAATCTGCCTGCAATGCAGGAGACGCAGGTTCAGACCCTGGGCTAGGAAGATCCCCTGGAGAAAGAAATGGCAATCCACTCCAGTATTCTTGCCTAGGAAACCCCATGGACAGAGGAGACTGGTGGGCTACACAGTCCATGGCGTGGCAGAGAGTCAGACACGACTTAGTGACTAAACTACAACAATGTAATATGTAAGATTCTACTCTTAGGTACTCTGACAAATATAATTTTATTTGGTTGAAAAAGACTGATGTATTCCTAAAACTAAGTGGGATGGAATAATTATTATTAAGATATCATATTTTGTTGAAATTTACCAAGGCATAGATAGCCTTTGCATTCATTTTCTTTAAGACCTCTTTTGCTATTGTTCAGTCACTCAGTCATGTCTCAGTCATGTCTGTTTGCGACTCCATGGACTACAGCACACCAGGTTTTCCTGTCCTTCCCTGTCTCCTAGAGTTTGCTCAAACTCACGTCCATTGAGTCTGTGATGCCATCCAATCATCTCATCCTCTGTAGCCCCTTCTCCTCCTGCCCTCAACCTTTCCCAGGATCAGGGTCTTTTCCAATGAGACAACTCTTCACATCTACAGCAGCCATAAAAGTATAGTTGTTGCTTCACAGATCTCACATGCACCACTGCTGATACCAGCAGAGATTTTATAAGTAACTGTATCAGGATCTTCCGGAAAGAAAATTCTGGCCATCATGTAGATAATGAGTTTATAAATATCCAAGATCTCAAAAATGAATCTTAATATCTGTGCAGCAATTAATTCTGAAAGCCCTAGGAAAAAAATAGAGGAAGAGAAGTTTGTTTTAATTGATCTCAACATTCCAATTTTTTAGGGCTCCCATTCCCAGTCCTGGTACCCTCTTATTACATGCTCTGTATTTTGGTCACTTTGCACACTGTGGACACAACACGTACAGATATGTCCCCTTCCCTCACAGAGCCAGAAGCTCAGTGAAGAAGATAACTAGTCATCAAATAATCATAAGAGTAAAAGGAGCTTCTGTAGTCACTGTGATATGGCATAGAAATAAGAAACCACTTCCCAGAGTAAGTTAAGAGAATGACAAGAAGGAGTTAACTGGGCAAGCCCCTCTTCCCACTTGCCAGGGGACTACCCTGGAAAACCCTAGAGCATATCAGTGATACCCCACTGGATCCTCCACCTAGGCCTGACACTATTATTTCTTCTTTTGTCCCACACCTTTCCTATTCACTGCTACAATGTTTTGCCCTTGGCAAGTAAAAAGAACTATTATTTTTTGTAAGTATTTTTTGCTTCTACTTGAAAAAAGTGCCTTTATTTTTCCTCTAATTACAATTATAGGAAAGCTTAATATGGTAATATAGAAAACATTGGAATTTACAGAGAGAAAAAACAAAAATTATCTATAATTCTACCACAAAGATAACTAAAATGTTAAAATATGTTGTGTGATCTATCAAAGATTTTTCCATAGTTTTTCTCTACAAAAATAAATTTAAGAACTATTTTGAGATTTGTTTTATTTTTCTCTTAATAAAAATACTTTTTCCCATGTCAAGGAGTATCTGTCTGTAATGCTATTTTTAAACTTCTGCTTTTTTAAAATAAAGTATTAAAAAGAACTATTATTAATGGTGGTGGTGGTAATTCAGTTGCTAAGTCGTGTCTGACTCTTACAACCCCATGGACTGTAGCCTGCCACGCTCCTCTGTCCATGGGATTCTCCAGGCAAGAATACTGGAATGGATTGCCATTTCCTTCTCCAAGTGATCTTCCCAACTCGGGAATCAAACCCGGGTCTCCTGCACTGTGGGCAGATTCTTTACCAACCGAGCTACAAGGGACACTCCACTATTATTAATAGAGAAATGCAAAAACAGTCCCCTAAACATATGAATGACCAAACCAATAGTGAGAGAAATTCATTTATTGAGCATCTATGCCATGCTGGATGGGTTAGCTCACTGAAAAAATTCTACTATATGTATGTGTGTATATATATATATATGTGTGTGTGTGTGTGTGTGTGTGTGTGTGTGTTTATATATATAAATGTATATATAATTTTATATATATATATATATATATATAAGTATACACATAATTATTTTATTTTTCCTAAAATAGAGAAACTGAAGTTCAGGGGAGTTAAGAAATCTATCCAAAGTAGGACAGATTGTAAACAGCAAAGCTGAAACCTAAGGGTCTGACTCTAGCCCAAGTCTTTGTTACTGTACCAACTATGCTTCCACTTTAAAGATCTCATGAACTGTTTAGATTCCAGCTCTTAAATACCTCTAGTTATATTTTAACCAAATGGTCAAATCTGAGACTAATATTGTTCCCTTTACAGGAGCTCTGTAAGACCTCTTGGCTGAACCTGAGTCCAGCTGAGCTATGTGCATTAACTTATATTCCAGTCCAGGAACTAGAGGATCTATTCTTTAATCTCTGGCTTGGCTCTCAGATCCGGTTCCTTTGTATCTAAAGGCTTTGTTTCTCCCAATTCCTTCCAAGGATGGGAGCCCTCCAAGTGTCCAGTCTCTCACCTGTGTTCTCACCCTCTCTGGATCTCCTTGACTCAGTCTACTAACTGCACCCGCCATGTTGGTTCCCTTCTACACAGTCCTCCCCCATCTTTGGGCTCTCTGTCTTCTGTCTTTCCATCCTGATCACTCCTCATCCAACATGTATTGCTGCTTGGTGAGGATAAACCATGATAAAATTGAAAGAAAAAAAATACCTAAAGATAAATGTCAAGCACTGTAACAGACGTGCAGAAGATTTGGAAGCCAGAGAATTTTACCACTCTTTCTGAAAGCTTAGCACACAGATGATTGGATTCTACTCAGATTTATGGCACTATCTCCACATAACTCCCTGTACTAGAATTAGTAACAACTATTTATGGAGCACTAGGTACCTGCTCTGAGTATACTCTGTCCTAAGCATATTACATGGATTATCTCATATATTCCTCATCATAACCCTTGCAGTAAAATACTAATTAGTATTAGCCCCATGGGAGGAGGAAGGGGAGGAAGGAGGCTTGCACAGATGTGTGAATTCCTCAATGCCACACCATTTAGCAATCTGTAAAATTGATGTTTGAATCCAGGCAATCTGGCTTTTAAAAACAACCATATGTTTAACTGCTCTACTTCTAAAGATCATGAGAATCTGTGTTTACAAGGTGCCAAAATCTGAAGAAAGCTGAATAAATTCAACCATGGTGTTTTATTTATTCTTTGAATAAATATTTATAAAGCCAGAAACAATACTATTATTGTAACTGGACACAAAAGTGAACAAGATATAGAAGGACTCTGACCCCCTTACAGCTAATATTCTACTAGAGTGAGATCATAAGCAAATAACAAATAAGGTAATTTCAAATAATAAAAAGTGATGTAAAAAAATGTGAAGAAAAGAGGAAAGCTACTTTTGGTAGTATGATCAGAGAAAGTCTTTCAGAAAAGGCATTATTTGACTTGAAAGTGAGACTAACCCAGCTAATGATCTAGCAAGGCATTCTAGTTAAACTGTGAAAAAAAGTCCCTGAGGTATGAACAGGTGAGGTCAAGGAACAGGTAGACATGGAGTGAAGGGGAGAATAATAGAAGGTGAAACCAGAGAAGCAAACCCCAGCAAGTTCATCCAAAGCCTTATTGGCCACGTTAAGGAGTCTGGACTTTATTCTCAGTGCAATGAGAAGACTTCAAAAGATTTTATGTGATGGAAATGATTGGACTTAAATTTTTTAAAGGTCACTCTGGTTTCTTTGTGAAAAATGGATTAGCTGAGGGTGGGAAAAATGGAAGAATCTGAAGGTAGGCCTTCAAATACATTAGAAGGATTTGATTAGGGGAGGAGAGAAAGGAAGTAATAAGGATGAAGTCAAGGCTGAAAACCTGTAGGGCAATGCATCCCATGATAAACTAAGTTTGTGATATCCATTCCACTTTTTATAGATTCTAATCAACCAAATCAGTCAATAATCACTCAATGAGGGACATTTCTGATAGTCCAGAGGTTAAGAATCCACCTTGCTAAATCGCTTCAGTCATGTCTGACTCTTTGTAATCCTGTGGACTGGAGACTGCCAGGCTTCTCACTCCATGGGATTCTCCAGGCAAGAACTGGAAAATGGGTTGCCATTAGTAACTCCATTACTCCAATATTGGAGTGGGTTGCCATTCTTTCTCCAGGGGATCTTCCCAACCCAGGGATCAAACCCACGTCTATGTCTCCTGCATTGGCAGGCAGGTTCTTTACCACTAGCACCACCTGGGGAGCCCAAGGGACTGGTAATAGTCTATTTCTTGATCTGGGTCATTGTGACACAGATATGCTCACTTTGTAACAATTCATCAAGCAGTGCATTTATGATTATGTATTTATGATGTGCTTTTATGTATAGTGAACCCAAAAAATGCATTAAAAATATTGACTAAGACTCTATAATCCTTTTGTATTTCTAGTTAATAACTTTTTAATTACTGGAAAAATTTCTGTTTTTTTCTGTCATAAATTCGATACCCTTATTCTTCTTGCAGAAATATATTATTACGAATTACTATATAAACTTAAAAGGTATATTATTATATATTGATTCACAATCTGCTTCATTGATCCTCTTTAGTATTTCCAATAATTATCAATGATGCTTTTCACTATTTAGTAATATTTTTTATTTTATTCAAGCTGCCATTAATATATATATTTTGATTGTCCTACTATCTGAGAATAGATTTTTAACATTTAAAAAATTGCTGTTTCTTAAACCTGGGTGGTTCTCAATTGATAATGCACATAAAAATCATTTGAGGAACTTGTTTAAAATACATGTTTGTCATTCTCTGCTGAAATAACTGTGTACTATTTTGGGTGGAGACTAGGAATTTTTATTTTTCACACATACCTCAAATGGTTGTGATGCAATGTCCCCCATCACTGTTTGGAAAACACTCTTATAGACCATTCATTTTGGTGATTTTAAATTTTCCATGGTTTCTTTTTTCTTATACTACAAAACTTTCCACTGGTCTGTATTATTTGGGGGGAATGGAATGAGGACTCTGACAAAGGTTGGTATTCCTTATTACTGGAATTTTAGTTTATCTTTGCTGTTTAATTACTTTGTCACTTCAAAAGATGTATATTTTTTAAGGTATTAAAGAAAATAATTCTTGAAACTCTCTTGCCTTTTGTGACATTATGCACCTGAAGCCAATTCTTCTCAGTTTCCTCTGAAGGCTCTTTTTTCTCCCTTCCCTTAAGCCCATTTTCTCTTCCTATTCTATGCATTTTCCCTAGCTGATCTCATTCACGTCTGTGGTTACAACTACCATCAATATGGTCTTTAATTTCTTCAGTCTATACTTCAAACAAGAATATTAAGTTGCCTGTTAAAAATGCCCATTTAACTAGCCCTTGGGACTCCAGATTCAATATGTCAAAAGCTGAACTCCTCAACTTGTACCCCAAATCTATTCCTCCTCCAGTATTTCCTATCTCCATGAATTTGCCATATCCAGCTAACTATGGCAGGTGCTTGATTCTGTTCCTCTCACCTCCCACGTTCAGAAGACTTCACTTATATTATCTCTAAATTCTGCCCCCTCCTTTTGTCCCCACCAAAGCCACCTCAGTCTAGTTTTCATATATGGCCATGACTTTTCTCCCTTCCTCTCTTCATGGCCTTTTCATATTCATATTTCATATTACTTCTAGTGATGGTGCATGCATGCTAAGTCACTTAAGTTGTGTCTGACTCTTTGTGACCGTATGTACTGCAGCCTGCCAGGCTCCTCCGTCCATGGGATTCTCTAAACAAGAATACTGGAATGCCCTGCCATGCCCTCCTCTAGAGGATCTTCCTGACCCAGGGATTGAACCCACGTTTCTTATGTCTCCTGCATTGGCAGGCATTTTCTTTTCCACTAGGGCCACCTGGGAAGCCCTCTAATGATGTTATAAAACTATAAATCTGATCATGTCACATTTGGACTCAAAATGTTTTCAAGTAGTCATCCATATAAAGCTTCTAGGGACTTCTCTGGTGGTCCAGTGGTTAAAAATCTGCCTGTAAATGCATGGGTCACAGGTTCAATCCCCGGTCTGGGAAGACCCCCCTGAGCCCCACAACTACTGAGCCTGCATGCACACTTAAAGCCCATGCTCCACAACAAGAGAAACCACCTCAATGAGAAGCCTGTGCATTGCAACTATAGAGTAGCCCCTACTCGCTGCAACTAGAAAAAGCCTACGTATAGCAACAAAGACCCAGCACAGCCAGAAAATGAATAAACAAAAATTTTAAATAAAAATAATAAAACTTCTAAACATGATCAGCAACATCCTTTAATATTTAACCCAGCCTTCATCACTAGCCTATCTCCCATTATTTCTCCACTTACTAAACTCAAAGCACAGCCAGTCTGAACCACAGGCAAGTTTCTTTCTGCCTCTCATAACATGCATGTTTCCCCATGTGCTGCTCACTCTGCCTTCAACACACCTCTCCATCTGACTATCTTAGTCATTCACATCCATCTTTCACGTGTTGACTTAGTTATCAACTCCTCCTCCAGGCTTCCCTGGCCTCTGACTTGGATGGAGTCCTCTGTCTGCTCTTATCCTTTTATAGCATTCTTCTTATATGTTCACTTCTCTCATAGCATTTCCCTCATCTATTGTTGATTGTTGGCCTACTTTTATGTCTTCCCAACTAAATGTTTCAAACTTTACTCAGGTCTCTACCTAAAAGAATCCTTCCCTGACTATATACTACCTAAAAGAATACTCAACAACATCTCCACCCCATTTCCCCACCTTACTGCTCTCTATAAACTTCTTCATGGCACTAATAAACCACTCAAGAATGTGATATCTCTTAATTTGTTCATCTATTTAGTTTCAGATTTCTCACTTAGGATAACCATTCCATGAGAACAATATCTTACTTCACCACTGTATTCCCAGAACTAGAAGAGTCCCTGACACATAACTGCTGGATAGATATGTGATGAACAAATAAAAGAATGGGTTCTTTGTATGTAGTTTCCAACTTTTACACCATTATATCCTCAACACTTAGAACTAGTGTTGCTGACACAAAGTATATATTTAATAAACATTTGATGAATTAACAGATAGATGGCTCTAATAATTGCTCTATCAAAAATAAACATTAAATTTGTGCTATCTCATACATGAAGTGTATGTGACCATGAGTGGTAAGATATATCTATAATTAGATTACATGAATAATTGAGATATTAAAATTACTTAGTATCAAGAAAACAAATTTATATTAGGAACTAAGTAATGAGGGTCAGCAACTTTGCTTAAAAATCAGGTCGTTTGGGGGACTTCCTTGGTGGTCCAGTGGTTAAGAGTGCCTTGCAATGCAGAGAATGTGGGCTCGATCCCTGGTCAGGGAATTAAGATGCCACATGCCATGGAGCATAACTAAGCCCACACACCACAACTATTGAGCCTGAGTGACACAGCTAGAGAGTCCACGCACCTCAAAGAAAGATCCCACATGATGCAACTAAGACCCAATCCAGCCAAATAGATAAAAATATTTTTAAAAAAGAACAGGCATTTAAAAAAAAAAAAATCAGGTAGGGCTTTGTGTTAGTCATAATTCTAAAGAGTTCCCCAAGATTCTCATCCCCTGGCTATTCAACCCGCTGGCTAAATATAGGTAATCAGGTAGGGCTTTGTGTTAGTCATAATTCTAAAGAGTTCCCCTAGATTCTCATCCCCTGGCTATTCAACCCGCTGGCTAAATATAGGTAGTGCTATGAAAAGACACTGCAGATGTAATTAAGGCTGCTAATCACTTGACCTTAATAAAAGGAGATTATCATGGAATAACCAGGTAGGCACAACACAATCACGTGCATGTGTGTGTGCTAAGTTACCTCAGTCACGTCTGACTCTTTGTGACTATGGATTGTGACTATGGAGCCCACCAGCCTCCTCTCTAATGGGATTCTCCAGGCAAGAATACTGGAGTAGTTTGCCATGCCTTCCTCGAGGGGATCTTCCTGACCCAGGGATTGAATCCACTCTCTTATATCTCCTGCATTGGCAGGTGGGTTCTTTAAAACTAGTACCACCTAGGAAGCCCCAATATAATCACATGAACCCTTACGAGCAAAAGAAGAAGGCAGAGAGTCAGAAGAGATGCAAAGGGAGCAAAGGTTATTGAGTATACCCCAGCTGCTGGTTCGGGAGATGAAGAAGGAAAGCCACAAGCCAAAGAATATGAGCTGCCCCTAGAACCTGAGAACAATCTCCAGGTGGTAGCCAACAAGAAAAGAGGGGCATCAGTCCAGCAACCACAGGGAACTGAACTCTGCCAACAATTTGCATGAGTCTGAAGACCTATTCTTTCCTAGAGCTTCCAAATAAGAGCCCAGGCCAGTCAACAGTTTTATTCCATCTTTGTGAGAGATTAAATAGAGAAGCCAGCTGAGTCACCCAGACTTCTGACCTCCAGAACTGTAAGATAATAAACTTGTGTGGTTTTAAGCTACTAAATTTGTGGCAACATATCACCACAGCAATAGAAAAGTAACAGAGGCTCACTTCCTATTCTACCACCAGTTTGCAGGGAGTCTCTGAACAAATAATTTCACATTTCTGTGTTTTAGCTTGGTATCAGGTTTTACTAATAAATGGGATTGAAAACAAACAAATTAAGTAAAAATAACTACTTGATATAACTTTTTTAAGAATTAAGAAAAATTTTAAGAATTCCATTGAATCTTCACATTTGCAGACTAGAACACCGGGGTCCACCTCCCTAATTACTAGAAAAGCTGAGATTTGAGGTCAGATTTCATAACTCCCAGCTTAATGAGCCTTCCACAACAGCATGTAACAACATGTAACTATAGTACTAACAGATGGCTTGCAGCTGTGCTGAAGAGGAATCTGAGGTGTGAAGAAAAAAGGCTTAAGCGGGCAATAAGAAACTAAAAATGTGTTTTGGCCCCATGACTCGTAGCTGGACAAACCCTAAGGAAGTTGTCATTGCCTGAGAGCCTCAGTTCTCTTGTCTGTATGATGGAAAGATATTACTTTTCCTACTTTCTTTCCTGGGTTCTGGTTAATAAGCATTTACTGAGCACCTACTACATATTAAGTATTGCACTTAGTGCTATGTTACAAAGATAAAACCGGGTTTCTGATTTCACGTTTATAGACAGGTGATTTCAATGTCATGTGATACATTTTATACAAAAGGTAAACAAATGGGCTATGGGAACCAGAGGGGTCATCTAATCCACACAGCTAACCCAGATGTGAAAACAGAGGGAAAGAATGCTCCTGTATCTTGAAGGACAAGCAGACATTTGCCAGCAGAAAAAGGCTTTCCAAAGGTGGGACCAACATGAACACAAATGTACAAACAAGAGGAAGCATCATACGGACTGCAAGCAGCCTATTTTGCCAAGAGCCAAGAGTGTGAGGAGACTAGTTTATAGGCAAAAGCCAGACAACAAAAACTATTGTCTGACTTGCTACAGGGTGTGAACTTCGTAGCAACATGGCTGGAAATTATACTAAGTGAAGTAAACCATACACAGAAAGACAAATACCATATGATACAGCTTATATGTAAAATCTATAAGAAATGATACAAATTAGCTTATATATAAAACAGAAATAGACACACGGACACAGGAAGCAAACATGATTGTGTGCTCAGTCACATCTGACTCTTTGAAACCCCCTGGACTGTAGCCTGCCAGGTTCCTCTGTCCACAAAATTTTCCAGGCAAGAATACTGGGGTGGGTTGCCATTTCCTACTCCAGGGGGTCTTCCCAAGCCAAGGATCATACCATCATCTCTTGTGTCTCCTGCCTTGGCAGGTGGATTCTTTACCACTGTGCCACCTGGGAAGCAAAAGGGGAAAGGGGAGAAGGAGATAAATTAGGAGTTTGGGATTAACATATGGCTTCCCTGCTGGCTCAGACAGTAAAGAATTTGCCTGCAATGCTACAGATCTAGGTTTGATCTCTGAATCGAGAAGATCCCCTGGAGAAGGGAATGGCTACCTACTTAAGTATTCTTGCCTGGAGAATTCCATGGACAGAGGAGCCTGGCTGGCTTAAGTTCATGGGGTCACAAAGAGTCAAACACAACCAAGAGATTAACACTTTCAACTTTCACTTTCATGAATAAAATATAACACAGGGAACCATACTCAATATTTTTTAATAACCTGTAAGGGAAAAATCTGAAAAAAATAGATATGTATATATAGCTGAATCACTTTGTTGCACATCTGATAATAACAACATTGTAAGTCATCTATACTAGAATAAGAATAAAACTGTTCACTGAGAAAAAAAGACATTTTTGAAGACTGTCATTGTTATTATGAGCTCCTTGAAGGCAAAGAATGAAATCTTTCTATATCCCCAATACCTAGCATTGACTGATGAAGTGAAGGTAATGTTTGTGCCTTTTAGTACATACAAGCTTAAGTTTACTGTATGAATGCATTAATTAATTACTCCTTATTGAAGCAGTCTCTGTTCAAGGCTCTGGGGACATAGCTTATGTTAACTTCAGTGCCACAGAAAATTTCTGAAAAATCGACCTTGTCCAGTTACCCAAAAAAATATAGGTTTAACTTGAACAAGACCTCCAGAGACTAATTTAGTAATGTCCCAGAGAATTAAGAGAAAATTATGCATAAGATACAAAACAATCATCATAAAAAGTTAACTTTCAGTTAATTTTCTGAAACAATTTCCTTTTAAGTGGCACAAATTATTTCTATGCCTTTTTATTTTTAGTATTTAAGCTAACTCAAATAGTCAAATCAGATCAGGTTATATCAGAATATTACTATTTTTGACCAAGAGCCTTTGTAAAACTGACAAAGCAAAGAATAAATATGATATGATATTATAATAAATGATAGCGATCAAAACAGAATCAACTTAAAAGTCATGTTTGAGTATAATAAAAAGTAACAAACTTCCAGAAATTATTATTGTTGTGTCTAAAGTAAGTCTAGATATCAATAATGGTTAACCATTTCTACACTGTGACAAAAATTGATACTAGTTATGTCTCCCTCCCAATTCTGCTATGCTCATCAAATTTTCTGCTGTTTTCAGCATATATATACTGTTTGAAGACAGAAAGAGAAAGGGAAGGTGAGAGGGAAGGAGGGATTTTAAATATACAGGGATATGACTCAGGTATTTTCTACATATAGGAAGACCTAAGTCATGGCAATGGGTATGGCTTCAGTCCAGAATGTCATTAAGGCATGTCTGATTTTTGAAAAGGCAAAGTGAAATAGGATCATCTACCTTATCATTATTAATTGTTTTTAACCAAACAAACTTTTATACAAAACAATATAACAATGTTCTGACCAAAGATCTAAGATTACTAACTCTGTGAGAAAATATTTATGAGTCCACAGAGATTAGACAGGGATGAAACAGTCCTGGAACTTCAAATAGAACCCTCGTAGATCTCTAGCAAGCAGAACATAGAGATGGTCATGGGAAACGGTGACTGAAAAGTGTTAGTATGTCTCATTTCCACTTTTAAATGTGTATGATTCTGGAAAAGGCAAATCTGTAAAATATATAACAGATCATTGGTTGCTAAGATGGGAAATGCAGAAAGAGTTGAAAACTAAGGAGCAGCACAAAAGGAACGTGGGGAGGGTAAAAAAACGAGATCCTGCTGGTGGTGATAGTTCTACAAACTACACATTTGTCAAGGCTCATAGACCTGCACACCAAAATAAACGACTTTTGTTGCTGTTGTTGTTCAGTCACTAAGTCAAGTCCAACTCTGAGACCCCATGAACTGCAGCATGCCAGGCTTCTTTGTCCTTCACGATCTCCCTGAGTTTGCTCAAACTCTTATCCATTGAGTTGGGTTTGCCATCCAACCGTCTCATCCTCTGTCAACCCCTTCTCCTGCCTTAATCTTTCCCAGCATCAGGGTCTTTTCCTGTGAGTTGGCTCTTCACATCAAGTGGCCAAAGTGTTGGAGCTGCAGCATCAGTCCTTCCAATAAATATTCAGGGTTGATTTCCTTTAGGATTGACTAGTTTGATCTCCGTGCTGCCCAAGGGACTCTCAAGTGTCTTCTCCAGCACCACAGTTCGAAAGCATCGGTTATTCAGCACTCCACCTTCTTTATGGTCCAGCTCACACATCCTTACATGACTACTGGAAGAACCATAGCTATGCCCAAATGGACCTTGGTAGGCAAAGTGATGTCCCTGCTTTTTAATACTCTGTCTAGGTTTGCCATCACTTTTTTTCCAAGGAGCAAGCGTCTTTCAATTTTCTGGCTGCATTACTGTCTCCAGTGATTTTGCAGCTCAAGAAAATAAACTCTGTCACTGTTTCTATTTTTCCTATTCTATTTGCCAGGAGGTGATGGGGCCGGATGCCATGATCTTAGTTGTTTGAATGCTAAGTTTTAAGCCAACTTTTTAGGTCTCCTCCTTCGCCCACATCAGAAGGCTCTTTAGTTCCTCTTCACTTTCTGCCATTAGAGAGATATCATCTGCATATCTGAGATTGTTTGTATTTCTCCCAGCAATCTTAATTCCAGCTTGTGATTTATCCAGTCCATCATTTTGCATGAAGTACTCTGCATGTAATTTAAGTAAGCAAGGTAACAATACACAGCTTTTTCATTTTTTTAATTTTCTTTACTTTATTGTGTTGGTTTTGCCATATATTGACATGAATTTGCCATGGGTATACATATGTTCCCCCTCCAGAACCCCCCTCCCTCCTCCCTCCCAATTCCCTCCCCCTGGGTCATCCCACTGCACCATCCCTGAGCATCAAACCTGGGCTGGCAATTGATTTCACATATGATACTTAACATGTTTCAATGCCATTCTCCCATATCATACCACCCTTGCCCTCTTCCACAGAGTCCACGAGACTGTTCTATACATCTGTGTTTCTTTTGCTGTCTCGCATGCAGGGTTCTCGTTACCATCTTTCTAAATTCCATATATATGTGTTAGTATACTGTATTGTTGTTTTTCCTTCTGGCTTACTTCACTCTGGATAATGGGCTCCAGTTCCGTCCACCTGAGTAGAACTGATTCAAATGAATTTTTTTTAAATGCTAAGTAATATTCCATTGTGTATATGTACCACAGCTTTCTTATCCATTCATCAGCTGATGGGCATCTAGGTTGCTTCCATGTCCTGGCTATTGTAAACAATGCGGTGATGAACATTGGGGTACACGTGTCTCTTTCAATTCTGGTTTCCTCAGTGTGTATGCCCAGCAGTGGGATTGCTGGGTCATATGGCAGGTCTATTTGCAGTTTTTTAAGGAATCTCCACACTGTTCTCCATAGTGGCTGTACTAGTTCGCATTCCCACCAACAGTGTAAGAGGGTTCCCTTTTCTCCACATCCTCTCCAGCATTTATTGCTTGTAGACTTTTGGATTGCAGCCATTCTGACTGGTGTAAAGTGATACCTCATTGTGGTTTTGATTTGCATTTCTCTGATAATGAGTGACGTTGAGCATCTTTTCATGTGTTTGTTAGCCATTTTTATGTCTTCTTTGGAGAAATGTCTGTTAAGTTCTTTGGCCCACTTTTTGATTGGGTCGTTTATTTTTCTAGAATGGAGCTGCAGGAGTTGCTTGTATATTTTTGAGATTAATTGTTTGTCCGTTGCTTCATTGGCTATTATTTTCTCCCATTCTGAAGGCTGCCTTTTCACCTTGTTTATAGTTTCCTTTGTTGTGCAGAAGCTTTTAACTTTAATTAGGTCTCATTTGTTTATTCGTGCTTTTATTTCTGATATTCTGGGAGGTGGGTCATAGAGGATCCTGCTTTGGTTTATGTCGAAGAGTGTTTTGCCTATGTTATCCTCTAGGAGTTTTATAGTTTCTGGTCTTATGATTAGATCTTTGATCCATTTTGAGTTTATCTTTGTGCATGGTGTTAGAAAGTGCTCTAGTTTCATTCTTTTACAAGTGGCTGTCCAGTTTTCCCAGCACCACTTGTTAAAGAGATTGTCTTTTCTCCATTGTATATTCTTGCCTCCTTTGTCAAAGATAAGGTGTCCATAGATGCGTGGATTTATCTCTGGGCTTTCTATTTTGTTCCATTGATCTATATTTCTGTCTTTGTGCCAGTACCATACTGTCTTGATGACTGTGGCTTTGTAGTATAGCCTAAAGTCAGGTAGGTTGATTCCTCCAATTCAATTCTTCTTTCTCAGGATTGCTTTGGCTATATGAGGTTTTTTGTATTTGTGAAATTATTTGTTCTAATTCTTTGAAAAAGACCTCTGGTAGCTTGATAGGAATTGCATTGAATCTATAGATTGCTCTGGGTAGTATACTCATTTTCACTATATTGATTCTTCCAATCCACGAACACGGTATATTTCTCCATCTATTTGTGTCCTCTTTGATTTCTTTCATCAGTGTTTTATAGTTCTCTATATATAAGTCTTTTGTTTTTTTAGGTAGAAATACTCCTAAGTATTTTATTCTTTTTGTTTTGATGGTGAGTGGAATTGTTTCCTTAATTTCTCTTTCTGTTTTCTCATTGTTAGTGTATAGGAATGCCAGGGATTTCTGTGTGTTGATTTTTTATCCTGAAACTTTACTATATTCACTGATTAGCTCTAGTAATTTTCTGGTAGAACCTTTAGGGTTTTCTATGTAGAGGATCATGTCATCTGCAAACAGTGAGAGTTTTACTTCTTCTTTTTCAATCTGAATCCCTTTAATTTCTTTATCTGCTCTGATTGCTGTGGCCAAGACTTCCAAAACTATGTTGAATAGTAGTGGTGAGAGTGGGCACCCTTGTCTTGTTCCTGACTTCAGGGGAAATGCTTTCAGTTTTTCACCATTAAGGATAATGTTTGCTGTGGGTTTGTCATATATAGCTTTTATTATGTTGAGGTATGTTCCTCTATTCCTGCTTTTTGGAGGGTTTTTATCATAAACGGATGTTGAATTTTGTCAAAGGCTTTCTCTGCATCTATTGAGATAATCATGTGGTTTTTATTTTTCAATTTGTTAATGTGGTGTATTACATTGATTGACTTGCGAATATTGAAGAATCCTTGCATCCCTGGGATAAAGCCTACTTGATCATGATGTATGATCTTTTTAATGTGTTGTTGGATTCTATTTGCTAGAATATTGTTAAGGATTTTTGCATCTATGTTCATCAGTAGTTTTCTTTTTTTGTGGCATCTTTGTCAGGTTTTGGAATTAGGGTGATGGTGGCCTCATAGAATGAGTTTGGCAGTTTACCTTCCTCTGCAATTTTCTGGAAGAGTTTGAGTAGAATAGGTGTTAGCTCTTCTCTAAATTTTTGGTAGAATTCAGCTGTGAAGCCATCTGGTCCTGGGCTTTAGAAAGATGGTAACGAGAACGCTGTATGCGAGACAGCAAAAGAAATGCAGATGTATAGAACAGTCTTTTGGACTCTATGGGAGAGGGCAAGGGTGGGATGATATGGGAGAACGGCATTGAAACATGTTAATTATCATATGTGAAATCAATCACCAGCCCAGGTTTGATGCTCAGGGCTGGTGCACAGGGATGACCCAGAGAGAGGGAATCAGGACGGAGGTTGGAGGGGGATTCTGGAAGGGGAACACATGTATACCCATGGCAGATTCATGTCAATGTATGGCAAAACCAACAAGATAATGTAAAGAAAATTTAAAAAATAAATTAATAAAAAAAAGGATTACATCTGATAGACAAAGTGCCTGAAGAACTATGGATGGAGGTCATAACATTGTACAGGAGGTAGGGATCAAAACCATCCCCAAGAAAAAGAAATGCAAAAAGGCAAAATGGTTGTCTGAGAAGGCCTTACAAATAGCTGAGAAAAGAAGAGAAGCTAAAGGCAAAGGAGAAAAGGAAAGATATACCCATCGGAATGCAAAGTTCCAAAGAATAACAAGGAGAGATTAGAAAGCCTTCCTCAGTGATCAGTGCAAAGAAATAGAGGAAAACAATAGAATGGGAAAGACTAGAGATCTCTTCAAGAAAATTAGAGATACCAAGGGAACATTTCATGCAAAGATTGGCATAATAAAGGACAGAAGAGATGGCACAAAAACACAGAAGAACTATGCAAAAAAGATCTTCGTGACCCAGATAACCACAATGGTGTGATCACCAGAGTGGTCTGGTTCACTCCAGGAGCCACACATCCTGGAATCTGAAGTCAAGTGGGCCTTAGGAAATATCACTGCAAACAAAGCTAGTGGAGGTGGTGGAATTCCAGCTGAGCTATTTCAAATCCTAAAAAATGATGCTGTGAAAGTGCTGCACTGAATAAGCCAGCAATTTGGAAAACTCAGCAGTGGCCACAGGACTGGAAAAGGTCAGTTTTCATTCCAATCCCAAAAAAAGGCAAGCCAAAGAATGTTCAGACTACTGCAGAATGCACTCATCTCACATGCTAGTAAAGTAATGCTCAAAATTCTCCAAGCCACACTTCAACAGTACATGAACCAAGGACTTCCAGATGTTCAAGTTGGACTTAGTAAAGGCAGAGGTACCAGAAATCAAATTGTCAACATCCATTGGATCATAGAAAAAGCAAGAGAATTCCAGAAAAAAACATCTACTTCTGCTTCATTGACTACTGTAAAGCCCTTGACTGTGCAAACTGTAGAAAATTCTTCAAGAGATGGGAATACTAGACCACCTTACCTGCCTCCTGAGAAATCTGTATGCAGGTCAAAAAGCAACAGTTAGAGCTGGACATGGAACAAAGGACTGGTTCCAAACTGGGAAAGGAGTACGTCAAGGCTGCATATTGTCACCCTGCTTATTTAACTTATATGCAGAGTATATCATGAGAAATACCAGGCTGGATGAAGCACAAGCTGTAATCAAGATTGCTGGGAGAAATATCAATAACCTCAGATACACAAATGACTTCACCCTTACGGCAGAAAGCAGAGAGGAACTAAAGAGCCTCCTAATGAAAGTGGAAGAGGAGAGTGAAAAAGTTGGCTTAAAACTCAACATTTAGAAAACTAAGATCATGGCATCTGGTCCCATCAACTTCGTGGCAAATAGATGGGGAAACAATAGAAACAGTGACAGACTTTATTTTGGGGGGCTCTAAAATCACTGCAGATGGGACTGCAGCCATGAAATTAAAAGACACTTACTCCTTAGAAGAAAAGCTATGATCAACCTAGACAGCATATTAAAAAGCAAACATTGTTTATCAACAAAGGTCTGTCTAGTCAAAGCTATGGTTTTTCCAATAGTCATGTATGTACGTGAGAGTTGAACTACAAAGAAAGCTGAGTGCCAAAGAATTCATGTTTTAGAACTGTGGTGTTGGAGAAGCCTCTTGAGAGTCCTCTGGATTGCAAGGAGATCAAATCAGTCCATCCTAAAGAAAATCAGTCCTGAATATTCATTGGAAGGACTGATACTGAAGCTGAAACTCCATACTTTGGCCACCTGATGTGAAGAACTGACTCATTGGAAAAGGCCCTGATGCTGGGAAAGATTTAAGGCAAGGAGGAGAAGAGGACAACAGAGGTTAAGATGATTAGATGGCATCACCAACTGGATGGACATGAGATTAAGCAAGCTCCAGGAGTTGGTGATGGACAGGGAAGCCTGGCATGCTGCAGTCCATGAAGTTGCAAAGAGTAGGACACAACTGAATGACTGAACTGAACTGACAGAAGCTCATAGGGGCCAGTGCCTTGAAAGAAAGAAATGAACAAGACTCACTCAAGGAGAAATAGATAACCTGAATATTCTCATATCTATTATGGAAATAATAGAAAAAGAAAACTATAGGCCCAGATTGTTCCACTGGAGATTTCTACCAAAAATTTTAGGAAGAAGAAACAACAATTCTACATCACATGTTCCAAACAATGAGTAAAGACTCTCATTTTATGAATCAGCATAACATTGATACCAAAACCAGAAATAAGACACTATAAAGAAACTATAGACCAATGTCCATATAACCACAAAGGCATAAGTCCTCAACAAAATATTATCAAACTGTATCCAGCAACATATAAAGCAGCATTACGAGCGAACTGGGGCTTATCTAAGGAAATTAAACTAGTTCAATACTTGAGAATCAAATATTCATATAATTCACCATTAAGAAAGCTTTTTAAATTCATAGATTCTATTAATTAAGGAAGAAAAAAGCCTTTGACAAAACTCAGCATTAATGATTAAAATACCTCTGCAAAGTAGGAATGAAAAAGAACTTCCTTAACCTGATAAAGGGCATTTACAAAACACCTGTAGCTAACATCAAAATAGTTATCTAAGCATTAGTCATCTAATATGTAAAATGAGGATAGAAATATTTGCCTCTTGGACTTGTTATGAAAGTAAAGTTGTTAGCATTATGCCTAGCACATTAAAATGGTGAAAATGGTAACTCCTATTACTATGCAGTAATAAAGTTTGTTTTCATCACACATCAGTGCTGCATTATTAGTTGGAATGTAGTGGAATCCAGATCTCAAAATGTCTCCAGTATGTATTACAAAAACAAAAGAAAAGCACAAGTTGTAAAAGCCACAAAGTGATAAAAGACAAATCAGAGACAAATTTTAACTTTTTACCATTGTTATGATGTATAGATCCCCTTAGGGAAGCAAGGTGACTCCGTGGTAAAGAATTTACCTGCTAATGTAGTAGACTTGGGTTCAATCCCTGGGTTGGGAAGATCCCCTGGAGGAGGAAATGGAAACCTACTCCAGTATTCTTGCCTGGGAAATCCCATGAATAGAGGAGCCCCGAGGGCTACAGTCCACAGGGTCACAAAAGAGTCAGACGTGACTTAGTGACTAAAACACACACATATATAGATCCCCTTATGAGTTCATTAGCAGATGTTAACTATTTTTGAACACTCAAAATTCCATTAGATTAAATATAACCATTGAGTTGGATGCAAAGTTTAATTTTCAAAGGAAAAACTATTCCTAATATAATTTATATGAATTCATGATGCTTTTTCTTTAAGGAGACATGAAGTATTAAAAATTCCTTGTGATGAGGACACAAAATATATATCCTGCTCTATAAAATTTGATCTTATTTTAAAATCAAGGGATTCCGATGACATAAGAATATGTATCTTCACATCCAAGGCAAGCCATATGGCCAAATAGCACAGAGCCATTTTTCTGCTATAAATGGAAACATTCTCCATTTAAGGATTTCACAGTTCTAAAAATCCCTGGTTGTAAACCATGGTCTCATAGACAGACTAATGTGCAAACCCAAATGTGCAAGATAGAGAAAAATATGTCCACTGGACCAGAGAGAAGAGGCCAAAATGGAACCCGCCATGGTGATATAAGGCAGAAGACAAACAGGACCTTTCTAGATCCTACATATTGCTGAAAGTAATATAACAGACAGCTGTATTCATGCCCTCTCTTTCTAACAGAAGTCTGATTTTCCTCATTCTCAGTTCCTGTGGCTTGGGTAAGACTGGCATCAACCCAGCTCTAAGTCTGAGTATGCAACCCAAGGCACACCAACCAGAGTCAATGAAACTTAATTCTTATATTTTAGGTGGAATTATTGGAGAAAAGACATGATCTTCCACTTGAATTGTTAGCAAAATAGGACATACCTCTAGAACCTCTAACAGCCATTTTATCACCATGAGGAAGAGCCCACTTAAAAGATGGAGCCAATACAGAAAAAAGCCAAGCCAAGAGAGAGTCTTAACCTTACCAACATCATTTGGGTCTCTGGATTAGACCAAGTCTGAAGCCCTAGGCTTTTCAGGTCTGGAATTAATACATTTATTTTTCTTAAGTCAGTTATCAATGACAGAAAATACTCTCTAAAGAATTAGTAAAAGATACACTCATGGTTCACACATTTTTAAATATTTGAGAAGAGTCAATACTATGGTCACATAGCTCATGTTTCAACCTTAAAAAGATTCTTCTATTTGCAATAGACTCTTACAAGCACCATGCTTTGTATTAATCTTATTGTTTATTTTTTAATTTGTATATAGTTCTACTCATTATAGATACATTAGAGTATTTAAGGGTTTTCCCATTCATAGGGATCTCTGGTAAAGAACAAGCTTCTTCATAAATAAATAGAAATGTACATATTAACAGAAATATCAGAATAACCCATTATAAACCCTCTTATTTGTTAAAGTTCATAAATAATAATAAGAAAGAAATTAAACTTAAAAACATGAGACTAGTTATCTTTTTTATTCTCATCACCTAGCTCAGTACCTGGCACTCAATATATTAGTTGAATGCATAAGGAAATGAATACATGAATTTAAAAAATTAGTGTAAATCATTACCCAACATCTGACTGTTGGGTTTTCCCCATATTAATAACATTAGTTCTTTGTTGATTCAGTTTCTCTACAAGTAAAGCAGGAAAGGTCCCTTGGAGGAGGAAATGGCAACCAACTCCAGTATTCTTGCTTGGAAAATATCATAGATAGAGGAGCCTAGCAGGTTACAGTCCATGGGGTCAGACACAACTTAGCAACTGAGCACACACACACAGTGTAAGGTATAAATTGCTACTTGGAATCCCTGTGTGTAATTAGTACAAAGCTGGAGCATACACTGTGCTTCCCTGGTATCTCAGCTGGTAAAGAATCCACCTGCAATGCAGGAGTGGAGAAGGCAATGGCAACCCACTCCAGTACTCTTGCCTGGAGAATCCCAGGGACAGGGAAGCCTGGTGGGCTGCTGTCTATGGGGTCGCAGAGAGTCGGACATGACTGAAGCAACTTAGCAGCAACAGCAGCAATGCAGGAGACCCTATTTCGATTCCTGGGTCGGGAAGATTCTTGGGCTTACCTGGTGGCTCAGATGGTAAAGAATCTGCCTGCAATGCAGGAGACCTGGGTTCAATGCCTGGGTTGGGAAGATCCCCTGGAGGAGGACATGGCAACCCACTCCATCAGCCATTCTAATGGTGGAAGAAAATATCATCCTTTGGGGAGATTTTACAAATGACACACTTCTCATTGCCAGTAGATAAATACACTGTTTTTTATCCCCACACTTATTTTCCTTTTATTTCCTTTTGTTAGTAAAGCTTTTAGCAAAGAAAAATGAGTGATAAAATCACATGGCCCAAGTTCCACTTGGAATATTTTAGTAAATCCGAGTTTCTAAATTATTTTTATCTTTTCACAGATTTGAATAATAGGGGATATCCACATAGTTGTCATAGAAATAGAACTTTCTCAGATTATTCTACAGTCATTCATTTTGAATCCTCAACAAACTGATGGTGTAAATGCTACTAACAACTTTTCAAAAGTGGTTTAACTGAAAACCAAAATGGATGATTTACCCTCACAGGGTAAATTACCAGGCCTGGAATGCAAAGCACCTGGCTTCCATATTTTTTGAGACCACAAAATGGTGACTGCCATTCCAAACCACAAAGATAAAAAGCAATGCAAAAGCCTCACTAATAGAATAGGCTTTTAGAGAACTTCCTTCCCTCTGGCCATGTCTGGGCTGATGACAGTCCGACTCTCTCCTGTGCTACAACATATGTGACCAGACTCTCAAACATTGGCATGTGGTCATTTCTAAACTCAGTGACTAATACTAGTGCCTTGAAATTATATTCAGATTACAAACTTGCTAAAAAGATTCTATTTTCTCTGTGGCACCTGACATAATTAGAGTATTTGATCAATGAAAAATATTTTTATTATTTTTTACAAAATATTAATAAAAATTATCATAGCTATTTGAAAGGAAAGAAGATGTGGTCTTGTTATCTTTTTCTGTAGGATCTCCATAACTTGGAAAATATACTAGTTAATTCTGATGGTAAGCTTTGCCAAAAACATTGGCATGATTTTCCTCACTGAAAGAATAAAGAAACTAAAAGTACTACTGAATCACAGAATTTAGAAATGGAAAGAAATCTAAAAATTAGAATTCTAATTCTAAAAATTAGCAATCCAAGCTTCCTCATTTATGTCATGTATCATTTTTATTTCTATTATCTGCCAAGCTCTATACTAGGACCTGAGGATAAAATAAGAAAAACATGAAAATTGGAGGCCAGCAAGGTTACATGATTTGTTTAGAACCACTTAGCCACTTTGTAGCTCTTTTATAAAGTAAATCAGCAATAGGTTCTTATTTTTTGAACAAGATAACCTCAATTGTTTCCTTGGTCTCATATGTGAAAAAGCACCCCAGCTGGCATCACTGACTTCACAAGAGTTAAACTACAGCCAACATTTTCTCATGGTCAATCTCAAGTGCTTACTTTCAGACTCTCATTTTTATAAACAAATGAATGCACACTGAGTAAAGGTTTATAGACAGCTCACTTTCAGAAGCATAGGCCAGATTTCAAGATGAAGAATGCAAAGTGAATTTTTCTTCTGTTATCCTTATTGACAGACATCACGGTGGTTCAGATGGTAAAGAATCTGCCTACAATGCAGGAGACCCGGGTTCGATCCCTAGGTCGGGAAGATCCGCTGGAGAAGGGTATGGCAACCCACCATGGACAGAGGAGCCTGGTGGGTACAGTTCATGGGTTGCAGAGTCAGACACACCTAAGCGACTAATACCACCACCACCACCATGAAGTACTCCGACCATTATAGATAGGACATTAGCTTTATCAACCACCCCTGCTCTGCTCCACTACTTTAAATTCATTCAAATCAGATGAAGATTTTCCACATAAACTGCTGTTTACCACCTGGGCTCACCTTCTCACTGCATTTCAATGCTTCTTTATTTCATTTTCTTACTTTTTGGTTTTGAGACAGTAAAATTCATAGCCTTGCACTGAAACTGTAAGCTCTAGCCTTACAGTACTAGGAAATAATTTATTATTAACAATTTACTTTTATTAATTTTTATTAGATTTATTAATCTAGTTAAAATTAGATTTTAAAAGAGCAAGCTTTATTAGGATATAGATGTCTTGAACAGGACAAAATTTCAGGGTTAATCCCAGTTTGGGAGGGCTTTTGACTTCTCTCTTTGCTACAAACACACACACAAACACAGAAAGACTTTCAATCAATACAAATAAAAGATTCTTTCTGCTGTCAGTCCAAAAGACAAATTCTTTCTTGGGGAAGATTCTTCACTCCTTTAGGCAAACTCTTTCTAACACTAAATGAACTAACAAAAGCGATCCTCCCTTTTTTTCCAGGTAATCAATTTCAAAACTTAAACAACTATGAGGAGCGAGACATTTTGATGCACCACAAATGTCCTGTGAAAAAACTAAACAGAAGAAGACATAAGGATGTCCCACTTTCTAGTTAGAATCATTCACAGAAAATACTAAGTTTTCTTGCCTGGGCGAAGGCCACTTCAAACCAAAGGGGTTGAAATAAGTATGTCTACTTGGATAGCTTTCAATGAATTTCTGTTGAAAGTTTTTTGATAAAAAATGGTGCTAGGGTTAAAACTTTAAGATCTGGAAAGGTTATTCTGAAGATCATCCACCCTGGGCAATGTGGTATCTAGAGACCCGATAAGGTTAATCTGAATTATCCGGGAGATTACCCCTGAGACAGCAAACGGTTCCATAAACATCACCATTGCTATCCCAAGCAGAGAAATGATATCCTTCACTTTTGTAAGCATTTTCAAGGAGACTAAACCTGAAAAAGTTGGTGAAATGAAGACTAGAGTTTATAGGCAAAGCTGTCACTGGACCTCTGAATTATGAGGCTAGACTTTCAGTAGCCGCCAAGTTATACAGGTCAAGGCCTCTAGGTCAACTTTCACCTCTTTCACAAAACCCTTGATGAAATTTCAAAGCCTTTTATGTGAAGTTTTATTAACTTAGGTTAGCTGGGAAAAAAAAAAAAGGTAGCCAAGGCAAAATGTGAAATTTCATTATCTTTGTCCATTGTTTTCTGCCTTTTTCACTCCAATGCTTGTAGGATCATTCATGGATAATCAATTATTCTGGGCACACAGTGGGAAAGCAAGGTAAAAAGGTTAAGAAGATTTTTAAAAGAGGGCATTTTCTATGCTATGCAATATTCAAGAACTTCTGTTTCCTTTTTCATTTTCATACTTTTAACTTCCAAGCTATTTAAAATTAAGTTGGAATAGTTTAATCTTTTTCATAATTGCCATAATGTTATAAGACAGTAGGGGAAAAATACAAATTTATAGGTCATAAATTAAAATCCTTTATCATTTGGAACATAGTAGGTGCTCAATAAATGTTGGCTGACAATTTCTGCATTAAAAACAAAGCCAAAGTGTAAATATTAACATGTGCAAGTTGTGTGATTGTCATATCTAAGTGACCATTTATACATGCAAATAGTTGTTTGGAAAATGAAATTTTTAAACATATCCAGATATGGGACCATGAAAAGACATGATTATATGAAAAAAAAAGAATCACTGTATTGATATAATAAGAGATTTTTGCTTACCTTCAGTCAAGTAATCTAATTCTAGCACCAATATGGGGACATTATTCTATAAAGTCCAAAATTAGGTTGTTCTCTATATTCAATCTAATTTTCCAGGCAAGAATACTGGAGTGAGTTACCATCTCCTTCTCCAGGGGATATTCCCAACCCAGGGATTAAACCCGGGTCTCCTGCATTGCAGGCAGACTCTTTACCATCAAAGCCACCAGGGAAGCCCCAACAAAGACTAAAAAAATCTATTTTTTTATTTTCAGCTCGCCTGTCATCACCTTAACACCTGCCCCTAGCAGCTCTAGTCAGGACTCTGTAGTGGTCTCCTATCTGATCTTTCCAAATTCTCACTGTCTACTTTAAAATTTGCTCAGTTTACATCCAGTGATTTTTGGTTTTGTTTTATTCAATATGCAGGTCTGACTACATCACTTTCCATTGTTTGCAACATTTCAACAATTCCTAATTCAGAGCCTATCATAAGGGCAGGCCATGAAGGCTCATATTCATGAAAAGCCACAAACTTCAGGTTTGACCCTATCTCCAAAGGACAGCGCTTCCCTGGTGGGTCAGATGGTAAAGAACCCACCTGCCAATGCAGGTGACACAGGTTCAAACCCAGGGTCCAGAAGATCCCCTGGAGAAGGAAATGGCAACCCACTCCAGTATTCTTGCCTGGGAACCCTATGACAGAGGAGATTGGTAGGCTACAGTCCATGGGGTCACAAACAGTCAGACACAACTGAGTAATTAGACAACAACCATCACCAAATAAGGACAATTGGAGTCACGGAGACATAATGCCAGGAGTGGGAGAAGGTGCCCAACTGTACAACTTCAAATCCGTGTCCCATTACCGATCTCTACTGATTTTTTGACTAATTTTTGTAAGTCCTTTAATTATCTGTAAACAGCATGCTTATGCTAAATTGTATTTTCATATATTCAGAGTATTAAAATGAAAACCCTAATTATAAGCCTTTTTAGCATTTCTTTTTTTTTTTGTATACCATAAGCCATGACCTAAACTTCTCTCAACAGCTGAGAGGTACTTTTCCAGCCAACTTGGGATAACACAAGAACATAATGTGGCCCATGAGGCCCGACTTGCCCTGGCTCCTACCTCACCCTACAGCCTCGCAACATCACCACACTCCTTTTGCCTCTGAACTCAGGCAACTCTGACCTTCCTTCTGCTCTTCAGACAATCCATGCTCCCTCCTGCCACAGACTTTGGCATACACTAGGCCACTGAATGGAATATTCACCTTCCTTCTCTCCCTGATACCTCTGCAGTGTTATCTCCTGCTCATCCTTCAGATCTCACCTCAAATGCCACTGCCTCCAGGAAGTCTTCCATATCCTCTCTGAGTAGATGAAGAAGAAATGAAAGTTGATCAGTCGTGTTTGACTCATTGCAACCCCATGGACTGTAACCCACCAGGCTCAACTGTCCATGGAATTTTCTAGGCAAGAATACTGAAGTGGGGTGCCATTCCCTTCTCCAGTGGATCTTCCTGAGCCAGGGATCAAATCTGGGTCTCCTGCACTGCAAGCAGATTCTTTACCATCTGAGCCACCAGGGAAGCCCAGGTCTCTTGAGTAGATAATTTCCCCTAATACACATTCTCTCAACATCATGTTCTTACTCCAGTTATAATTATTTTTTATTTATATGATTCTTAAATTAATATCTGTCTCACCACCAGATGGAATCTGTAAGAGAAGAAATATCTTTTCACCTGGGGTGTAGGGCAGACAATGAGTATGTATATACATGCTTTCTGTTTGCCCAGCATAATTGGCTTGCATTTATAGGAGCTTAATGGATATTTGTTTAGTGAATAAATGTTCCTTTTTATCACATCATGCTGCCTCTAAGAAAAGTCTAAAGCAATATTAATTACAATCTATGCTTTTAAAGAACAAGCATATTCAACATTTAACTCTGTACTGGTCCAATTTATCTGAAACAAATAGGCAACAATACAAATTTTTCAAAACACCAGTATTATACCAAAATATTGTCATACCCCTTCAAAAAAAACATCTCTTTTGCTAGTGATTTCAAGTTTAAAGTACAAAACTCTAACCTCAGGTGCATGAATCAGTGTGGCAGGAAAAAAAAGCACCAGTGATTTGAGATACTATGTGGGGTTTTATGCTACAAACAAGATGGACTGAGCCAAAACATTCAGCTGACCTGGTTCTCCATGGCTCTAAAAGCATATGAGCCACATGGAGGAAAGTAGAAGCACCCATTGCTGCTTCTCAACCATCCAGATATCCTCCGATGAATCCCATCAGTGATCTGCTTTGCCTTCACTCTCATCTCACTTGAACATGTGGGTATGAGGCTAAAGAGAAAAGATCTCTCCCATAGCACAATCAGTCATACTGTATCAATAGAATGGATAAAAAAGAAAACTATATACATAATATAGTTGTCATCTGTATGTAATTGTAAATATATATGTAATAGGTGTACTATAAAAATTCAACTTCCTACAAAGGAAAAGACATCTAAACGACAGGACATGAGCACAATTTGGCTGTGGTCACAGGATACCTCCCATGCTCCTGGAAAGGCCACTACATGTCAGTAGTTGAATGGCTTATGTGTGTACAGTGCTTGAAGTAAAGTCAAGTGAAAGTGAAAGTTCCTCAGTCGTGCCCAGCTGTTTGCAACTCTATGGACTGTAGTCCACCAGGCTCCTCTGCCCATGGAATTCTCCAGGCAAGAATACTGGAGTGGGTAGCCATTCCCTTCTCCAGGGGATCTTCCTGAAGGAGGGATTGAACCCTGGTCTCCCGCATTGCAGGCAGATTCTTAAGTGCTGATACCAGTCTAAGTACATTCACACATTTTAACTTGTTGAATTCTCACAACTGTCTCACAAAATAATTATTTTTATTATCAACCCCATTTTACAAATGAGGAAACAAATGCACAGGGAGGTTAAGTAAATTGTCAGAGATCACACAACTAGGGAGTGGAAGAACTAGGGTTTCAATCCTAGTTGAAACCATTTGGCTCCAGAGTCCTTGCCCTTAAAAACATTATACTGACTCTCAACAGTTGTCTGTCCGAGATTCCACAATCCTAAATTTATCATATCACTCTAAAATATCCAAAATCTCTGATTTTTTCAGATACTACTAACCATCAACTATTTGGAGTTGCACATATCCATTTTTCTCAACATTAGAGCAAATATTTATGATGTGGAACAAAGGCATCCAAGAAAAGAGAAGAAAGTCAAAGCAGTTAGAAGGCCAGAATTAACCCCTCCAATTGGGTATCATAATCATAGCTAACATTTTTTGAGCACTGTGCTAAACGCTTTAGTACATTGTCCCATTTATCTCAAAAATATACAAGCAACTCCCGCAGCTCCATTCTAGAAAAATTAATGACCCAATCAAAAAGTGGGCCAAAGAGCTTAACAGACATTTCTCCAAAGAAGACATAAAAATGGCTAACAAACACATGAAAAGATGCTCAACATCACTCATTATCAGAGAAATGCAAATCAAAACCCCAATGAGGTACCACTTTACACCAGTCAGAATGGCTGCCATCCAAAAGTCTACAAGCAATAAATGCTGGAGAGGATGTGGAGAAAAGGGAACCCTCTTACACTGTTGGGGGGAATGCAAACTAGTACAACCACTATGGAAAACAGTGTGGAGAGTCCTTAAAAAACTACAAATAGACCTGCCATATGACCCAGCAATCCCACTGCTGGGCATACACACCGAGGAAACCAGAATTGAAAGAGACACGTGTACCCCAATGTTCATCGCTGCATTGTTTACAATAGCCAGGACATGGAAGCAACCTAGATGCCCATCAGCTGATGAATGGATAAGAAAGCTGTGGTACATATACACAATGGAATATTACTCAGCATTAAAAAAAAAATTCATTTGAAGCAGTTCTACTCAGGTGGACGGAACTGGAGCCTATTATCCAGAGTGAAGTAAGCCAGAAGCAAAAACAACAATACAGTATACTAACGCATATATATGGAATTTAGAAAGATGGTAATGAGAACCCTGCATGCGAGACAGCAAAAGGAACGCAGATGTACAGAACAGACACGTGGACTCTGTGGAAGAGGGCAAGGGTGGTATGATATGGGAGAATGACATTGAAACATGTTAATTACCATATGTGAAATCAATTGCCAGCCCTGAGCATCAACCCTGGGCTGGCAATTGATTTCACATATGGGGGGGAGGGGGGGGGGGAGTCGGAAGGGAGGAGGGAGGGGGGTTCTGGAGGGGGAACAAATGTACACCCATGGCGATATCATGTCATTGTATGGCAAAACCAACACAATAAAGAAAATTTAAAAAAAAATAAAATTAGTTCAGAGAGGATCCTGTGGTGTTATTCAGCAGTGAGATTGATTCTGTAGCCTTGAATCTGTGGTTACAGTAATGGAGAACAATAGCGACTCAATAAAATATCAAAACGGTAAAAAAATAAATAAATAAATGCTGGAGAGGATGTGGAGAAAAGGGAACCCTCTTACACTGTTGGTGGGAATGCAAACTAGTGCAGCCACTATGGAAAACAGTGTGGAGATTCCTTTAAAAACTGCAAATAGACCTGCCATATGACCTAGCAATCCCACTGCTGGGCATATACACCGAGGAAACCAGAATTGAAAGAGACACGTGTACCCCAATGTTCATCGCTGCATTGTTTACAATAGCCAGGACATGGAAGCAACCTAGATGCCCATCAACTGACGAATGGATAAGAAAGCTGTGGTACATATACACAATGGAATATTACTCAGCATTAAAAAAAAATTCATTTGAATCAGTTCTACTCAGGTGGACGGAATTGGAGCCTATTATCCAGAGTGAAGTAAGCCAGAAGGAAAAACAAAAACAAAAATACAGTATACTAATGCATATATACATTAGTATATATGGAATTTAGAAAAATGGTAAGGAGAACCCTGCATGCAAGACAGCAAAAGGAACGCAGATGTATACAATAGACTCGTGGACTCTGTGGAAGATGGCAAGGGTGGGATGATATGGGAGAATGGCATTGAAACATGTTAATTATCATATGTGAAATCAATCGCCAGCCCAGGGTTGATGCTCTGGGGCTGGTGCACCGGGATGTCCCAGGGGGAGGGAGTCGGGAGGGAGGAGGGAGGGGGGTTCTGGAGGGGGAGCATATGTAAACCCATGGCGGTTTCATGTCATTGTATGGCAAAACCAGCACAATAAAGTAAAGAAAATTTTTAAAAAAATTGTCCCATTTAAACCACACAGTAACACACAAAGATTAATAGAACAGAATATACAGCCCAGATATAAACCTACTATATGTGGCCAATTAATTTATGACAAAGCAGACAAGAATATATAACATGGATATACCCTGGCCCCCTAATTTAGCACAAGGTAACTTAGGACTAACTTAGCACAAGATAACATGTGCCAGTGCTATTTGTGAAATGTATGGTCTTTCTAAATGACTAATGGATTTGTTTAGGTTCCTAAGTTTTGAATCAAATCCTAGAGCCAGCTGATACCCTAATAATCTGGAGGACAGAATAATAGCATATCAATAAATGGAGGTTCCTCCTTATGATGTAGGCTAATTATGAAACATGTAAAATATTTGACAACTCCCTTTTTTTACTTTGTACTTTGCTGCATGTTCATTCATTTCTAATCAATAAAGAATAAACTGTCTAAAAAACAGGAATGTGTATTTCTTCAATAAACAGTGTTGGGAAAACTAGACAGTCACATGCAAAAAATGAAACAGGGCCCTTATCTTATACCACACACAAAAAGTAACTCAAAATGGATTAAATACTTGAATGTAAGATGTGAAACCGTAAAACTCCTAGAAGAAAACAGACAGTAAGCTCCTTGACATGAGTCTTAGCAATGATTTTTTGCATTTGACACCAAAAGCAAAAGCAACAAAAAATAAAACTTAACAAGTAGGACTGAAAGTGAAAGTCACTCAGTCGTGTCCGACTCTTTGTGACCCCATGGACTATCTAGTCCATGGACTTCTCCAGGTCAGAATACTAGAGTGGGTAGCCTTTTTCTTCTCCAGGTGTATCTTCCCAACCCAGGGATCAAACCCAGGTCTCCCGCATTGCAGGCGGATTCTTTACCAGCTGAGCCACAAGGGAAGCCCAAGAACACTGGAATGGGTAGTCTACCCCTTCTGCAGCGGATCCTCCCAACCCAGCAGTCGAACTGGGGTCTCCGACATTGCAGGCAGATTCTTTATCAACTGAGCTATGAAGGAAGCCCCACAAGTAGGACTATATTAAATTGAAAAGCTTATGCACAGCAAAGGAAATAATCACATATTTCAGCACCAAGAGATAGTTCAGTTCACTTCAGTTCAGTCGCTCAGTCGTGTCTGACTCTTTGCAATCCCATGGACTGCAGCATGCCAGGCCTCCCTGTCCATCACCAACTCCCAGAGTTTACTAAAACTCACATCCATTGAGTCAGTGATGCCATCCAACCATCTCATCCTCTGTCATCCCCTTCTCCTCCTACCTTCAATCTTTCCCAGAGTCAGGGTCTTTTCAAATGAGTCAGTTCTTCGCATCAGGTGGCCAAAGTATTGGAGTTTCAGCTTCAACATCAGTCCTTCCAATGAATATTCAGGACTGATTTCCTTTAGGATGGACTGGTTGGATCTCCTTGCAGTCCAAGGGACTCTCAAGAGTCTTCTCCAACACCACACTTCAAAAGCATCAATTCTTCAGCACTCAACTTTCTTTATAGTCCAACTCTCACATCCATATGTGACTACTGGAAAAACCATAGCCTTGACTAGATGGACCTTTGTTGGCAAAGTAATGTCTCTGCTTTTTAATATGCTGTCTAGCTTGGTCACAACTTTTCTTCCAAAGAGTGGGAAAGACATGTCAAAAGACACAGAAGCTAGCTTGAAGGGGCACCTTAGGCAAAATCTGGTCAATTTGAACATCAAAATAATAATAACAGGGGCAATCCAGTGGTTAAGATTCCAGACTTCCACTGTAGGATTTCCGGGTTCCATCCCTGGTCGGGGAACTAAGATCCCACATGCCATGCGGTATGCCAAGTAATAATGATAATAACAGATTATAAACCACTGAATAAAATAGGAATTGAGTCTACACTGACATAAATAAATGGGGATAATGGAAGCTCTGCTTATAGTATGACATTGACTATTAAATGCAGAAAATGATTGAATTAGAAAAAAAACATCACTTAGAAACCATCATGGTAATAATTAAGTTAAGGATGATACATTAATGCATCCTAAAACTAGTGGATGAAGGTGAAGTGAGAAAAAGGTATTTATGTAGTTTCTTTTTTATTTAAATTTTATTGAAGTATAGTCGATTTATGCTGTGTTAGTTTCAGGTGTACAGCAGAGTAAGGACTCAGTTATACATACATATATATATTTTTCAGATTCTTTTCCTGGACAGGTTTTACAAAATATTGAGTATAGTTCCCTGTGCTATAGAGCAGGTCCTGGTCTTTATATAGTTTCAAATTCCACATAAAACACTTACTTAATTACAAAGACAAAAAACAACTTTACAGTGGAGACACTATGGCAATTAAGTGATCAGTGTTTACACATCCAGCAAGGGGGCAAGTCAGCATTGTGTGCCATCCACTTGGAATGCAGTGACAAAACACATCTTCGCTTCTATAATATTATTGTCCAAAACTGCACAATCGGACCATGGGGAAACATTTGAAAAACTGAAATTGATGCACAGTCTACAAAGCGACTGATTTGTGACCTGAAAATAGTCAAGGATATGAAAATCAATATCAGACTGAGGAACTGTTTGATACTGAAAGAATTTAGAGGTCTTTGACCTGGTTGCAGGTGGTGATCCTGGATCCTTATGCTATAAAAGATATCAACAGGATAATTGTTGAAACTTGAATGGGGTCTCTAGGTGAAGAGTATATAGGTTTTTGTGCTGTTCTTGAAATTTTTCTTTAACTTTGAAATTATTACCAACTAAATTGCTTCTTGTGTATGCCCAGTCACTGAGTCATGTCTGACTCTTTGTGACCCTATGGACTGTAGCCCCCCCATGCTCCTCTGTCCATGGAATTTTCCAGTCAAGAATACTGGTGTGGGTTGCCATCTCTTTCTCCAGGGAATCTTCCTGACCCAGGGATAAAACCTGGGTCTCCTGTGTCTCCTGCATTGGCAGGTAGATTTTTTGCTACCTAGCATTTTTTACTAGCATTTATTAAGTAAATGCTTAACAACCTATAATGGAAAAGAATCTGAATGTATACATATATGGGCTTCCCTGGTGGTTCAGATGGTAAAGCGTCTGTCTGCAATGCAGGAGACCCACGTTCGATCCCTGGGTTGGGAACATACCCTGGAGAAGGAAATGGCAGCCCACTCCAGTATTCTTGCCTGGAAAATCCCATGGAGAGCAGGTCTAGTAGGCTACTGTCCATGGAGTCACAAAGAGTCAGACACAACTGAGCGACTTCACTTTCACTTTATATACATATATTTATGTATATTATTTATCTCCTTCTCCAGGAGATCTTCCTGGATCAGGGATCACATTCATGTCTCCTGCATTGGAAAGCAGATTTTTTACCACTGAGCCACCAAGGGAGCCCCATTTTCTATTATAGAAATTCACAATTATCCTTAATATTTAAATTAATTTGAGATGGGTTTTCTGTTGCAGCCAAAAGCATCTTCATACATATATATCAAGGAAGAGGTATAAGATCATAGAAAATTTCCTACAAAGAGAATAAATCTTAAGATATGCATAAAGATGAAGTATCAGCCACAGGCCTCAAATTTCTTACAGAATTTCCAGAGTTCAATCAGTTTCTGGAAGATTATAGTACCTACGGTAGAGGGGGACTTTTGTAAGCAAAAGACTATAGGGTTATTGTAGAAGTCAACGACTAATCCACAGAGGAAAGGAGGGGCAGAGAGAGTGAAACATCAATCAAATTCAAAATCACAGCCTTTTCTTGAGGATAAAGCTCCACATTTCTTTTTTAAATAAAACAACCAACAATATTCTCTGCCTCAAGTTTTGCTCATGTTGTTGTTCAGTCATGTCTGATTCTTTGTGATCTCACTGACTGCAGCATGCCAGGCTTCCTTGTCCTTCACTATCTCCCAGAGTTTGCTCAAACTCACATCTACTGAGTCAATGATGCCATACAACTATTTCATCCTCTGTTGCCCCCTTCTCCTCTCACCCTCAATCTTTCCCAGCATCAGGGTCTTCTCCAATGAACTGAATTAACAGGACCTTACATAGGTCCTGTAACTCAAGACTTAGCATCCCAAGACATTGGGTTGGCCAAGCACAGGAGGTCATAGAGATAAATACAGCAAATAGCCCCATCAAGGTGACTGTGGAGAGCTATCAACATGAGTTGCTTGTTAAAAACATCTGCTCTTAATACCAAAACTAGGGACCATATTCAAAGCACTCAGTATAGTAGCCACTCTTGACCTTTAGGATGATATACACAAAACTCTGAGTGGGAGAACTATCAGAAGGAACGAAGAGATGAGATAATAGCTGAGAGATCATTTTAAATGGGTTCCTACCCAGTTAAAGCTATCAGGTTTCTCTGAAATGGCATGTGACTTCACTGGGGGTATCCAATGACTTGCCATTTGTCTGGAAGGAGATTCCATGAAGGGGGATTGCCATCTGCTGGTGGCTCTCTTTTTAAGGACAGAGACCCTTGAAATTTAGGGACATGCCTTACCGCAAATCACACACAATTACTCAGCAAATGGTAGTTTCCTTTCCATGGAAAGATACTGTCTTCTCTGTTGACTAGATGGATATAAAATTCTCCTGAGGAAGGTGAGCAAGGTATCTCTAAAAGCAAATAGAAGAGAAAAAATAAATGACAAACACATTTCACTGGAATATCATTTTTTGTCCAATGGTACACTAAAATCCTGCAGATAAAACAGTCTTCATGATAAAGCAAGTACTAACAAAATTTCACTAAAGGGATCATAACTCCCATTTTGGGGAAAAATAGACATAAATGTACTACATTGGTTTACCTGAGCACGTATTTAAAGACCAAGTCTTAAAATCTCCTGAGAGTACTAGTCTCTCAGGGTATTTCTAAATAGTACATAAAAAGAAATGAGAAAGAAACTCTAGCTTCCAAGCACAAAGCTGTAAATTTAGCCTTCAAAACCAAGATTAAAATTCCCTTTTTTTGTTAAATTCTTTGGAAGCACACTTCTTTATATTCTAGGTACATTTATGCAAGCAAAATTCAGTCCTTCGGGACACAGAATATGGATTTTAGACCATGAAATTTCTCTATTTGTCCAGTATATCTTCAAGTCATTGAATTTAAGAAGTATGAAATCAGGTCATATTATTTCACCCACATTTCATTCTTCAGAGCAACACTTTTTAAGTGGCCTTTAAAAGTGAGACGCTCCTGTTACATGCTACAACATGGATAAAGCTTGAGGACATTATACAATACAAATACTGTACAGTTACAACAAATACTGTATGATTTCACTTATATGAGGTTTCTAAAGTATAATCAAATTCATAGAAAGGTGGTGGCCAGGAGCTTGGGGGCAGGGGAAATTAGAATTTAATGAGTAGTAGAGCTTCAGTTTTGCAGGATGAGTAAGTTCTGAAGATCTGTTTCACAATAATGCGAATGTGCTTGACACTACTGAACTGTACACTAAAAATAGTTAATCTGGTCAATTGTATGTTATTTGTTTTATTTTATCACAATTAAAAAGGAGAAACAAAAATATTAGAGACTAAAAACATGATCTGTAAGTAAAGGTGAAAGGAATTGCTATTGCAGTATTTAGTCTAGCAACAAGGAGTACACAAGGTCACAATCACATAGATTTGAAAATGTCTCATAAAGAGCAAACCCTTGACCTGTTTTCTCTACCTTTGGAGAGGGCATAATAAAAAGACAAACTAAAACCACACAGCAGCAGCAGCAGGATGCAGCAGAAAGAACGGTCCAACCTAGAGTTATAAACTTCACTCTGCTACTAACTTTGTGACCAGAACAAATTAAGTATCAGAGAGAGAACACTCTATCTTTGAGGTCATGTGGGCTTCAAGGAAAGATGTGACTGCTTTTGACTCCTAGTCTTGTTTTGGTTTTGTTCACTGAATATATGAATTTGAGCCAATTACTTAATGTCCCTGAACTTCAGTGTTCTCATTTGTAATGTAGGGATAATTGTAACTGTCTGGCAGATTGTCAGGAGACTGTGAAATCCAACAATGATGGGAATGCATTTAGCAGAATGACTGATACTAAGTATTCAGTAAGTGTTCCCTGAGCAAAACTATTGGTACAAAAAAAAAGTTTATAGTAATTTTATTTGTAATAACTAAAAGCTGGGAAAAAACCAAGTATCCATCAATAGGAGAATGGATTAAAAAAAAAAACTAGTGGTGTATTTATACAATGAAATATCAGTCAGAAATAAAAGGAACAAACTATTGATACAGGCAACAAGACTGATAAATCTTAAAAATAGTATGTTGAGCAAACGAAGCCAGTCACAAAAAGTACATAGTGTAATTTTGTTTATATGAAGTTTATGACAGGAAAACTAATCTTTAAAAAAGGAACAGTGGTTACCTTGGTTACCTCCAGGTGGGAGACAAGGATTTTCTGGGATGTGACATGAGGGTCACTCTACCATCTAGAGTGATGGTAATGCTCTATATCTGAAAGGAGTTTATGTTACACAGGTGTATTCATTTGTCAAAATTCAGCAAATATTCACTTAAGATTTCTGAATTTTTTGCAAATCAAAACTACAATGAGATATCACTTCACACCAGCCAGAATGGCAATCATCAAAAAATCTATAAACAATAAATGCTGGAGAGGGTATGCAGAGAAGGGAACCATACCACATTGTGGGTGGGAATGTAAATTGGTACAGCCACTATGGAGAACAGCATGGAGCTTCCTTAAAAAACTAAAACTAGAACTACCATATGATCCAGTAATTTCACTCCTAGGCATATATCCAGAGAATAACATGATCCAAAAGGATACATTCACCCCAATGTTCATTGCAGCACTATTTACAATAGCCAAGACATGGAAGAAACCCAAGTGTTCACTGACAGAAGAATGGATAAAGAAGATTTGGTACATATATTCAATGGAATATTACTCAGCCATTAAAAATAATGAAATAAAGCCATTTGCAGCAACATGGATGGACCTAGAGAGTGTTATACGGCATGAAGTAAGTCAAACAGAGAAGGAGAAATATTATATGACATCCCTTACATGTTTAATCTTAAAAGAAATTCTACAAATGAACTTACAAAACAGAAACAGACTCACAGAGAACAAATTTATGGTTCCTATGGAAAGGATGGGAAAAAGGAATATTTAGGAAGTCTGGGATGGATATCAGCACATTGCCATATTTAAAAGAGATAACCAACAAGGACCTACTGTATAGCACATGGGATTTTGCTCAATGCTATGTGGCAGCCTGGATGAGAGGGGAGTTTGGGGGAGAATGGATACATGTATATACATGGCTGAGTCCCTTCCCTGTTAACCTGAAACTATCACAACATTATTTGTTAATTGGCTATATCCTAATACAAAATAGAAAGTTTTTTTAAAGATTTCTGCATTTTTTGGTGAAAATTTTACCTAAAAGAATGAAACAAATGTTGAACCCTACTTATAAATTATACATGCTGACCATACTGATGTTAACAATTTACTTTTAAATGCACCAGTAAATAAGACATAGAAATGGATAGATATGTTATAGGACAATGGTAGCAAATGTTAATGATAAAATCTGTATGTACAGGTATTCACTGTAAAGTTCTTTCTACTTTTCTCTGTGTTTAAAATTATCTGTAATAAAATGTTTTCTTTAAATTAATGAATAAAATATAGTTATGTAAACTAAAATATTGGAACTGAAAAGAATCTTTGAGGGCAGCTATTCTAAACTAACGTCTAATGCAGGAATCTCAACGACATCTCAAAACAAGTGGATCATGTCAGCCTCCGTTTATATATGGATTAGTTCAGTCGCTGAATCATGTCCGAATCTTTGCAACCCCATGAATCGCAGCATGCCAAGCTTCCCTGTCCATCACCAACTCCCGGAGTCCACAAAAACCCATGTCCATTGAGTCGGTGATGCCATCCAACCATCTCATCCTCTGTCACCCCCTTCTCCTCCTGTCCTCAATCTTTCCCAGCATCAGGGTCTTTTCAAATGAGTCAGCTCTTCGCATCAGGTAGCCAAAGTATTGGAGTTTCAGCTTCAGCATCAGTCCTACCAATGAATATTCAGGCCTGATTTCCTTTAGGATGGACTGGTTGGATCTCCTTGCAGTCCAAGGAACTCTCAAGAGTCTTCTCCAACAACACAGTTCAAAAGCATCAGTTCTTCAGGGCTCAGCTTTCTTTATAGTCCAACTCTCACATCCATACATGAGCACTGGAAATGGCTGAAAAATCACTATCCCCAAAGCAGACTACTGCATCTTTGAATATGGCTGAAAATAGTTTGTTAACTTACATTTAAACTATACTTAAGCAGTAAATGCAGAAGGGACATGATTTTGTATATGAAGTATAATCCGAGGAATTAGAAATGTGAGGTTTGATGTGATATCTCTCCTCTTCCCAAATCCTTATCCCATTGGCTGACTACTTGTTTGGTCAACTTAATTAACCTTCCTGGCCTACATTAATGAATGATCATTTATTCATTCATTCATTCAACACATGATTTTTGAAAGTGAAAGCAACAGTCAGTCAGTCGTGTTTGATTCTTTGCGACCCCATGAACTGTAGCCTGCCAGGATCCTCTGTCCATGGAATTCTCCAGGCAAGAACACTGGAGTGGGTAGCCATTCCCTTCTCCAGGGGATTTTCCCAAACCAGGGATCAACCCAGTTCTCCTGCATTCCAGGAGAATTCTTTACCATCTGAGCCACCAGGGAATCATTATTGAGCCCATATTATATTTCTTAAAACCTTAATACCCAAATACCTAAAGGCACAGGAGTGAACCAGGTGATCTGAGATTCCTGTTCACTCTAAAGCCTATGGTTCTGGGTGAAGAATTGATGAATAAGTCCACTGGTCTTTCCACATATCTAACTAGTTGAAAAAGAAAAGAGTCCATGGAATTCTCCAGGACAGAACACTGGAGTGGGTAGCCATTCCTTTCTCCAGGGGATCTTCCCAACCCAGGGATCAAACCCAGATCTCTCACATTGCAGGAGAAGAAGCCCAAAAAATAAAACACTTTTTTCTTAATGGAAGTAATTTTATTTTAATCTATTTTATTTTAATAATTGCCTCATTTCTTTTACTTTTGAAAATAAAGACTAGATTACACGTTTAAATGTTCTTATATGAATTTCATTTTTTATAATTTTCCAAGCTATGTTCCCCTTTCTGAGAAAGCCTCTTCTGAGTTGCCTCTCCCAGCATGAAGAAGCAAGCCTCTCCCTTATTAGACCATAGCTCCTCCTTGTGGTCGACAGATGTAAGAACCTTAAATTCAAACCACAGAAACAGGTAAAAAGAAAAAAACAAAATGATGTGATCATATTAGGATTATTAGCTCTAAGATGAAAAACACCAGCGTGACTTTCCTTGACTCTGTCTCGTTGGATTCTCACTCAAGCATCTGATCAACTAATCCAACTCAATGATCCCACTTGGGAAAGAATCCTGATCAGGATATTCAATCCCAGGATCTTCCTTGAATCTGTGGTCTTATAAAATAGCATATGTTTTACCTCCTCAAATCAAGATCTAAACAGTAAACTCACCAGTCTTGCTTTAATCTGCGGCAGGTGGAAACAACTGCATGTTTAATTGTAGATTCTGCTCCATTCGTGTAACAGTTCCTATCCTACCCAACATAATTCTTATCAACAGCTTAAATGACTATATGGAAGGATTACTTATCAAATGTTTGAATAACATGAAGATGGAAGGTGAGTTAAAATACGAGGTGATCCAACTACAATCCAAAAATAATTCACAAGCTGAATAATTATATGAAGCTAAATTTAACAAGATCAAATTTTAAGTGAAAAATCCACCTCAAAAATCTAAATGTGAAATAAATTGGGGCAAAATACAAGGTCTTACATTAAAATTTTTCAGAAAATGAACTGAAACAAGATAGGAAAATCATAGATTACTGATAGTACAGGTAAAAATTAACAGTGTGAGTTGGTTATTGAAAAGCTAAGATGACTTTGGACTACATTAAAATAAATGAAACCAACCTAAATGTCACCTGCAGAGAAAGGATAAATACTGGCATAGTCATGACAAGAGAATACAGTGTAGCAGTGAAAATGAATGAACTAAAGTGTCATATGTCAACCTAGTTGAATCTCACAAACAAAACAGTAAGTTACAAAACAATATAAACAAATATTTTATTTGTTACAAAACAAATATAAACAAAGCTGAGCGCAGAATAATTGATGCTTTTAAACTGTGGTGTTGGAAGACTCTTGAGAGTTCCTTGGACTGCGAGGAGATCCAACCAGTCCATCCTAAAGGAAATCAGTCCTGAATATTCATTGGTAGGACTGATGCTGAAGCTGAAACTCCAATACTTTGGCCACCTCATGCGAAGAGCTGACTCATTTGAAAAGACCCTGTTACTGGGAAAGATTGAGCGCAGGAAAAGAAGGGGGCGACAGAGGATGAGATGGTTGGATGGCATCACCAACTCAATGGACATGGGTTTTTGTGGACTCCGGGAGTTGGTGATGGACAGGGAAGCTTGGCGTGCTGCGGTTCATCGGGTTGCAAAGAGTCGGACACGACTGAGCTGACTGACAGGTTGCTCAGCGGTAAAGAATCCACCTGCCAATGCAGGAGACACGGGTTGGATCCCTGATCTAGGAAGATCCCACATCCCATGGAGCAACTAAGCCCCGTGCCAGAATTACTGAGTCTGTGCCCTAGAGTCGAGGAGCCGCCATTACTGAGCCCATGTGTGGCAGCTTACTGAAGCCCAGGCACCTAGATTTCATGTTCTGCAACAAGAGAAGCTATGGCAATGAGAAGCCTGTGCACTGCAACTAGAGAGTAGCCCCTGCTCACCACAATTAAAGAAAAAGCTCACCCAGTAATGAAGACCCAGCACAGCCAAAAATAAATAAATAAATACTTTTTAAAAATATATATGCATATGAACATTTTTATAAAAGTTCAAAATTTTTAAATGGAAAACAATATTCTATATTGCTTAGCAATATGTGTTATTGTTTAAAAGAGAAATATGTAGCTACTTTGGGGAAGTCAGTGTATTTGGGGGAGCTATGCAGAGCGTTTCAACTGTCATTTGATGATATATCTAATCTTTTAATCTAATGGTAAGTCTATGAATAGCCATTGAATTATTTTTTCAATTTTTTGCATGTCTTAAGTATTATATGATTTTTTTCTTATATTTAGATTGCTTTGAGAAGCAGTGAAAAGATAGACATTGGCTTCACCTCATGGGACATGGGTTTCCCTGGTGGTTCATATGGTAAAGAATCTGCCTGTAATGCAGGAGACCTGGGTTCAATCCCTGGGTCAGGATGATCCTGTAGAGCAGGAATGAACACCCACTCCAGTATTTTTGCCTGGAGAATTCCATGTACAGAGGAACCTGATGAGCTCCAGTGCATGGGGTTGCAGAGTTGGACACAACTGAGCAACACTTTTACTCTTCACTTTCATGGGACTTATGTTCTAGTGGAGGAGACAGATAGTAAGCACATAAATAATTATAGAGCATGGTAAGTGCTATTAAGCATTTGTTCAGTATTTCTACAATTTACCACTTCTGTGAACTTGAGCAAGTTATTAACCTCTCTAAATCTTTATAAAGCACAGATAAAAGTGTACCTTACTCACAAGGTTGTTTTGAGAACTAAATGAGTTAACTGTCAAGCACACAGGAAAACTGACTAAGAGTTAGCTAGTAATATTAATAAGAATAATTCAATGATTACACAGCATTCCAAGTTCAAATATACATATTTATATACACACACTTTGTATTAAATATTCTCCTACAATTAAACTTTCTCAGCAGAATTCCTTTTTAATATCATCTTAAGTAAAGCCTTTTCCCTTCAATCATCTTTCATTTGTGTTGTGGGAATTCAGCCCTTTTCCTCTTTTTCTGCAAATCTTTTTTTCCTCTCCGAGATCAATTTGTGCCTATTTTTGCCAAGTACTTTCTATTTCTCTTTTCTTTTACTTTTCCTCCAAAAGAGAAAAAAAAAATTCAATGTCCAGGTCCTCTGAATGCCCAGGCTCAGTTGTTTGTGGAAATTTGAAGACTAAGAGGGTTTGAGAACTATAGGTCAGTATGCCCTCATCTAGCCTGGAACAATAATGCAAATGTGATACTCTATA
Source organism: Antilocapra americana (assembly GCA_007570785.1). Taxonomy (NCBI): domain Eukaryota; kingdom Metazoa; phylum Chordata; class Mammalia; order Artiodactyla; family Antilocapridae; genus Antilocapra; species Antilocapra americana. The sequence continues at coordinate 13,308,480 of ML661885.1, read as the reverse complement.
AGTATGAGCTCACAGAAGAGTGGAGCAATGTATTCATTTATAGAAAGGAAATTGCACTCAGGATACCTGCTTTCTAGATCAGTGAATAGATGGCTATCAAGCTAAAGTAAACCTCTTAAAAGTTAATTTTTATGTGTAAGTCAAGCTGTGCAGAATGACCCTGAGATAGAATTAGGTTTATGGGATGGGAACCAAGAAGTGCATTTACAGCTGCTCAGACACATAAGAAAAAGTGCTTCTGGGATCATAACAGGTGAAAAGAATTTCAGTCATTCCTGCCAGGGAGGCGACAGGATGCAGCAGGGAAATAACTGGGTTTAAAGTATGGATATTTACTAGGTGTGAGGCCTCAAGCAAATCAGGTAATCTGTTTAAGTCTCTTTGTTACCAGTAAAATGGAAAACCTAATAATATCAATCTTATATATTATTTTGAAAATTAAAGGAGATAATGATTAGGTAAAGCATCCTGAGTCTAAACATTTATGAGAGCCAAACATAGGTATTTTTCTTTGGAAGGAAAAGGAAAGAAGTCTAATTTGGCAAAGAATCAGCACTTGATTGCTAAGGAGTAAATATGCAACCTTACCGAAAGATGATTAAAAAAAGGGGGGGGTTATAACATGGAGATGAGATTAATGAAAAGAAGTATTTACTAATAGGAAATGATATAGTTTCTGCTAAAGAGAAATTTAAAAGAAATTAAAGGATACTTTAATATAGAGGTGCAAATATAAATATTAGCTCAAAAACATTTCCTTTCCTCTTTTCTAGCAGGTATCTGAAACAGCAAGAATTTGGAATTTTAAAATCCAAAGAAGTTAGGTCCTTAAAAAATTACTTCATTTATTACTCAAGTGCAAATTCTGCTGTTTATTAGGTGCATAACCCTAGAAAATCGAACCCTGAGATTTGGAAATATAATAATATCCATCTTCACCTGTAAAGATGTCGTGAGGAGTGAAATAAAATTATAGAATGCATGCTAGAAGTGTTCTGTAAATTATAATGTGCAACATCAATAGACAATGGGTATCTAATTGGTTTATATAAATATAAATTTATATTTAGAAGGAAACTTTTGCTATGATAATTGGTGATGTTTTAATTATAGTAAAAGTAAGTGACTTCTCAAGCTCACACAAATAAATAACTCCAAGTCCTTGAAACTGATGACCAAACAATTCTCTGTACTACTCTAATCAGGACTTAGCCTGAACCAGCAGATTTCATGAATCTTAAGGATGGTAGCTTTTCAGTGGAAGCAATGAAATTAAAAGACATTTTTATGTCTTCTTTGGAGAAATGTCTGTTGAGTTCTTTGGCCCACTTTTTGACTGGGTAGTTTATTTTTCTAGAATGGAGCTGGAGGAGTTGTTTGTATATTTTTGAGATTAATTGTTTGTCGGTTGCTTCATTGGTTATTATTTTCTCCCATTCTGAAGGCTGTCTTTTCACCTTGCTTATAGTTTCCTTTGTTGTGCAAAAGCTTTTAATTTTAATTAGGTCCCATTTGTTTATTCGTGCTTTTATTTCCGATATTCTGGGAGGTGGGTCATGGAGGATCCCGCTTTGGTTTATGTCGAAGAGTGTTTTGCCTATGTTATCCTCTAGGAGTTTTATAGTTTCTGGTCTTATGATTAGATCTTTGATCCATTTTGAGTTTATCTTTGTGCATGGTGTTAGAAAGTGTTCTAGTTTCATTCTTTTACAAGTGGCTGTCCAGTTTTCCTAGCACCACTTGTTAAAGAGGTTGTCTTTTCTCCATTGTATATTCTTGCCTCCTTTGTCAAAGATAAGGTGTCCATAGATGCGTGGATTTATCTCTGGGCTTTCTATTTTGTTCCATTGATCTATATTTCTGTCTTTGTGCCAGTACCATACTGTCTTAATGACTGTGGATTTGTAGTATAGCCTAAAGTCAGGTAGGTTGATTCCTCCAGTTCCATTCTTCTTTCTCAAGATTACTTTGGCTATAAGAGGTTTTTTGTATTTCCATACAAATTGTGAAATTATTTGTTCTAATTCTCTGAAAAAGACCTCTGGTAGCTTGATAGGAATTGCATTGAATCTATAGATTGCTTTGGGTAGTATACTCATTTTCACTATATTGATTCTTCCAATCCACGAACACGGCACATTTCTCCATCTATTTGTGTACTCTTTGATTTCTTTCATCAGTGTTTTATAGTTTTCTAAGATGCTCAACATCACTCATTATCAGAGAAATGCAAATAAAAACCACAATGAGGTATCACTTTACACCAGTCAGAATGGCTGCAATCCAAAAATCTACAAGCAATAAATGCTGGAGAGGATGTGGAGAAAAGGGAACCCTCTTACACTGTTGGGGGGAATGCAAACTAGTACAGCCACTATGGAAAACAGTGTGGAGATTCCTTAAAAAACTGCAAATAGACCTGCCATTTGACCCAGCAATCCCACTGCTGGGCATACACACTGAGGAAACCAGAATTGAAAGAGACACGTGTACCCCAGTGTTCATCGCCGCATTGCTTACAATAGCCAAGACATGGAAGCAACCTAGATGCCCATCAGCTGGCGAATGGATAAGAAAGCTGTGGTACATATACACAATGGAATATTACTCAGAATTAAAAAAAAATTCATTTGAAGCAGTTCTACTCAGGTGGATGGAACTGGAGCCTATTATCCAGAGTGAAGTAAGCCAAAAGGAAAAACAACAATACAGTATACTAACGCATATATATGGAATTTAGAAAGATGGTAACGAGAACCCAGCATGCAAGACAGCAAAAGGAACGCAGACGTATAGAATAGACTCGTGGACTCTGTGGATGAGGGCAGGGGTGGGATGATTTGCGAGAATGGCATTGAAACATGTTAATTATCATATGTGAAATCAATCGCCAGCCCAGGATTGTTGCTCGGGGCTGCTGCACCGAGATTTCCTGGGGGGAGGGAGTCGGGAGGGAGGAGGGAGGGGGGTTCTGGAGGGGGAGCATATGTACACCCATGGCGAAATCATGTCACTGTATGGCAAAACCAATAAAAATAAAATAAAATAAAAGACACTCCTTGGAAGGAAAGTTATGACCAACCTAGACAGCATATTAAAAAGCAGAGACATTACTTTGCCAACAAAGGTTCGTCTAGTCAAGGCTATGGTTTTTCCAGTGTCATGTATGGATGTGAGAGCTGGTCTATAAAGAAAGCTGAGCACCGAAGAACTGATGCTTTTGAACTGTAGCACTGAAGAAGACTCTTGAGAGTCCCTTGGACTGCAAGGAGATCCAACCAGTCCATCCTAAAGGAGATCAGTCCTGGGTGTTCATTGGACGGACTGATATTGAAGCTGAAACTCCAATCCTTTGGCCACCTGATGTGAAGAGCTGACTCATTGGAAAAGACCCTGATGCTGGGAAAGATTGAGGGCAGGAGGAGAAGGGGACAACAGAAGATGAGATGGTTGGATGGCATCACCAACTCAATGGACATGGGTTTGGGTGGACTCCGGGAGTTGGTGATGAATAGGGAGGCTTGGCATGCTGCTGTTCATGGGGTCGCAAAGAGTCGGACACGACTGAGCGACTGAACTGCACTGAATTATACGGGAAAATATCAACAGATTTCACTATATAAACAAAATCTCCATTCATATGAAATATAAAACTAAAAGGAAGGAATATTTACAACAAATGTGGCAAAAGGCTAATATCCTTAAACAAAGGCCTCATAGAACTAGATGAGCAAAACAATAAGATTGCAAAGAAAAACAGGACAAGGACCTTTTACAAATAAACTCATTCAAGATTAATCTATTTAATCATCAAGGAAATTATAATTAAAAGCATAATGTGGTATCATGTTTGAGTATTACTCAGCAAAAATTCAAAACTGTAATAATGGTATGTCGGTACATGTGAAATAGAAACTTTCACAAGTCCTTTGGGGATGTAAACTAGTAGAACCTTTTGAAAAAACAGTTTAATAATACATATCAAAAAGTTTTAAAAAATATATTCAACTTCTTGGTCCAAAAGTACCACTTTCTAACCCAGAGATCAGCCCACAGGACCCCACAGAAATGCATGGAAATTAAAGTATCCAGTAAAGTATGCAAGATCAACAACAATAATAGTTGTAGCCAACATTTAATTAGTGCTTATTGTCTTAAGTGCCTTACTTGTATTTTCCTGTTTAATCTGTACAGAAGTCCTGTTATTTTCTTTACCCCAAATAAAGACATGGAGGCAAAGAAAGATTAAGTAATTTACAAATGGTCACAAATCTGGTAAATAGAGGAGCTGGGATTTATTTCATGCTTGGAAAATAAATTCCATTCTTTTTATTTCAAAGATAAACCACTACACCAGAATTTGTCAAAGAAATGTCATATATACCATATACTGGTAAAAGCTATGGTGGTCTTCAATAGGAGAATTTATCCTTCTTGTATAGAAACAGATTGAATTTCACTGGCAATGAAAACAGTTTAATTCTTCTAAAAGGAGATAACTAAAAATTGTGGAGAAGCAACAAATAAAGTTGGAAAAATTGATGTATGTAGATCTTAGGATGGGAACTTGGTCTTTATTCTCAGGACTCTTTAGTGACCCAATGGATAACACCATTAGGGATAATGTAACCATAATTGTTGTTATAGACTCTGTTCTTCTAACCACTACTCCCCTTTCCCACGAGTCCTTCCTATGCATTAAATCAAATGTTTAGGTGGTCAACGCAAAGCCCCTATCCAAACCTTGAAAGCTGTTGTTCCAATATCCATATAGTATCCCCACTGCTGTCCTCTTTCTCATATATACTAAAGCTACAGAAGAGAGACCAACCATGCATTTGCATAATTGTGAACTAAAGGATATATAAATTGCTGGTTTTATAGTTAAATCATGCATCTAAAATCCAAGCCTACTTGAAATTTACATTTTTATTCATAAAAAACTTTGCATTAATCTCCATCTTCTTTGATGATGGAAGACATCACCACAAAACAAAAAATGTGCTGTGTGAAATCCTTAAAAATCATAGCAAACTTGGTCAATTCTTTCAAAACTTGCCAGGCAACTAAAAAAAAAAACAACTGCTAAATGGCCAAGTTGTAACAAATCCTAACTTGTTTAGTCAGCTGCTCCCACCTTACATATTTTAAAGTGTCTTATATGATGCCTGCACTCATATTTTATGATATTGTTATGAATAATAATAAAATTCTTGTGCAAAAAACCTTATAAAAGCATAAAGTGATTTTTATTTATAAATAAGGTGTTCATTGGATTGTAAAAGATATTAAAATGGGATCACAGAATTTGACATTTTAATAAGTATGTACTATGATAAAAATGGAAGGTTCAGTTTAAATTCCAGATTAACTCTGAATTAAGCAATTTTTATTTTACCTGCTTAAAACCTTTCCTCTCTTGGCATATTTTCATACATATTAACAATTTGAAAATGAACTCCTTTTTTTCAACAAATACATTAATAAGGAGTGCTGACATTTCTCTGGACTCTGCTTAAACTGTCATAGATTTTTGGCATTTTACAAAAGGTCTAATTATAATGTATGTGGAGGCCAAGGAACGAACTTCTTGGCTTTAAAAGAAGTATCTTTGATTGCTAAAGTGACATATGAAAATACACTACAGCCTAATAGAAGCCCTGAGGAATATTTTCAAAATCTCACAATATAGCTAACAGATTAACTCTTCTAATTAAATGAGGTACCATATGTAAAATGCTTACACTCAGTAGTCTCTTAGATATTAGTTCTCTTCTCTCTACATATGCCTGGAAAAAGTCAGGGAGGATGTTAAAAAGAGCATTGGATAATCTTGGGTCTTAATTTTGGGTAACCACATTCACATCCAGATTTGACTGATGTTTGTTTGTGTCATACTATATTTCTTTTCTGCTTATCAGTTTCTAAAAAGTAAATTTACAACTATTCATGCAAATAAAAAAAACAAGTCATACATATACACACATAAACATATATGTGTGTGTGTATATATATATATATGTATAAATATAGTTTTTAATCATGGAATAAATATTCCATCAAAGAGACTTTAATGTTCCACAGAGGCAGTTCTCAAATGACTTTTATGGTATCATGTTAAAAACCAGAACACAGTCCATTTTTACAGTAGATTTACTCAATCACAGTTACTAATTAAATTAGCACTGCTTTTATGTCCAACAAATTTTAAGAGTTGAGGCACCATTAGAGAAGCTACATATTATGAGTCTGTGGCCCACATTGTGTTTTACTTATTAACCCTTTTTAAAATGGTCTGAAAAAATAGCTTCAAGGAATTATTTTTCTTCTTAAACTACACATAGAATAGTATACATCTATATCACTACAAATTTATTCATTTTTAATGTTATAACATGAACATTTTTATTTTATTTTATTTTTTAAATTTTCTTTACTTTATTGTGTTGGTTTTGCCATACATTGACATGAATCCGCCACGGGTATACATATGCTCCCCCTACAGAATCCCCCTCCCTCCTCCCTCCCGATTCCCTCCCCCTGGGTCATCTCGGTGCACCAGACCCGAGCATCAACCCTGGGCTGGCGATTGATTTCACATATGATAATTAACATGTTTCAATGCCGTTCTCCCATATCATCCCACCCTTGCCCTCTTCCACAGAGTGCAGGAGACTATTCTATACATCTGCGTTTCTTTTGCTGTCTCACATGCAGGGTTCTCGTTACCATCTTTCTAAATTCCATATATATGTGTTAGTATACTGTATTAACGTCAACATGTCAAATGGCTAAGTTCCATTTCTACTGACACATCATTTGAAACTAGAATAGCAATGTTACCTAAAGAGTTTATCAAATTAGCTGTAGCAGAAAAAGATCTTCTACATATGAGCAATGGAAAGCCTGCAAAATCAACCAGCCTGAACTATTATAATTCTTAAAATAAATAACATAAACCAATATAAAAGACTTAATACTGGTAGAAGAAGGAAAGTTTCTATGCCTCTAAATTTCTCATAATGTAAGTATAACAACCATTTAAGCCAGTTTGTCTGACTTAAATTGAGCTCTACTGCTGTCTTCTATCCAAAATATGGCAAAATTTATGTTACCTAATATGTCATTGGATGAAGAATGTTCAACAATGAAATAATAGTAGAAAAATCAAAAGAATTCAATGTTTAATTTTGCTGATGATAGAAGACAGACAAAAAACCTTTTACAAAGCTTCTGACACTACACAAAACTAGTTAGTTTAAATTTCATCTCATGATTTCTATAGTCCACACTCAGTTTTGACTCAAGACCCAGTCAGAATTTGGGAAATGAGAGTAAAATTTAACAACTGAGTATTTACTATACAAATGCCTGAGTCCTACACACAGCTAATACAGTCTTTCCTTAGAAAACAAAGACCCAAAATAAGTGTAATAGAAACATACTTTATCATGATAAAAAAATGATGTGATAAAAAAAATATATGTTTTTTATCAACATATATTTAGCTATTTTGAGGTCTAATTTTTCCTAAATTATTTATTCTACTATATGCCATAATTTAAAAATAAGTTACAAAACAAATCATATATATATATATATATATATATATATACATATGCAATAGAACAAACTGGACCTTTCTGAAGGAAGTATAATGCATTATCAAATCTCTTTTAAAATTCCATTTTAAAATGGAATTCCATTTCCCAGCATGGTCATTGCAGGAGAGGAGGAAAGAGGAAGGAAGTGGATCGTTAACAGAGCATGTCCATAGATCCCACAAATGAATAATCTATTTTCAAAGGATCCTTAAGCTTCCAGGTGTCTAGTAGATTTCCCCATGGCTTATCTATTAAAATTCTAGAGGACGGCAATGACATTCACAGACATGGCTGTACAATTTGTTTAGGAGACACAAAAGTGACTGAATCTTGTATAAAAGAAGCTCTTTGGGGTGGTCCCATGAAAGAACTATAGAAATTTGGTATTTTCAGGACCTGAAGATAGAACTAGTAAGTCAATCTTCAAGAGAATGTCCTTTTTACTAGAACCTTAAGATAATTTTTCCAAAGTTATCTAACTTTTCAGGATTCGGTGACAGAATTATATGAGTTTAAAACATTCTATTTCAGGAAAACTTTAAGGGAAGACATAAAAGGAGGAAATAAATCTCCCTGCATTCAGAGAAGAATGCAAGCTAACAAATTTTCAAGATATCTGAGCAGGCCACTCAGTGAGGTAAGGATAAGAAAATTGACCAAGTCCAGCTGAGAACCCCAGCAGGGGAAATGCCTGAGGACATGATCAGTACTGGATAAGGGCAAGGTGGGGGGGGGGGACAGGTGGAGAGCTATAGATTAACAATTTATCATTCACCAAATAACCCAAACAAAGGAAAGAGAACTTCTAGAAAAACTTCAAAGATCAGATCTCCATGTTTCAGAGAGCCACACAAAGAAGAACTCAGAGAACCATGACGAATGTGGAACTTGATTCAACTCAAAATTAAATCCTCTTGCCACTGAAGCCATGTATACTGAATATTTTAACCTTCTTTTGAGGGTTGAGGAAAGACTGAAATCTCGCGGGACCTCAGTGACTATGATTAACATCTCTATTAATACTAGTTAGTACTTGTTGCTCTAATGAGTCATTGTACCTGAGAGTTACATCTCTCAAGAAGTGCTTTTTTGCATTTAAATCAAGCCCGCCAAAATCTAAGACCACACGTCACAACTCAAGAAAACTATAAAATAGCTCTCTTCATGTAATCATAGATATTCACCAAACATATTTTTTTGCTCTTCCTAGTATTCTAAGGTGTAAATGATTGCCCATGGCTCCTATATAGAATGAGAAAGAGAGAAAAAATGAGAATATATAACTTTATTTAGACTTGGTACTCAATTTCTTTTGGTCCTTGGTATGTAGTTGACAAGAGGATATGATCATCTTAACAAATCTTCATAGTGCTTGTCTTGGTCTTTTACATAGGCCTATTTTGAGGAATTCTATCTGAACTCCTGAAGCAGCATGGCATGGCTCAAGGTGGTTGTTATGGACTGAATTAATTCCTCCCCAAATTCATGTATTAGCATATTCATCCCCAATACCCCAAACCTGTATTTGAAGATAGATTCTTTACAGAGGTAGTTAAGGTAAATTGAGATCATAGCAGTGGATTCTAATTCTAATATGACTGGTGTCCTTATAAGAAGGAAAGATTAGGACACAAAAAATACACATACACACCAGGAGAGGATCATATGAGGACACAGCCAGAAGGAAGCCATCTGCAAGTCAAGGAGACAAGCTTCAGAAGAAACCAAATATGCCAACACTTGAATCATGAATTTCTAGCCTCTAGAGTTGTAAGAAAATAAATTTCTGTTGTTTAAACCACTCAGTTTGTGGTATTTTGTTATGGCAGCCCTAACAAAAGAAAACAATGCTAACAAAAAACTTGAAAATAAGATTATTAAGCCAGGAAATTGAGAGCTAAGAACAGAGTTTTAAAATCTAACAAAAAAAAATAGAGAAAACCAGACACAGGCCTTAACTTCTCTAATTCTAGACTGAAAATAATAATCTTGTGCTTATAGTTGTGCTAAAGATAACATATAAGTCTTGTCTACTTACTGTGTGCCAGATACCATGCTATTAAAAGAGGTAATAATAAAGGACGAAGTTAACCAAGTATTCAGATATTCCTTCTTTAAAAGATATCATGGATGAAAATGGTCTATTTTTTCCTAAATGAAAATGATCTTTTATATTTTCTTAGTCACTATCTCAGAGTCACAGTTATATATTATATAGCTCACTTTTCCCAGTGTTCTCTGCAGTATTACAGTTAATCCAATCTACCCCTAAAAAATACTGTGCTCTAACTTTTTTCACTAAAAAAATTCTTAAAAGGCTACAAATTATTTTGATAATATGTCTTGGTAATTCACAATTCCACTGCAATAAATTCTTGCTATAGAAACTGAAATTCAAGTTCTTAGAGAATGGAGACCTTATTTCTACTTTAGGAAAAGTAGTAATGTTGCAGGAAGGGGCCCCCTTCCAGGAACCAAAAGTGGGTTCTTGTCTAACACTCAGTAATGACTTGTGCGAAGAGACACATGTGCTGACAAAGCAAGAGACTTTATTGGGAAAGAGGGCCCAAACAGAGAGCAGGAAGGTAAGGGAACCAAGGAGAACTGCTCTGCCAAGTGGCTCGCAGTCTCTGGTTTTATGGTGATGGGATTAGTTTCTGGGTTGTCTTTGGCTACTAAGTCTGACTCAGGGTCCTTCCAGGCGGCATACACGTTACTCAGCCAACATGGATGCCACTGAGAAGGATTCTGGGAGGTGCTAGGACAGTGGCATCTCCTTTTGACCTTTTGTGAACTCTTCTGGTTGGTGGTGGCTTGTTAGTTCCATGTTCCTTAGGACCCTGTGTGGTACAATAACTCATGCAAATGGTTACTATGGTACCTGGCCAGGGTGGGTGGCTTCAGTCAGTGTGTTTCCCCTAACAGTGAGATGGGCAAAGTTTATCTTCAGCATCTCTAGTGCTCTTCCTTCAGCATCACCCTAACTCCCTTATATAAACCCCCATGTACTTGCTCAAGGACTCAACCTTTCTTCCCCATCCCCTGCCACTACCCCATCCTCATCCAAAACTTCTCTCATGGGACAGACTCATAAACCTACCTCACTGAGATAGGCAAACATCTTTAAATACTGAATAAAAATATCTTTACCCATGCATAAGAATCTTTTCCCAGCAACAATCTTCTCTTAAAAGAAATTCTAGTCTCCTGTATATATATATTTTTAGCAACCAATTTGAGTTCCTGTTTATTTAAATTGTAAGTCATTTTGATTAGTGATAAGTAGAAAAAGAAGGAACTAGTGACTGGGAATAGAAAAATAGAGTGGCTGGCAGAGAAACCATAGAACCTTTTGCATTGGGCCCTTCTCCAGAGATAAAGGAAGCTAAGGAAAACACCCTTCAGCTTTGGAGTTGCACTCTACTTTGGTAAGGAGGGCTTCCCTGGTGGCTCAGATGATAAAGTATCTGCCTGTAATGTGCAAGACCTGGGTTTGATCCCTGGCTTGGGAAGATGTCCTGGAGAAGGAAATGGCAATCCACTCTAGTATTCTGGCCTAGAAAATCCCATGGATGGAGGAGCCTGGCAGGCAATAGTCCATGGGGTGGCCAAGAGTCGGACACAAACTGAGCGACTTCACTTGGTAAGGAGGGAGGTAGATACACATAAGAGCTGGTGGTGTGTTTTCATGTAAACTTCAGTGATTAGAACCAAGGTATAGAATCTTCAATTTAATTCATAATTTAGGAAATATCTATTTAGTTAGGCCAAATATGTAAAATAAAGGCTATCCAAAGCTTGATAAATATCAGACCCCCAATTTTGCTGCATTTCTGAGACAACTGTCTGGGAAACTAGAGTCTCTGGATCATAAAGTCCAAAAGGATCCAGACAGAACATTAGACACAAAAGAAATAAAACCTTAGTATATACATTATCCCCATAAGGTAAACTGGACATATTTTTAATCTCTCCTTGAAACTAGCAGATAGAGATTCTGAAAATGTTCTAGCAGCAAGCAATGATTAATGGAAATTAATGGTAAAGTATCCATTATTATTCATATCAAAGGGTTGAAATACTACTGACTATTCTCCTTATTTCATGCACTAAAAACTTCAAGCTTTCTAATTCAATTATCTGGTAATATCTTACATTTTTAAAGGGTGAATTTTCCTACCAGAGTTTTTTTTAGGAACTTGGCCTTCTCATGTGTGTGTGCTGGGGCTGTGGGTAAAGTGTCTGCTCTGATTACATTTTAAGAATAGATAAAACTTTAAATCTGGGTGGGGTGGGGGTAGGGATGGAAGGAAAGAATTCATGTTTGCTACTAAAGCTAAACTTACTACTCAGAACCAACAACTAAGTACTGAAAGTGTTCATTTCACTGTCCTGGGCAGTTATTAAGTTAAAGTGATTATTCCTGCTGCCAGAATTTTAATCTATTCCTCATTTCTTTTCTTAGTATGAATTATTATATTATTTAATATACTAAATTACTCGTTACAAAAAATATAATCACTAAAGTATATTCCTAAGTTTTGAGACAAATACAAATAGTGTAATAGTTTGGGGGAAGTTAGCAGATTCAAATATAAAGAAGAGTCTTTCATCTTATACTTGTATTACTCATGGTCACAAATATTCCTGTTCTTCCCAGACTATGTGAAATAATTTTTACAAGACCTTCTAGGACAGTTAAGATGAAAGGACATTAAACTATTAAACTATTAAAACTGTCCTGATGAAGTTTAGAGAAGGAAAATGATTGCTTTTAGTCAAAATACTGTTGTTTGGAAAAATAGTAAAAATTTTATGCAATACCATAAATTAAACTGATTTTTAATCAGGTTGATATGTTTTTCCCTTTATAATGAACTAATGGATTAAGTCTATTAAATAAGTGCATTTATAATTCCCCTTTAATATACTAACAATATTTTCCTAAGTATATGCTTTCTATCAGAATCTGTATTTCCTTAGGGGCCTAGGTAGAGGAGATATGGCAAGGAAAAGGTTTTTATATGAGCCAACTTTCCTTTCTTTGAAGGCTGGCAGGTCACTTGCAAGACTCTAGGGTTTCTTCTCCACTTTCTTCCAAATCTCATCATAGAGCTTGACACCTGTTCTGCCTGGAAAAAAAAAAAAGTATGGCCTTAGAGGAATGATTAACTAGTGGTTGGAGAAAGTCAACATTTTTTTTGAGAAAAGGCAAGAAAAAAGTCTTGGCAAGGACAATGGTACTTTACGTTTGCAAAGAGCTTTACAGGATACAAAGTACCTTCACATCCATTATTTTGATTCTAAAAACAAGTCTGCGAGTTAGGTAGAGCAGCTGTTATTTCTATTTTACTTAAGGAAATTAAGGCTCAGAGATGTTAAGTGACTTTCCTAAAGTCTTCAAATTGTTAAGTGACAGAGTCATAATTTGAACCCTTCTTTGAATTCCAGGAACAACACTCTTTCCATCATCACTCAGAAAAGACTGAATATTAGAACACTAGTGAACAGCTTCTTGGAAACATAGTCCACTTTCTCAAAGAAAGAATGGCAATTCTTTATGTGTTAGTAACATACTAAAGACTTCTAAGAGGTATGATTCTTTTTTTCAATTTTCCTAAGATACCCCTAAATATTTCCTTCCAAGGAAGCAACAGAGAAACAAGAGCATTATTTCAACTTTTAATCTTGAGGTGGGACACTCTTGGATGTCTACTGGAGTCTTATCAATAAGTCAGACACGGGGTAGGGGGAAGCTGAATGTGTAATAGACAAACGAACTAGGAAATCTGTTTCCATGCAGTGCTGAACAAACAGCTCAAGAGGTGAGAGAACAGATCCAAGTTGCTGTTGATTGGACAGCCAGCTTTCTTTCTTCACAGCTTCCTGGTATATGTCTTTGCCTGTAAGCAGTGTTATGAAATAGTGTGATTTTAATCAGTTTTGACTGTACCTTGCTCTAAAGGTTTACTCAGTGCAGTCCTTAGAGGCACATTACCATTCGGCCCCATTCCAGGGAAGAAGTCTGTTCTTCATCAGCTTCAGAAAGACAGGAGTGTTTTTGTCTCACCATTCCAGACCGAAAGAAGGACCTCAGACACAGATGGCCAGTCACAGCCTTGGCCTTGGCAAACTGCAACCACACAGTCAATAGGCCAGTGTGTAGCCCAATTCTCTAGTAAGGACTTAGCAGAGGTATGTCAAATGGCACAGTCTCTAAGCCCACTCAACCCCCAGTTACATTTGCCTATAGCAATTTGATGCAAACAGAAGTCCCAGACAATCAAATGTATTTTGCATGACCCAGCACAAATGTTGTCTAATGCCTTCAATACATATGGCCATTTACCCACCAGATTTCACAGGTTTCTCCAGAATCTCTGAGAATCTTTAGGTAGATTCATTTTATCATTCATTTAATAAACAGTGCCAGATATTAGTTATATGGTGGGAAATAGTCATAGTTTAAGTGTTGCTTTATCACAATAAATAAGTCATAATCTCTTCATTCATGAAGGTTATAGTCTAGGTAAGAGACAGTCAATAAACAGGTAATTTGTTAAATTAAAATAATTTAATTATAATATAAGAAAGGTACTCCAAAAGAAAAATAAATAAGGCACTGTAGTAGAAAGCAACAGTAGCTGGACGGGGAATGATTTTTAGGTTGACCAGGGAAGGACTTTCTGCAGATTTAAGCTGAAATAGAGATAATCACGTAAAAAATACATTAAAAAGCATTCTAAGCAGATGCCCTGAGCAAAAGTGCTAAAGCATAAAAGAGAACAGCATCTAAAGACCTGAGAGACCACAGTAGGTGGCTTATAATAAGCAGAGAAGAACACTGAGATTAGAAAGGTAAGTATCATAAAACATGTAAGACCTTGTAATCCATGACAGTTTCGATTTTATTTATAAATACGATGGGAAGCCAGTCAAGTATTTTAAGGGACAGACATAAATTTATTTACAGTTTTAAAAGGCCATTTGCCCTCCTCATTGTATGTGGAAATGAATTAGAAGGAGATGAGACATGAAGAAAAACACCAGTCTGATGCCATTATTGTAGTTGTTTCAAGAAATGATAGTGCATGGGCTGAGATGATGGAAGCCAAGATGGAGAAATGTAAACACATTCAAGATATACTTTGGAAATAGTCTTACTGATGGATTGAAGGAAGATGGTGAGGTTGAGGGGAAGGGACAAATCATCAATGACTCCTGGGTTTCTGGCTTGAATGATGGTGCCACTTACTTAAGAGAAAACGAAGGAAGAACAGGTATCAGCCAGAATGGCAAGGTGGGGATGGGGATTAAAAATCCATCTGAGGCATATTAACTTTGAAATTCCTGTGAAAAATCCAAGAGGAAATACCAAATAGGTAGCTATATAAATGTATCTGAGAAGAGTCTATGCTCAAGACATAAACTTGAAAATCACCAACAGAATATATAAAGACATGTAAATAGATATGACCTAGGAAGAAAATATCCAAAGAGAAGGGGACCTAAAACCAAGACCTGAGGAACACCAACACTCAGAAGTCAATTAATCTAAGAAAATCTGTCAAGGGGTAGAGAGGACTGAAGGCCAAGTAGAGGTTAATTCATTTGATCATCTCAGAAACACCCTGTAATAGTGGATTTGTGCCTTATCAATATCCCTCCTGTGTCTTTCAAGTTTAGATTCAACTACATCTAACATAAAACACCAACATAACATTACTTAAAGTTAAAATGTATTTCTCTCTCTCTTGTAAATGAAATGCAGAAGTAGCAGTCCTGTAGCTGCTCTAGGGTTCCACAGTGTCACTCTGCCAACCTTAACACATTCCTTCGATTTTCAAGGTCATCTCATGATGCAAGATATCTGCTGGAACTCCAGCCATCACATGTATTTCAAGAGAGAAGTAAGAGAAAAGAGAGAAAGACACTAACAGCATACCTCCTCCCTTTTAATGACTCTTTTAAGTCTCACACAAGACTTCCACTTGTATTTATTTGGCTTAGAAGTTGGTCAACATGGCCACATCTAGCTTCAAGGTAACGATTGTTTTTCAAGTTAAATATTTTTTATTTTGTTCTGTGTTCTACACCTGGGCAGAAATATGCTCAGTTAATAATGGCTCTCTATTACTGAGGAAGAAGAGAAGAATTGATAACAGGCTGGGCAACTAGTAGAGTCTGCCATAACCATCATCCTCAAACTCATAATCCTGAAACCATATTAAAACATACCTTCCCTATAACCTCCTTCAGCGGACCCCTCAAACTCTTTTTTTTTTTTAATTTTCTATACTTTGTTGTGTTGGTTTTGCCATACATTGACATGAATGCCGCTATGGGTATACATATGCTCCCCCTCCAGAACCCCTCTCCCTCCTCCCTCCCGATTCCCTCCCCCTGGGTCATCCCGGTGCACCAGCCCCGAGCATCAACCCTGGGCTGGCAATTGATTTCATATATGGTAATTAACATGTTTCAATGCCATTATCCCATATCATCCCACCCTTGCCCTCTTCTACAGAGTCCACGAGCCTGTTCTATACATCTGCGTTTCTTTTGCTGTCTCGCATGCAGGGTTCTCATTACCATCTTTCTAAATTCCGTATACTGTATTTTTGTTCTTCCTTCTGGCTTACTTCACTCTGGATAATAGGCTCCCCCTCAAACTCTTGAAAGGCAGTGTGCACAGTGGTTTGGAGTGTGACTCTGGAACCAAACTACATGGTTTCTATTGAAGTTTTTAAACTTAACGTGTGACTTTGGGCAAGTGGATTAATCTATATGTGCTTTAGTTTCTTCTGAAAATAAGGACAACAATAATAGCTACCTTATAGGACTGAAGTGAAGATTAAATAAATTAATACTTCTTAAGCATATTCTAATGAGTCAGAATGGTGAATTTTACAAAGCACTTAGTAAATATCGGTCATTATTATTCTCTTAGAAATTCTTCATATTTTTAAGACCAACAGGCTTCTAGAGTGGATATCTATCAACCCTCCACCTTTCTATCATAAACACCTCTCCACTACCCAAATATCTGCCCTGGGATTGGGATATACAAAAGAGATCCTTGCATAGAACCAGACTTGTTTCCATCCTTTGGGAGAAACCAAAGCCTCTGAACCTATTGATATTAATACCATGAACAAGATCTGTCCCATCCATGCCCCTCTTTCCTCATTTAGCCTCCCTCACAATCGTGATGACCTGACATAGACCTCACATCACCTTTTCAGTTCCGTATCAAGAGTGTCCCAATAGACTCTGCTCCTATACTTTTCCTTCACCAAACATTTTTGAAGGAATATCTACCTCACCTTCTCTCTGCAATCTAATGCCTATTATTTGATTAACCAATGGATTTAGCTTTTACATTGGTATAATTTGCCAGGCATGTTAGGTTCAGTTCTATACGAAAACTTTTTTATATATATTTCATTTTTAAGTGAAATATTTTTATCGATTTTTAATGTTTCCAATTTATTTATTTTTATTTAAAGTTTTATTTTATATTGGAGTATAGTTGATTAAATATCATTGTGTTAGTTTCAGGTGTATAGCAAAGTGATTTGGTTATACATACGCAAGTATATATTCTTTTTCATATTCTTTTCCCATTTAAGGTAAAACTCTCATGTTTGAGAGAGAAAAGTATGTTTTGTAACTCCCTGGCCCTGTTTGTTATCCACGGAAAATGTATCTACCACCAGCCTTTACTATACCTTATATTTCTACATTACTTCCCAATTTTTATATAACAATAACAGCAATATTCCAGGTGTATGCTAAGACCTTACATTCACAATGTTACTTAATTTATTTTAATGATCATCTTATTTTGCAGATTGTGGAAACTGAGACATAAAAAGGTAATAAAATTTGCCTTTGGCCATATAATTAGTAAACCTATGGAGCTGAGAACCTCAGAAGACCAAAATTTATTTTCTTCCAAATGTTTAAACCTGAATAAAAAACATAATACAAAGAAAATATATAGTGTGATCCCATATATTTTAAGAAAGTAAACCCTATGATAATAATGCAGTTTCGATGTATTTATACCAAAGGGTTAGTTGCAGTTATCTTGATGGATAGGACCATAAATGATTTTCTTTTCCTTTTTGAGAATTATCTATATTTTCCATAAGAAGCAAGCATTAATTTTATAATTTAAAAAATGTTATTTTCTGTATTAATGTGGAAGCAGGAAAGCCAACTAGGGCAATTGTGTTTGATTTTGAGTGTCTAAAACCACAAGCTAGAATAGAGGTCTTTAGCTGGGGTATGCCAAGGGGTATAAATGCTCACAAACTTCCATGTCCTGTCTCCCACCTTTTACACATACACACATGTCTCTCTAAGTATAGCTATCCTACAGTGTTACATGTTATTATGTATGAGGTTGAACATTTTGAAATATCTGATATTCAAACATTTCTCACTTACAAAAATGACAACTTCATATGATTCAATACAACTAAAAGAGGAAGAATCTGTGCCCAGTGGGGATAGAGTTGAGCCAAAAAATTATTTAAAAAATAATACACATACTGAATTTAAAAGACATTTAAGGACTAATTTCTTCTGCATCAAGGCCAAAAGGATTCTATACTTGATGCATGTGTTTAATAGCATATATATTTAAAAGTTGCTTTGCCCCTGGGCAATAAAAACTTAGCCAAGATATACTTTGCTTTTTCTTATACCAAATATCTGAGAAGAAACTAGATACATCATTGGACAATGTATATAGCTTTCTAGATGTGATATGGTCAACTTAATATAATGTGTATTAAACAGGATGTGAATTATGGAGAAAATGTTTTTTTCTACTTGACTTGGAATAAATTATGTGAGTAATTTCCTTGAAAAAAAACAGACATAAATTGGAAGTTTGGGATTGACATATATACACTACTTTATATATAAAGTATATATAAAATAGTTAACTAATAAAGACCTACTGTATAGCATAGGAAACTCTACTTGTTACTCTGTAACAGCCTAGATGAGAAAAGAATCTTAAAAAGATTTGATATATGAATATGCATAACTGATTCTCTTTGCTGTACACCTGAAACTAATACAACATTGTATACCAACTATACGCCAATAACATATTAAAGTAAGATAAAAAATAATAGTAATACAATATTATAAAGCAATTATCCTCCAATTTAAAATAAATAAATTTTAAAAATAGCAATAACAACAAAATGCTACTATGGTTTCTACTACTACTAATAATAATAAATAGCAGTATGTAACTAAGAGCATTAACATATATATATATTAATTCATTTAATCATCATACAATCTTATAAGTTAGTACTATTATTTATCCTTAGTTTCAGATGAGGAAACCAAGTCATGAAGAAGTTAGGGAACTTGCCCATACATATACATTTAGAAAGGGACGAGCAGATATTTGAACCCAAAGAGTCAGGCTTCAGAGTCTTGTACTCTTAACTACTATGCTACATATATTATAAATCATAGTCTATTGTTATGTACAAGTGAAGCTAAAGTAGCTCAGTCGTGTCTGACTCTTTGCGACCCCATGGACTATAGAGTCCATGGAATTCTCCAGGCCAGAATACTGGAGTGGGTAGCCTTTCCCTTCTCAGGGGATCTTCCCAACCTAGGGATCGAACCAAAGTCTCCTGCATTGCAGGCAGATTCTTTACCAACTGAGCTATGAGGGAAGCACTCATTAAAGTTATACAAAGTTATACACTCATTAAAGTTATACAAAGCACTCATTAAAGTTAAGGATTTTTGCGTGCTTATTTTATTTTATTATTCATTTATTTATTAGGCTGCATTGGGCCACACAAGATCTTTGCTGCATTATGCTGGCACTCTGGCTCAGGAGTTGCAATGCATGGAAATGGCTGCTCTACAGCATATGGGATCTTAATTCCCCAACCAGGAATCAAACCTGTGCCCCTTGCAATGCACGGCAGATTCTTAACCACTGGACCACCAGGGAAGTTCCTGTGTACTTATTTTTAAAATCAAAATGAGAAATAGTCCAGCTCATATACTTTGGCTAGCAATCTAAAGTTTCTCTTCCGTTATGTAATAGCTTAAAAGCCATCCACAAGGGAAAAAGCCACTCACAGTCATCATTTGCTCAAATAATACACATGAAAGTAGTTAAAAGCTCTTTACAAATGTAAACTATTATTATTATAAAACTGTTTATATTTACAAGCCTCAAAGGACTTTACTGCCACTTAGCCTCATTACCACTCTATGATTTCAAAGATTGTGCTGACCAGAAAACATTTTTGCAGTTATTGCCACTTGCTATATATCCTTCATTTTTAGTTGCCCCTATACAATAAGATGAAGAAGGAAATAGCAACCCATTCCAGTACTCTTGCCTGGAGAATCCCACGGGCAGAGGAGCCTGGCAGGCTACAGACTGGTCTCAAAGAGTCGGACATGACTGAAGCGACTTACTTAGCATACAATAAGAGGGCTTCCCCTGTGGCTCAGTGGTAAAGAATCCACACACAGTGCAAAAGACGCAGAAGACGTGGGTTAAATCCTTAGGTCTGTAAGATCCCGTTGAGGAGGGCATGGCAACTCACTCCAGTATTCTTACCTGGAAAATCCCATGGACAGAGGAGCCTGGTAGGCTATAATCCACAAGGTCACAACGAGTCGAACACAACAAGCAACTGAGCACACAAGAATACAATAAGAAAGTTTTAGGCATACTAATCCCTCAGTAAAAATTTTACTTACATTATGTATACAAGAGTTCCTTATGGGGAGGGGGGTTCTGGAAGGAGAACACTTGTATACCCATGGTGGATTCATGTCAATGTATGGCAAAACCAACACGATAATGTAAAGGAAAAAATAAATAAAATAACTAAAAAAAAAAAGAGTTCCATGAGAGCATTCAAAAAGCTAATCTTTGCATAGTACTGTGCCAGAAAGTGTTCTAAACAATTTATATATATATATATATATATATATAAATTCATATTAGTCCTATGAATAAGTACTATCACACCACTACTCCTCTATTTTATAAATGGTAAACTGAAGCAAAGTGGGGCCAATGAGTTCCCTAAGATCACACAGCTAATAGTGAAGCTAGAATGGAAAAGCAGGTAACCTGCCCTGCAGGTCAGAGCTCATATGCTCCCACTTATCGCTCTAGTATGTGTAGTTCTTAAATTCTAAGGCCCTGGAATTAGAAGCAATATGTTCCTGAGAGAATAAAGAAGATCTAAATAAATGAAGAGATATGCCTTGTTCATAGGTCCAGAAGTCCAATTTTGTTAAGATGTCAATTCTTCTCAATTGACCTGTAAACTGAACACAATCCCAATCAAAATCTCAGCAAGACATTCATGTAGAAATTGAAAAGCTAATTCTTAATTGTGTATAAAAATGTTAAAGATCCATAATATCCAAACAATTCTGAAAAAAGTGATAATAAGGTTGAAGAACCTATACTCCTTGATTTCAAGAATTAATATGAATCTATAATAATCAGAACAGGCATGGTATTGGCATAAAGATAAGATAGATCCATGAAAAAGAGTAAAAATCCAAAATTAAACTCACATATGTATAGACAACTGATTTTTGACAAACATGCAAAGGGATAGTAGTGGAGAAAGACAGCCTTTCCAACAAATTGTGTGCGTATTGATAGAGGAAAAAATGTATTTGGATCCATACTTTGCAGTGTATATAATAATTAACCCAAAATAGATCACAGACCTAAATTTAAAACCTAAAACTATAAAATTCCTCAAGGAAACATAGGAGAAAATCTCTGGATCTTGGATTACACCAGAGATCAGAAAATTTTTCCTATACAGGGCCAGAGAGTAAATATTTTAAGCACTGGACCAAGAAGATAAAATGAGGCTATTCTAGAGGTACTTACATAAACAAAAAAGAAAAAAAGTTTCACAAATTTAGTGAAACTAAATAATGAAGTGAAACTTATTTGTAATAAAAGCCAAAAGCCCACTATATTGATAAGAATATGAACAAAGGAATTCTTTGAGGATGGTAATATTTCACTTAGTTGGAGGTCAAAGTAAGTATTTGCTAACATCAAAATTGATTACAATGTGACATCAGGAAAACTGGCAGAGTAAATACCTCCAAAAGTTTGCTCTTCCATAAAAGCAGAAAAAAATGGTAAAAATTGTCAAAATAAACTTTTTCATAACTCTGGAAGTTAATCAAAGGCTTGCAGCAATCCAGGAAACATTTAATCGAGAAAAACACCTAAATCTCAGTGAAAAATTAAGCTTTGTTTTAACTTGTACAAGTCCCATACCCAAAACTGCAGCAGTCTTGAAAAAAATCACAGCTCACATGCCCAGTGAGAGCAGAATAGATTTCATTTCCAAAGAATTATTATTTGATCTGTCTGATAACTCTCCATTCAAAATGTTTGCATGTATATTTGACCCTCAAACATGGGTTTGAACTCCGCAGATCCACTTCTGCATGGATATATTTCAATACATACACTACTATCCCCATTCATTTGAATTCACAGATACAGAGGACTAACTATGGGAACTGAGCATCCCTGGATTTTGGTATCTGCAGCAGCTATTGGAAGCAACCCCTGCAGATACCAAAGGACGACTGCGATTAATCTCACTTAAACTGGTCCAGAGCTAAACAGGAGTATTTGTCAAATATTTAACACCATACATGCCTGAGGCAACAAATGATAATCGAGGCAAACAATAGACTAACCAAAAGTTTTAAAAGGAAAACCTGATGCTGGAGATGTCCATATTGGCTATAAAAAAGATCTGACATATTCCTGAGGCTGCATAAGGCTATATGAGTACCCACAGCTGTAAATATAGTAATAAAAGACCTGAAAATGCCCTAACCTCTCACTTCTGACTAAACTTAAGGCTCTGTACAAGTAGAAAATACAGTATAAGATAGAGTGTAAACTTCTTGGCTGAGAATTGAAGGCATGCCTCAAAAAGCACCCATAGTCTCTCGAAAAATATTGAGAGACTTAATGATTCCAGACATTTAAGGAATCTCTGTTAAAGCATTACCTGACCACAAAGCTAACCAGTGGAGACTTTAGTGGACACCCACACTCACAAAAGATACAAACTTATCAAAATTAGTTCTCTGAAAAATTGCCAAACAAAAAACTGCTTCAACAGTGGCAGTTATATCAAATCCTGAAGATGGAGCAGAATCTAATTTCCAGAGTGCTACATTATATTATTTGAAATGTCCAGTTTTCAACAAAAAATTACAAGACATGCAAATAACAAGAAAGAATTATACAAACTCAGAATTAAGTTGTCAATATACACTGTCCCTGAGGAAGTTAGACACTGGACAAACCAGACAAAGACTTAATCAGTTATGCTGAAAATGTTCAAGGAATAAGGAGATCATGCCTAAAGAAATAAAGTAGTAAAATGATGTTTCATTGAATAGAGGCTTATCAATAAAAAAAAATCCAAACTATAAGAAGCAATCAAATAGAGATTCTAAAGTTGAAATGTAAAATTGGTTTTATGAAAAGGTAAACAATGTTGATAGGTGTTTATAAAAGGAAAAAAGAAGATTCAAATATCAAAACTCTGAATGAAAGGGGAAACATTACTATTAACCATACAAAACTATAAAGGATTATAAGGGAATACAATGAACAGCTGTATGTCAATAAATTAGAAAAAGTAGATTTCATTAAAAGACACAAATTACCAAAATTAATTCGAGAAGACATTTTGGGGAGGGAGGTAAATTAGGAGATTGGGAGTGAGGTATACACACTACTATATACAAAATAGGTAAACAAGGACCTATAGCACTAGGACCTATATTCAATATCTTGTAATTACCTGTAATGGAAAAGAATCTGAAAAAAAATAGATAGATATATGTATGTATAACTGAACCACTGTGTTGTACACCTGAAACTAACACAACATTGTAAATCAACTATACCTCAATTTAAAAAAAGAACTAAACCTATTCATCTATGGTCAAATTGTTTTAGATGAGGATGCAAGAACATTCAATGAGGAAAACATAACTTTTTCAACAAATGGTACTGAGACGGCTGAATATCCACATGCAAAAAAATGAATTCAGGCTCATACCTCACACTATACATAAAAATTAGCTTAAAATTAATCAAAAACCTAAACATAAAAGCTGAAACTATAAAACCCTAACACAGGTATAAGTCATCATGAGCTTGCATTAGGCATGTTTTTCCCATACATAACAACAAAAATAACAGTCAAAGAAAAAATTGTTACACTGACTCCATCAAAACATAAAACTTTTGTGCATCAAAAGTGAAGATACAATACGCAGAATGGGAGAAAATATTGTAAATTATATATCTGATTAGGATCTAATATCGAGGTTCTACAAAGAACACTTACACCTCAACCCAATTTAAAATGGACAAAGACTCTCAATAGATATTTTTCCAAAGATGATACACAAGTAGCCAACAAACACTTGAAAAGATCATTAAGAATCAATGATCACTAGGGAAATGTAAATTAAAACCACCAGCTACCACTCTCATTGGGATGACTTCAATTAAAAAAAAAAAGTTGGTGAGGATGTAGAGAAACTGGAGTCCTCATATCCTGTTAGTGGGATTATAAAATGGCACAGCTACTACTGAATCAGTTTAACATTTCCTAAAAATGTTAGACATAGAATAATCATATGACTCAGTGTATTTTAATCCTCTAGGGGTTCCATAACAAATTAATATAAACTGAATGACTTAAAACCATAGAAATTTATTCTTTCACAGATCCTAAAGTTAGAAATCCAAAATCAGGCTGTGATTTCAGACCATGCTGTCTCTAAAGATTCTAGGGAAGATTCTTCCATGCTTCTTCAAGCTTCCAGTGGTTATCAGTATCTTTAGGATTACTGGGCTTGTTGGTACATCACTCCAGTTTCTGTTTCTGTCTTCCCTTTATGTATGTCTGTTTCTGTTTGTCCTAATTCCCCTCTTCTTATTGTTGTTCAATTGCTAAGCTGTGTCCAACTCTTTGCAACCCTGTGGACTGCAGCACACCACGGTTCCTTGTCCTTCACCATCTCCCAGGGTTTGCTCAAACTCATGTCCATTGAGTCAGTGACACCAGCCAACCATCTCATCCTCTGTCAACCTCTTCTCCTCTTGCCCTGAATTTTTCCCAGCATCAGGGTCTTTTCCAATGAGTCAGCTCTTCACATGAGGTAGCCAAAGGATTGGAGCTTCAGCTTCAACATCAGTCCTTCCAATGAATATCCAGGGTGATTTCCTTTAGGACTGACTGGTTTGATCTCCATTCTATCCAAGGGACTCTCAAGAGTCTTCTCCAGCACTACAATTCCAAACTGCTGATTCTTTGGCACTCCTCTTATAAGGACTTCTATCATAAGATTAGAGTCCACCTTAACCCAACATCTTAATTTTATTACATCTGCAAAAACCATATTTCCAGATAAGTTCATAGCAAAGCCACCAAAGGTTAGAACCACAACATGGCCTTTGTGGGGAGGGATACAATTCAACCCATGACAATCAGCAATTCCACAACTAGGTATATACTCAAGATAATTGGAAATATGTGTTCAAACAAAATTTTGTACATGAAGGCTCATAGGAGCATTATTCATAATAGCAAAAAGAGTAGAAACTTTCAATCAATTTCTACCAATTATTCAAATTTGTATTAGTTAGTAAATGGATAAACAAATGTGGAGTATCCATATAATGGAATTCACCATAAAAATGAAGAGTACTGAAACTTGCTACAACTGGCTGAGCCTTGAAAACATATGCTAAGGGAAAGAAGCCAGATACATGGCCACATAAACAATTTCATTTATATTAAATGTTCAAATAAGCAAATCCATAGAGAGAGGAAAGTAAATAGCAGTTAGAGGAAGGGGGAATTAGTGACTGCTAGTGGGTATGGTTAGATAGCATCACCAACTCAATGGACATGAATTTGCACAAACTCTGGGAGACGGTGGGGGACAGAGGGGCCTGGTGTGTGCTACAGCCCATGGGGTCACAAAGAGTAGGACATGGCTTAGCAACTGAACAAGAAAAACAAAATGGGTTTGGGCTTTTGGTGCTGATGTTAACTTTCTGAAACAGTAATTGTACAACTTTGTGAAAATACTAAAAACTACTGAAGTATACACTTTAAAATGATTAATTTTATGATATGTGAGTTCAATCTCAAAATAAAAAATTAATTTAAAAAATTAATTGCAAAGGTACATATTTTAATGCTAATCTGTAATGAGATCTTATTATACAGTCTTCCCTGGTAGCTCAGTGGTAAAGAATCCACCTACAATGCAGGCAGCGCAAGAGACAAGGGCTTGATCCCTGGGTTAGGAAGATCCCCTGGCACAGGAAATGGCAACACACTATAGTATTTCTGCCTGGAGAATTCCATAGACAGAGGAGCCTGGTGGGCTCCATGGGGTTGCAGAAAGTTGGACAGGACTGAGCTACTGAGGACTCACAATGAGATTTTACACATTTTTATATTTGAAAATGTCTTTCACATAGATAGGTACTACCAGATACTGATAGCAATCTATAATCATATGATTTTAATTAAGAATATTCATCACTTGGAAGGTATTTACATAATTCTGCTAGATTCTTTTCCTCGTATTTTTCTTTCAGCATGTCATTACACTGCAGATTGCTTCTAAGTGAAGGTTACTTGCACTAAGTTAAGTGGATTTTGAAATATGGAATTTCTCTTGCCTTTGCCTTATAGTCTTAAAAATGCTTCTGGAAAAGATACCTACTACAAATCTGCATAGGAATAAAGGTCTTATTTCTTGTTTTAACACTGGACAGTATAGGAACTGTATAAAGAAGCCTGACATTACTTGAGATTCAAGAAACAAAAACCAAAATGACTTTGCCTCATTATACTTTACTCATGTATACACTGCTTTCCTTGTAATTTTGGAGTAAGTGCATTAACTTTGTTAAATTGCAGCAAAAGCTAATTTACAAAGCCATTCAGTGTTAAATAGTAACAATTCAAAGAGGTTCTTTGCTTTCAGAAAAATTTCAGTCTTAGCCCTTAATTCAAGAAAATCACAATGGAACATTACCATTGTTAAATCATTGAACCGCTGTGTGGAAGGGCAAGCTAGGATATTCTGCTTCCGTTTCTGATAAAAATTCACAGAACTCACAATTGAAGCCCATGAGAGTGAGTGAAGTCTATCCTTAAAACTTCTGTTTCAAAAACAAATAACAGATTCAAATATTAATATTTCCTGCAAAGAACCACTAAATAACCAAAGGCTATAAACAAGTTTTAGTTTCAAAAGTTATGTTAATTTGTTCAACCAAATCTTTCCTGCTTCATTCACATTTTTACCACTAACAGATGTAACACATTTTAGCAAATGCCAACCTTCAGATTGTACTAAATTAATGTTTTCATAATTTACTTGAAAATATTCTCACCTGTAGTTGTTCCATGCTGACTTTTCATTGAGTTAATACTTTATCACTTTGTATTGATTCTTTGAATGCTGTGCTCAGTCACTTCAGTCCTGTCTGCCTCTTAGAAACCCCTTGGATTGTAGCCTGCCAGGATCCTTTGTCCATGGGATTTTTCAGGCAAGAATATTGGAGTGGTTGCCATGGCCTCCTCCAGGGGATCTTCCTGAACCAGAGATCGAACTTGCATCCCCTGCATCTCCTGCACCACAGGCATATTTTTTTTACCGCTGAGCCACCAAGGAAGCCCTGAATCTTTGAATAAACAGTAACAGTTAAGGAATATCAATAACATTTTTCAACTCATCAAGAGCCAAGGAAATGCACTTGAAATCATTTGCCTTCATTTTAAACTGACTACTGATGTCCCTCCTAATGTCTTCAACTCTTTGAGGAATCACTTTTGCCCAACAACTAATAATCTTAAATGTTTTCCCTCGACACATTTTGTCTTCAGTTGCTGCGAACAAGATTTAATTAATTCACCATCAGAAATCCTTGCTTGGCTAACAAATGGACCACTTGAAAGCTAGTTTTGGTTGCAGCCTCACTTTTTATTTTTGGAAAAAAATTTTGCCATGATGAGATATTTCATTGAAAATTTCTATTTTTTCCTGACCTGTCCTATATATTGGCGATATCGTGATGAACAGTCTGGTAATATCAATGTACATATATTACATTCTTTCAGCACAGTTGTTGAGTCATTCCACAATAAATAAATACTTCACCACCTAATTTGTTAACAAATTATTAATTTAAATGGTTAAACTCTACTGTGCCTTAAAAGCATGATATCTAAAGTCTAGTTTTCTCTTCTGGATGTGACAATGACGGAAATGCCCTGGTGATGAAAAAGTAAATATAATTTCCTGGTACAGTGATATGTGACACACAAAATGCTGTCAACAGCATTATAACAGCATCACAGCAATTTATAGTGCATTGAGCAACAGTGGAAGGTAATGAGATTATCACATATAGCTTCTGTTATAACTACCCCATTCTGTTATCATAGAGTCACAATTAATACATAAAGGAATAAATGTTCCAATGAAACTTTACTTTGGACACTAACATGTGAATTTCAATATAATACTCATATATTGAGAAATAATACACTTTTGATTTAGAAATGATTGATTTTCAACCATTTAAAAATGTTAAAAAAATACTTACCCACATAAATGAGTAAAACTGCAGAAATCTGAACAAGGCTTGTGGATTGTGTCAATAACTTGGTTGATATTAAACTATACAGTTTTATAAACGTGTACCATTGGGAGAAATTAGAGAAAGTTTACATGGATGCCTCTTTATTGTTTGCTATAATTTCACATGAACTTGTAGTTATCTCAACAAAAATTTCTATTAAAAAATTCTTGACCACAGATCATGTAAAACAATCAGCAGCCCATATTTGCCTAGGTTTGCTGACTCCTGGATTAAGCTAAAATTTCTTAGATATGAAACAAAAAGTATGATCCATAAAAGAATAAATTGATTAACTGGATTTCAACAAAATTTAAAACCTGTACTCTTCAAAAGACCCAGTTAAGAGAATAACGAAACAAGCCATTGACTGAGAAGAAGAAACCTTTACAAAGCACATACCTGACAAGGGACTTGTATTCAGAATACAAAAAGAACTCTCAAAATTCAGCACAAGTAGACAAAAGATTTCAACAGACCCATCAGCAAACAAGATATACAGATGACAAATAAACATATCAAAACATGCTTATCATTGTTAATCATTCAGTTCAGTTCAGTCGCTCAGTCATGTCCAACTCTGCAATCCCATGAACCGCAGCACGCCAGACCTTCCTGTCCATCACCAACTCCAGGAGTCCACCCAAACCCATGTCCATTGAGTCAGTGATGCCATCCAATCATCTCATCTTCTGTCGTCCCCTTCTCCTCCTGCCTCAATCTTTCCCAGCATCAGGGTCTTTTCAAATGAGTCAGCTCTTCGCATCAGGTGGCCCAAGTATTGGAATTTCAGCTTCAACATCAGTCCTTCCAATGAACACCCAGGACTGATCTCCTTTAGGATGAACTGGTTGGATCTTCTTGCAGTCCAAGGGACTCTCAAGAGTCTTCTCCAACACCATAGTTCAAAAGCATCAATTCTTTGGTGCTCAGCTTTCTTGATAGTCCAACTCTTACATTCATACATGACTATTGGAAAAACCATTGCCTTGACTAGACGGACCTTTGTTGAAAAGGTAATGTCTCTGCTTTTTAATATGTTATCTAGGTTGGTCATAACTTTCCTTATAAGGAGAAAGCGTCTTTTAATCTCACTGCTGCAATCACCATCTGCAGTGATTTTGGAGCCCAGAAACATAAAGTGAGCCGCTGTTTCCACTGTTCCCCCATCTATTTACCATGAAGTGATAGGACTGGATGCCATGATCTTAGTTTTCTGAATGTTGAGTTTTAAGCCAACTTTTTCACTCTCCTTTTTCACTAAAGGGCTTTCTGCCATAAGGGTGGTGTCATCTGCATATCTGAGGTTACTGATATTTCTCCCAGCAATCTTGATTCCAGCTTGTACTTCCTCCAGCCCAGCATTTCTCATGATGTACTCAGCATGTAAGTTAAATAAGCAGGGTGACAATATACAGCCTTAACGTACTCCTTTTCCTATTTGGAACCAGTCTGTTGTTCCATGTCCAGTTCTAACTGTTGCTTCCTGACCTGCATACTGGTTTCTCAAGAGACAGGTCAGATGGTCTGGTATTTCCATCTCTTTCAGAATTTTCCACGGTTTATTGTGATCCACACAGTCAAAGGCTTTGGCATAGTCAATAAAGCAGAAATAGATGTTTTTCTGGAACTCTCTTGCTTTTCTGATGATCCAGCAGATGTTGGCAATTTGATCTCTGGTTCCTCTGCCTTTTCTAAAACCAGCTTGAATATCTGGAAGTTCACGGTTCACGTATTGCTGAAGCCTGGCTTGGAGAATTCTGAGCATTACTTTACTAGTGTGTGAGATGAGGGCAATTGTGTGGTAGTTTGAGCATTCTTTGGCATGCCTTTCTTTGGGATTAGAATGAAAACTGACCTTTTCTAGTCCTGTGGCCACTGCTGAGTTTTCCAAATTTGCTGACATATTGAGTACAGCTCTTTCACAGCATCATCTTTCAGGATTTGAAATAGCTCAACTGGAATTCCATCACCTCCACTAGCTTTGTTCGTAGTGATGCTTCCTAAGGCCCACTTGACTTCACATTCCAGGATGTCTGACCCTAGGTGAGTGATCACACCATCGTGATTATCTGGGTTGTGAATAAAACACAAATTTAAATCATAATGAGTTCACTGTACAACAATTAGAATGTCTAATATTAAAAAAATGAACATAACAAGTGTTGGCAAAGATATGAAACAACTGAAAATATCATGCACTGCTGGTAGAAATATAAAATGATATAATCATTTTGGAAAATATTTTGTCCATTTCTTAAAATGTTAAATACATATAGCCAGCCATTTCACTCATTGGGATTTACTCAAGGGAAAGGAAATATATGTTCATACAAAGACTTGTACACAAATGTTCAAAACAGCTTTATTTGAAAAGTCGAAAACTGAACACAAGTCAAATGTCCATCAATGTAAAGTGTGATATATCCATACAATAAAATGCTACTCAACATTAAAAATAATAAATTACTGATGCCTGGATAAGTCTTAAAGGATTATGATAAATGCAAAAAGACAGTCTTTTAGATATACTTGACTTACTACACTATTATTAGTTTCAGGTGTACAACACAGTGAGTCAAAATGTTCACAGATTACACACCACACAGTCGTTGTACTATATTCCTTGTGCTGTATATTATATCCCAGCAACTTATTTTATAACTAGTAGTTTGTACCTCTTAATCCCCTTCCATTTCCCCCTCCCCTCACACCTTCCTATGTGGTAACAACTAGTTCTTTCTTTATGAGTCCATTTCTAATTTGTTGTATTTGTTCTTTTGCTTTTTAAGTTCCACACATAAGTGAAAACATACTTTGTCTTTCTCAATCTGACTTATTTCACTAAGCATAATACCCTCCATGTCCATAAATGTTGTCACAATTGGCTGAGATTTCATTTATATATAATATTATATATTATTTTAATCTTTTATTATATATTATATATTATGATATAATCTTTTAAGTAATATTCCATTGTATATATGTGCCATGTCCTATTTATCCATTCAGTTGTCGACAAGCTCTGACATTGCTTCCATATTTTGGCTATTGTAAATAATGCTGCTTTGAACATTGGGGTACATTTATCTTTTCAAATTAGTGTCTTCATTTTCTTCAGATAATTACCCAGGGGTGGAATTGCTGTGTTGAATGGTAGTTCTATTTTTAAATTTTTGAGGAACCTCTATACTGTCTCCCATAGTGGCTTCAAGTATGAGGTAGCTTACTGTAGTTTTGACTTGCATTTTCCTAATGATTAATAATGCTGAGTATCTTTACATGTGCCTACTGATTATCTGTATGTCTTCTTTGGGAAAATGCCTATCCATGTCCTCTGCTCATTTTTTAATTGGGTTTTTTGTTTTTTTATGAATGAATGAATTGAATGAGTTGTATGAATTCTTCATATATTTTGGAATTAAATCCTTTTCCAGTCATATCATCTGCAAATAGTTTCTCCCATTCAGTAAGTTCCCTTTTCATTTTGTTGATAGTTTCCTTCACTGTGTATAAGATTTTTTAGTTTTGGGAAGGTTTTATTTGTTTGCTTTGGAGTACTATTGCTTTACAATGCTGTGTTGGCTTTTGCCATACATCAGTGTGAATCAGCTATATGTATATACATAACCCCTCACTCTTGAGCCTCCCTCCCATCCACCCCCATCCCACCCCTTTGGTAATCACAGAGCACTCAGCTGAGCTGCCTGTTATACAGCACCTTCCCACTTGCTATCTACTTTATACATAATAGTGTATATTTGTCAGTGCTATTCCATCAATTTGTCCCATTCACTTCTTCCCCATCCTATGTCCACATGTAAGTTCTCTACATCTGCATCTGTATTCCTGCCCTTCAAATAGGTTCATCTGTACTATTTTTTTTTAGATTCCATATATATGTTAATATATGGTTTTCTCTGACTAACTTCACTCTGTATGACAGACTCTAGGTCCGTCCAGATCACTACAAATGACCCAATTTCATTCATTTTTATGACTGAGTAATAGTTCATCATATATATATATATACACTACATTCTTTATTCATTCATCTGTGGATGGACATTTAGGTTGCTTCCATGTTCTGGCTATTGTGAATAGGTCCAATTTGCCTATTTTCACTTTTGTTCCCTTTGCCTGAGAAAACAGATCCCAAAAAAACCTGCTTGGACTAATGTTAAAGAGTATACTGCCTATGTTTTCTTCTAGGACTTTTTTCTTTTTGAGATTCACTTTTTTTTAAAATTTATGTAGAATTTTTAAAGATTACACTCTATTTACAGTTATCATAAAGTATTTGCTATATTCCCCATGTTGTACGATACATCCTTGTAGCCTATCTTACACCCACTGGTTTGAACCTCCCTCTCCCCAACCTCTATATTGCCTCTCCCCCTCCTCTCCACTAGCAACTACTAGTTTGTTTTCTACATCTGTGGCTCAAACTTTTCTGCAACTCTTCTGTCAATGTCATGGTCGGGTGGGGGTGGAGGAAAGCAAAAGTTCTGTTCTCATTTAAACAGGCTAAAGAGACATAATAAGAAAATGTACTGTATAAGCCTTGATTGTACCCTGGATCAGTTACATGACATTTTTTAAAAGGGACAGTAAAAATATCAATGATTGCCAAGAGTTCTAGGGGAAGCAAGAAAGATTTACTATTTTGTGTTGTACAAGTTCTATGGGTTTTAACAAATGCACAATGAAATGTATCCATTATTACAGTTTCATATATAATAGTTTTACTACTCTAAAAATACCCTGCATCTCATCCATTCATCCCTCTCTTCCTTCAGTGAAATATAAGCCAGTTTTTTTCAGAAGTCTGACAAAACTGAAAAGATCTCTGGTTTAAAAAAAAAGAAAGCTCAATTACTAATACTAGGATTGAAAGAAAGAAAATCACTAAGATCCTACAGATACTTAAGAGAAGATACTATTGTAAAACAATTTTTGCAAAATATTTTTGATTTGATGAAATAGACAAACTCCTTAAAGATACAAATTACCAAAGCTGATTTTAGAAAAAAAACAGAACATCTGAATAGCCCTCCTATCAACTAAAAAAATAAATCAGAATAAACCCTTCTCATAAATAAAACTCCAGGCCCAGATAGCTTCACTGGTGAATTATTTCAAATACTTGAGAAAGGAATAATATTAGTTCTGTAGATAGAATTCTTAGAAAATAGAGGGGGAGGGACCTCTCCTCTATTTTAAGAGACAAGCTGATTTTATGAGACAAGTCTTTCCCCAAAAGCAATAAAAGCAAAGACATGGCAAGAAATTTTAAGACTAATATGCCTCATGTACATAGAAGCAAAAATCTTAATAAAATATAAGCAAATTAAATCCAGCAATACATAAAAGTGTTATACATTATGACCAATAGTGTTTTCCTGAGAATATAAGATTGATAACATAAATCAATTGATTTATTATTTAATTGATAAATAAAATAAATTGAAAATCAGTTCAGTTCAGTTCAGTCACTCAGTTGCGTCCAACTCTTTGCGACCCCATGAACCGCAGCACGCCAGGCCTCCCTATCCATCACCAACTCCTAGACTCTACCCAAACCCATGTCCATCCAGTCAGTGATGCCATCCCACCGTCTCATCCTCTGTCGTCCCCTTCTCCTCCTGCCCTCAATCTTTCCCAGAATCAGGGTCTTTTCAAATGAGTCAGCTCTTCGCATCAGGTGGCCAAAGTATTGGAGTTTCAAATTGAAAATAAATCAGTATAATTCATCGTATTAGAAGAATGAAGGAGAAAAGACATCTGAGCATCTCAATCAATGCATAAAAAATACTTAAGAAAATTTAATACCTATCTTAAGTTTTAAGTCTCAGAAAACTGAGGTTAGAAAACTTCCTCAACTTGATAAACAAAAAAAAGCATCTACTAAAGATTTATAGCTACTAAAAAATCCACAGCTAACATCATGCTTAATAGTGAAGACAATATTTTCCCCTCAAAGATCAGAAACAAGGCATACATCTGCTCTGACAACTGCTGTTCAACACTGTTGAGGTTCTACTAGTGAAATAATGAAAGAAAATAAATAAAAGGCATACTACTTGAAAAAGAAGCAGTAAACTATCTTACTATGAAAAAGAAATTATATACATAGAAGAAACCAATATGTATCAAAAAGGTACTAAAATTTAAAAAGTGAATTTAGAAAGCTTACAGGATGCAAGGCCAATATACACCCATCTGTTGTATGTATATATCTTAGCATGAAATCAGAAGAAGAAATTTAGAGAATTCCATTTTCATTATCATGAAAAATAAAATGCTTAGGGATAAATTTAATAGCATATACACACTGAAAATTATAAAATATTGTTGAGAAAAAATTCAAGACCTATACAGATAAGGAAATACTGAAAAACTCAACTGGGTTGAGAGTAAATCTTCTCATCCTAAATTGGCCCAAAGATTCAAAGCAATCCTAATCATGGAAGGGAACTTTGGAAGAGAATGGAAACATGTATACGTGTGGCTAAGTCCCTTCACTGTTCAGCTGAAACTATCACAACATTGGTAATTGGCCACACCCCAATGCAAAATAAAAAGTTAGGAGGAAAAAAAACCCAAACAAGAAACCCTAATCAAAACTCTATCCTTTCTTTGTAAAGGCAGACAAGTTAATTACAGTATTTATTATGGAACTATAATGGACATGGGTTTGGATAGACTCTGGCAGTTGGTGATGGAGAGGGAGGCCTGGCGTGCTGCAGTTCATGGGGTCGCAAAGAGTCAGACACAACTGAGAGACTAACTGAACTGAACTGAAAGGACCTAAAACAATGAAAACAATACTGAAATAGAACAAAGTTATAGGACTTAACACTACCTATTTCAAACTTACAGATACAATAATCAAAACACTATTCACTGGCCTACAGATAGACATATACAGCAATGGATCAAGAGAGACAGCGTAGTAATAGTTTAGAATAGACAGATGAATAGATAAATCAACTTGTTATTTACAAAGGCGCTACGATAACTATATGGGGAAAGGACAGTCTTTCCAACAAATTGTTCTGGAACAACTGGAAATCCATCTGGAAAGAAAGAAAATTCAATCCTTACCTCATACCACAGACCAAAATAATCCAAAATGGCTCACAAACCTAAATGCAAATTACTGATCTCCTAGAAGAAAACATAGGAGAAAATCTTTGAGACTTTGGGGTAGGCAAATACTGATTTGCTTTGGATTCCCTGGTAGCAATCCATTGGGTACCCATCCATTGGGTAGCAAAGAGTGGAACATGACTGAGTGACTAACACTTTCACTGTGATCAATAAAATGTGAATGGCTATGAAGTGAAAGTTTTAAGAGCAAGGACATGATTTAGCATGTTCCCTTTTCCAAGTAGCCAGGAAAGCATCTGTCCAGACAGAAGCTCTGTCAGAGATTCTGCCCATTATTTGTGGACATGTAGCATGAGAGTTAAACTTTTGTATTGTTAAGTCACTGAAATTTGGGCATTCTTTGTTACTGAAGCATATTCTAGCCCAATCAATAATAAACGGATTGGTTATGCAATCCAAATGCTATTTTTCTTAGAAATGTAAAAATTTACTGACAATTTTAATATAGAAAGCTGGTATATCATCAATTGAGCACTTCCATCAAGCATGAAATTAGAGGTAGAACCTCAAAGAAGAGATGTGCTATTAAAGATGACATGTATCCAACCTCTAAGTGATGGAAGAAAAATTGAAAAGTATGATTAAAGAGTGCCCAAAGAATGGTATGGAGTCATTTCTACTGAACCACTGCTCTAAATTTTAAATCTCCATATTTTTATTCTACATAAAGGTGACCCCATACTAACAGCCATACTCTGCCTTCTTACTAAACCTAACAAAAATTATAAAGAAATGAAGAGTTAACTGCAACCAACTGGCTTAAGGACTAATTAAGTGGCTTGACTTTATGCTGGCCTTTAAGTCCAAATATTACATTGACACACTCATTTTTGTCCATTCATTTTCTTTTTAAGTAGCACATAAATCACTGTTTTTGACCCAGAACACTTCCCCTTTTTAGCTGACGAATGGAAGCTAGAATTGGTATGCCAACATTTCACCATGAAGCTATCCATCTCCTTCCCAGAGTCTGATCCACACACATTCCGAAAGATTAACACACAAAATTTAATCTAAGTGCTTCTTCCCTTTCCCAAAAAGCACACATTGAGGCTGCTTTACAACAACCAAGATCATCTAATTTTGCATGTGGAGCTTGTTAAGTGCTGAGCCAGGAGAAAAGTCAGCCTGATGGGAAGAAGAAAAAAACCTGTGTTGCTCTATGACCATGGCCAGTAGATTGCATTCAGTTAACTTCTTTCAGGCATAATCCATCACTGACAGAGCCAATTTGTTAATGTACATTCTCTGGCTAAATTAGGCCACAGACCTGCTGCCTAGCGTACCATTATATCCATAGACATGCCAAATAATACTCCTTTTTCAGTTGGGCAACCCAAACTAAAGATCCCTCAAAGACATTTATGAACTGCTTACCTCATTGATCAGATCTGTTTATAACCACTCAAAGAACATTTCTGAGCACTCAGTAATCATAATATTGTGGCTTTTTACAAAGTAACAAGATTTCTGTTATAGCATAATGACAATGTAACAGGTTTATCACAAAAGTATGTTTCTCTTACATGCACAATAACTTTTTTATAGAAGACAATAACAATTCTCAAAATACTTATTCACTTAGAACCAACAATACTTTATTCTTGCCATTAAAATTCTTTAAACTTTCAATACCAAAGTATTTCCCTTACTTCATACCTGGCTATAAATGGGGAAAACTGAAACATTTTCAAGTTCTAAAAGGCAAAGACTTGCAAACCATAAATTAAAAATCAAAGGGCTGATTTTTGCTGTTCATCTCACAAGGTTTTTTAATTTTATTTTTTAACATTTGTATAAATATTTTTTTAAGTTGCCATGGTATTTCAGTATATTATGACCAGGAGACATCACAATCAAGAGTACTTGTAGTATATCAAATGAAACCTTGTATGTTTTTACACTCCTACCAATTCATAAAAGTTAAATTCTTAGCTTGTTGGCTTATGAAGGCTGTGATAACCAAGGCATTTCATGACGTTATAAACTAGATTGCCAAGAAATCTGTTTTTCACCAAAAGCCTTGTCTAGTACTAAGTTGGGCCATTCAAATTCATTTTGGAGTAAATACAAGTTAAAACTCAAATTATTAGTTTCCCCCCGTCATGGAGGGACATTATTAGATTCCCGCCGATATGTCTTGTCTCAAGCACATAACACTAAAAAGAGATATATAATTGCCTTTTTGTTCTCCTTCACAAGTCTTTTGTTCAGAGATCAGCAAAGATCCAGACAGACAGCAAATACCTGTTAATATTTACAATGTTCCAATTATCCTCCTTTAGAGCCTGGGATTAACAAAGTGAATAAGACACACTCTTGCTCTTAAGTTGCTTATAGTCTGGTAGAGAAAACCTACAATAATGATGCAAAAAAAGACTTCTCGTGGTATTACAGCATTAGATTGCCATGTATAATTTTGGTGCTTGGCTGGACCATCTTAAATAAAGTCTAATTATAAGTGTTCAACATTACACAAGGCAGGTAAAATAATTTTATTTTGTATACTTTATTTGTTTATCAAAAACCTATGTATTTTCTTGGCTTTTTTTCATAAATCAATTTTTATTTATTTTTAATAAGTTATGTTGTGAAGATCTGCCAATATTCAAAATTCTTTTTTTTGCCAGGTCTTGAAAGATTCATGCTACAGCAGGATTGAACCATGAGCTTTATCCAAATGTTAGGAAACAGAGTTTGACAAGTGAGAACGGATGATCTGAAGGTCAATGTATAAACTATCATTAGCGGATACAGTCAAAGAACATCTTAGGTACTACCATCCTATGTATCAATCAATCCAGGCCACATTTTCTTTGCAGCTAGTGTAACCCTATCTTTACTTATAGGCTAATGTCACATGCAAGACAGATGAACTAAAACAGCCACTTGATCCGTAGATAACATACATTTTTTTGAAGTACATTACCAGGCTTTCCTCTTTTGCATACTATTTAGATATCATAGAGTATCCATCTTCCTTGGGAAGTAGGGTAAAGAGGTTAGGATTGCTGCAGCATCAAAATAAAGAGAAATAAAAGTAAATAATCACTTGAGCCACCAAATGGAGTTTTCAAGTCAACAAGGTTAGGAAATAGTCTTAAAGGTCAGGCTTTGTGTGAGACAAAAAGACTTTTAAGATTCCTTTTTGGGTGAAGAGGCAGATCTGGCTGACTTGATCAGAGATTTTTACATAAGAGAAGTACAGATAAGACAATGAGAAGTGTGAAAGCATATTTCTTCCTTTGCAAGTGGCTTTTGGGAAGAGGAAGGAAGACAGAAGAGAAGGGAAGCAGCAAAAGAAAAGTATTTCCTGACCCACACTTTCCAGGCTGAAGTGGGGGGATATGGGGTGGAGTATTAGGTAAGATAAAAGGAACATTAAAGGCAAGGGGCTCTTTACCCCTTGGGTCTCAGGAACAAAACCACTGTGCAAGGCAACACTATGCTAACACAGAGTGAAGAAGTACTATATCCCCAAGAGAGTAAAGAAGGCAGAAAAAGATAGTCAGCAAGAGGCCTAATTAAAACAAAAAAGAAAGATGCCTAATTATCATTCCTAATCTCTCATCTGGTGGAGTAAACCCAAAGGTTTCCACAGGTTCCTTAGGAAAGAAGTTAACAGGATAGCAGTTATGGTGGGGCTTTCTATGCTGAGGAACCAAGAGACCCACAGAAGAAGATAAAGGAGATGTCAGTGTTCTCAGTAGCTTATGGCAGAGACTTGAGACCAATGCAGCATCAGTGAGAGGTGAGGTAAAGCCATGGGATGGGATGAAGCACCAGGTCCTGACCAAGCTGAGTCTAAACTTACAGCAGCAGTTGTATGCATTGCAGACTTCAGAAGCAAACGCCAATATATTACCTGGAATTGCTGTCCACTAAATCCAGCTCATCAGTTATCAGTGTATATTCAAGATCAACACAAGCCCAGGGTGTAAGTTCCCTTCTCCAATATACTCAAAGACAAATTTAAGGTGAAGCACCACCACTGTTTGCATTTGTGCTTCAAACAGGAGTCAGACAGCTCACTGGACTTTTATAAAAGATGGCAGGAGAAAAGAATTTCTTTTCTTCTTCAATAAGTTCTAGATCTGCTTTTCAATCTGAAATTTCCACATAGGCTAAAAAGTTCAAACACCTGTAAATTGAATACATGCACTGTTGATGAAAATGATTTATTATAAACAGAAGGAAAACAGTACTGGGACTTCCAAGTGCCAGAGCAGTCAGTCGTGAACTCTCAAATTCTATTTCAGGTGAAACCTACAAGGATGATTCTGACCTCAAGTCCAAACCTCTAGAAATGCTAAAAAGGAGCAGAGCACAAACTGAGATGACACCCATAGGTTCTTAAAGAACCTCAGCTGGATGATCCCTGCTCTATCCTGCAAAGGCCCAGAAGGTCCCATAACCAGCTAAAAGTGAACAAGACCACTGCCTCAGAACACTTTTCAAAATTAATCAGCATTCTTCAGAAGTAGTGGTGGACCATGTTCCACCCCACTATGTATCATTCTTTCCCCCAAATTATAAGCAGAGTATATGCCAAAGGGAATCCTTTAGTTTACCTTATGTCTAATAATTTTCACTCACGAATCTCTTTCTCACAAACCCCAGGCTGAGATTCCTTCATGTAAATCTCTTTTTACATCCTCCAATCACAAAATAATTCAGGATCAACCTTTCTTTCCCAAAACTCTACCACATTTGGTTCAAAATTTCAGTAGTGCCTCTCTATATTTTTTTTCTTAAAAAAGAGCATGAAAACTTATTTTTGTTTCATAACTCAAATAAATAAAGCTCATCAAATTTTACAGCAGACTTGAGACTATTGCTAGTGACTGAATTTTCTTAAGATTTGGGGACTATAAGGATCCCTTCAGCTCAGGGACCTTATCTTATTTATCGTTGTGATCTCAGTGGCTAGAGCTCTACTTGGAACACCATCATGTGTGTGTGTGTGCTAAGTCACTTCAGTTTTGTCCAACTCTGTGTGACCCCATGGACTGCAGCCCGCCAGACTCCTCTGTTCAGGGGATTCTCCAGACAAGAATCCTAAAGTGGGTTGCCGTTGCCTTCTCTAGGAAATCTTGCCAACTCAGGGATCGAACCCATGTATCTTACATCTAACCTGTTTTGGCAGGTGGGTTATTTACCACTGGCACCACCTGGAAAGCCCCTCCACTGATGTTGTTTGCTTAAATACTTATTAATGTGGACAGCTGACTTAACCTGTTTATACAGCAATGTTTTCAAATAATATCATGACTGAAGATGACTCTAATATTTAGCATAAGGAATGACACTTTTAATAAATTTTTTAAATGAGACAGTAAGATTCCTCAAAACATTAAACATAGAATTATATACGATTCAGCAATTCCACTCTAAAAAAACTGAAAATAGGGACTCAAATAGATAAATGTACATGAATGTTCACAGTAGCATAAGTCCCAGTACTCAAAAAGTGGAAACAATTCAAGTGTCCATTGACAGATGAATGGATAAACAAAATGTGGTGTATACATATGATGGGATATTATTCATCCATAAAAAAAGGAATACAATTCTGATATATGCTACAATATGTGACTGCAGCCATGAAATTAAAAGATGCTTACTCCTTGGAAGGAAAGTTATGATCAACCTAGATAGCATATTAAAAAGCAGAGACATTACTTTGCCAACAAAGGTCCATCTAGTCAAGGCTATGGTTTTTCCAGTAGTCATGTATGGATGTGAGAGTTGGACTGTGAAGAGAGCTGAGCACCAAAGAATTGATGCTTTTGAACTGTGGTGTTGGAGAAGACTCTTGAGAGGCCCTTGGACTACAAGGAGATCCAACCAGTCCATCCTAAAGGAGATCAGTCCTGGGTGTTCATTGGAAGGACTGATGTTGAAGCTGAAACTCCAATACTTTGGCCACCTCAT
The DNA here is from genome assembly GCA_007570785.1 of Antilocapra americana. NCBI lineage: Eukaryota > Metazoa > Chordata > Mammalia > Artiodactyla > Antilocapridae > Antilocapra > Antilocapra americana. The sequence goes on along the minus strand of ML661885.1, from coordinate 13,267,005 downwards.
GCAAAGAGTTGACTCACTGGAAAAGACCCTTATGCTGGGAAGGATTGGGAGCAGGAGGAGAAGGGGACAACAGAGGATGAGATGGCTGGATGGCATCACTGACTCGATGGACATGAGTTTGGGTAAACTCTGGGAGTTGGTGATGGACAGGGAGGCCTGGCATGCTACAATTCATGGGGTTGCAAAGAGTCGGACACGACTGAGCAACTGAACTGAACTGAAATGATGATAGGTGAACCTTGAAACTATTACAAGTGAAATAAGCCAGACACAAGAGTAAAAACATATGATTCAATAATATGAGGTACCTTGACAAGTTAAATTCATAAACAAAATAGAATAAATATTATCAGGACTGGAGGGGAGAAAGGAATGAAGAGTTATTATTTAATGAGTACAGAGTTTCTGTTTGAGATAATGAGAATGTTTTGGAAATAAGATACTGATTATGATTGTACAACATTGTAAAGTATTTAATGCCACTAAGTTGTATATTCAAAACTGGCTAAAATGGTAAATTTTGTGTTGTGTATATTATGCCACAATAAAAAAGAAGATAGTGACTATTAAATATTAAAACAATGCTTCATGAGGTAATCTGTATTAATGTACTCTATAAAGGAAAGGATCTATGTATAAATTACATATCTTACTTATTGACATGAAACTCCAATAGAAACAAAGACTAATATGTTAAAGAGGAAACAAGTAAAATTTAAAATAAAGATCATTGATCTTTATCAGAAACCTTAGCAATTGACAAACTAATATGAGGGCAATGTATGTTTTGTTCTTACTTAGAAGTAAATTGAGTAAGAATGGATAAAAATATGTTGTCATAACAGAATTTGAGATAGCTATAAAATGATATCTGCTAAAGATTCATAATTGAATAAATCACTAGAATTGAATAAGTCACTAGATTCATTTTGTAACAAGTACCTTGACAAGTAAACATTGAAGTATATTTTATTTGAACTTAAAAATATGAAGGGATGTGGTGAAAACCAGCAAGTTAGAATACTAAGTCCTCTAAAGAGTTAAAATAAGCTGTAGTCTCTGAGCAGTCACTCTCTAGAACGATGTCTTCATAAATTTGACTCATTTATAGAGTGTTTTTGATGATAGGCAATTCTTTGTTGAAAGTTAAGTGCTCTTTTATATGAATAAATAAAGAAGGCTTTGGTTTGAACTAATACATTATTTTGACAAATGTTTATTGGAAACCCAATTATGGGTTCATAAATCAGGGTTCTTTGTGGTCCATCAGGTGAGCTCACTAATGCCACCAGATGTCACAGTGCATACAGATAGGGTAATTAAAACAACTCCTTGGAATGCTGTCCCTCCCAGACACAATGACAGAAGGAAAAATAGAGCTTATTACCTTTAACTTAACAAAAATGCTTTTGCAAGATGTCATGATCATACCTTCAAGGAAAAAAAAGCATTTGCTTTCTATTTACTGTTGGATTAAAATGATAAGGTCAAGAATGATGTATGGACTGTCAGATAGATGATTTTCAAACACTCCTCATGATAAAAAGGGAAAAATACTCATCTGCATATATCCCATGACTGAACCATGTCCTTAGAATAGTGATTCCTTTTCCTTTTTTTCCTTCTCTTCCTTGCCCTTTACTCCCTTTTTTAAATAGCTGTTATTATATTTCCTGAAGAAATGAATCCGATTAACAATGCTTAGTCTACCTAGACCACAGCACATTCAGCTGTATATTGCATGAACCTGAGGTGGATGAAAAATGCCATGAAAAAAGTTTATCTTTTTCATTACCAAAAAGAAAACAGTTGGCAAGAGAATTATGGCAGAACAACAAACCCATTTTAGCTGAAAATTGGAAAGACTTTTAACTCTAAAGACTTTTGGAAGTCCTTGTATAGCCCAAATGTACTAATCATGGAAAGGGAGGAAATGAAGTATTTAATTAAAGCAGGTATTTGCATATTATAACCAAGAGTGGGAAATTTTCTTGATGTTTGATTTTCTAATCCCAGAGAAAGATGTAGAAAAATCAGATCTGTGACTTGCATAAATCTAAGAATTCCATCTCTTAACAATATTGCCAATTTGTTGAAACTATTTCTTTTCATCTTTCCGTGTTATATAAGTCTATAACTGACAGTTTTGCTTTCTGTGTAGGCAAAGTATCTTTTCCTTTGTAGAGAGAATGAAAACATATGATTTAAGATATTTGAGTATATACTGTGATAGAAATAGAAATATTATGTTTTCCTATATGGTACAGTTAAAAAGGGGCTTCTGCCCTGTTTGTTTACATATCACTATCCAGCAATAGAAACTCAGGGATCTCTGCCTGTCAAAGACTGCTAGACAGACCTCTGCATAATCCATCCCTAACAATCACAAGTAACACAGGCCAGCACATCAGGGATTTGCCTCTCCACCAGCCAGGCAGTTCCATGTGAAGTGCCAATAGGGTAAGGCCACACATGCAGTGTTCTGCTGTTACTCTTGAACTGCACTGCCCATGTCTGCTAGCTTGGCTTTTGCTCATAATATAAACAAATGCATGAGTGACAACTCAAAATGCTAACTGTTGAGTTAGCCTAATTTTAAACCCAAGAAATTTTGTCATTAGGACTGACTTAAAAAGGGCACTGTCTAAATATAGCTGCTATTTGTGAAAGTCCTGAATATTCATTGGCAGAACTGATACTGAAGCTGAAGCGCCAATACTCTGGCCACCTAACTCAAAGAACTGACTCATTAGAAAAGACCTTGATACTGGGAAAGATTGAAGGCAGAAGGAGAAGGGGACGACAGAGGATGAGATGGTTGGTTGGCATCACCGACTCGATGAACATGAGTTTGAGCAAGCTCTGGGAGTTGGTGGTGGACAGGGATGCCTGGTGTGCTGCAGTCCATGGGGTCAAAAAGAGTCAGACACAACTGAGTGACTGATCTGAACTGATTTGTGAAAGACAAAAACATGTTACCACTGTATCAGAGAAGAGTGTTTAGAAAGATAGAAAGAACTGAACTGGGAGCTGGGTCTCCTAGAGCATCCTGGATTCAAATTATCTGAGCAACCCCATTCAAAGAAGAGTTACGTTTACATGGGTGCCTGAAGGGCCTTGAATTCTCACAATTAATCAAGAGGTTTTTCTTATTGGCTTGAGTTCTGAGTCTTCTTAACGTCAGGTTAGCAGACAGTTGTCAAGAACAACACACGGCTGTGAATAGTACCATGTCAGCAAGAAGAGCTATGCTGAATCACTCCCTAGTGAAACTGAGAATTAATAAAAAGTAAGCAAGTAAAACTTCTGGAAGTGATAGTAAGTGTAAACAACAAATGGAAAAACATCTATTCCAAAAAAACCTAAAAAAGTTTCTGTAAAAAAGGTGAGAGTCTGTGTTATCTGAATCAAGACCACTCTCCCTACTCCACACCCAGCTCAATGAGGCAGACACTCCACTCAAGGGCTCCTGCAGCCAGGAATATGGGGCTCCCTCTTAGGGACTTCTTCCTGAGACTTAGCAAGACTTCAGTGTTTCCCATCTTGCACCAGCTGTCTCAGGCAAGTGCAGTCAAGAGGTGAGGGCTCCTCACTTTCACCCAAATCCTACTTGTGGAACTGAGGCTTCTATAACGAGGGTATCACACAGAGAGAAGCTTGCCATTGTCCCCACCCCTCAACTCCAGAGTCCTGGATCAGAGATTTTACCTGAGGGAAGCAACAGTCATAAAACAGGTAGCTCCAGATCTCTTCCCACAGAAACTGACTTCATTTGCAACACAACTAGGAGAAATTTAACCTAAGAGCACTCTCAAGAACAGTGGAGAATGTGTTGAAAGGCAACTGGGAGATTTGTGTGTGATGATGAAGAAAAAAGCCTAGACTGTAGGCTAGGTAATTTAATTTGTGGGAATCAACTGAGGACTAAGACAGCTGGTAGGAGTCTTCCTGGGGTCAGAACAAATATGAAACACTGATTTTAGAAACTATTCTGTCCAAAAAGCCATAATTTGACTGGATTCATTTGTAGAGGAATTTATGCCCCAGGGCATTTTTAAAAATTTTTTTAAATAGAGCAACCACCCAACACTTAACAGAGTTTTAACAGCTGAGTGTGGTCAAGGCCAGAGTGGAAAAAATTCTAGGAGTGCTGCTGTCACCCCAACATGACTGGGAAAACCTAAATTTGTTCCTAGAAGCATCAGAGACTTACTACTGCAGGCAGAGGGTGACAGAGGACAAACTTCACTAAAATAATCCAGCCAATCACTAAACAAATAAACAAGCAAACAGCAATAACAAACCCCAGAATGAGGGGAATAGTGCCCAGAGTTGCTACAATATATTACCTAAAATGTCTAATTACGAAAAAAATTAGAGGCATGCAGAGAAACAGGAAATTATGACTAACACTACAAAAAAAGATAAAAGCAGGCAACAGAAACTTCCTATGAGAGCAACCAGATGCCTGATTCAACATAAAAATTTTCAAAATAACCATTATAAATATGTTCACAAAACTAAAGAAAATCATATTTAAAGAAGAAAAGAATACCAGCAATGTTGCAGTAAATAGAGAATACCAGTAAAAAGAATCAAATGGAATTCTGGAGTTAAAAGTACAATAACAGAAATTTTTTAAAAAATTGCTAGAAGGAATCAATAATAGACTGGAACTGGTAGAAGAAAGAACTAGTAAACTTGAAGACAGATTGATGGAGATTATGTAAGCTAAAGTACAGAGCAGGAAGATAAAGAAAAGTAAACAGAGCCTTGGAGAAATGTGAGAAATCCTTAAGCACACCAACACACAGATAAAGGCAGTATCAGAAGAAGAGACAGAAGATCCATGATCCATGACTGAAAATCCAAGCAGGATTTATTTCAAAGATTCAAGATAGCTTTATCATCTGAAATCAATTAATGTAATAAATTGTATCAATAGATCAAAAAACAAAAATCACATAACCATCTCAACCACATAATCTTCTCAATAAAAATTGACAAAAATTATGTCACCCCCCCTTATAATAAAAATATTAAACAAATCAGGCATAGACGGGAACTCCTTCAATCTGATAAAGAGCATCTATGAATAACCTACAGCTAACATCATAATTAACAGTGAAAGACTGAACTTTTAACCCCTAAAATGAGGAGCAAGACAAGGATGTCTGCTCTCACTACTTCTATTCAACACTGTACTAGAAGCTCTGGCCAAGGGGACTAAGCACAAAGGAAAAAAAGGCACCCAAATTTTAAGGAGTAAAACTATCTCTATTTGTAGATGGGCATGCTCTTGTATATAGAAAGTCCTAAAGTACCTCTAAAAAAAATATTAGAATAAATGAATTTAACAAAGATGCAGGATTTCAGATCAATACACAAAAATCAGTTGTGCTTCCATACACTGGCAATGAACAATCTAAAATGAAGTCAAGAAGACAATTCCATCCCAATGGCATCATAAAGAAATATCTAGGAGTAAATTGCAAAAGAAGTATAAAATTCATACTCTGAAAACTATAAAACATTATTGAAAGAAATTAAATATCTAAATAAATGGAAACATCCCACATTTAAGGACAGGAAGACACTGTTAAGATGGCAATACTAACCAAACTAAACTACAGATTCAAAACAATCCCTATGAGAATCCCAACTGAGCTCTTTGTAGAAATTGACAAGCCAATTCTAAAATTCATATGGAATTGCAAAGGACTTAGAACAGTCAAAACAACCCTGAAAAAGAAGAAATAACTAGAAAGATTCACACTTCCTGATTTTAAAACTTAGCAACAACAACAAAGCAACAGTAATCACAATGGTGTGGTGCAAGGACAGACATACAGACCAACAGAATAGAATTTAGAATCCAGAAATAATTCAATAGCTCTTTGGCCTTTCAACAAGGGTGCAAAGACCAGTCAACGGGGAAAGAAGAGTTCTTAATAAATGGTACTGGGACAAATGGATATCCACATGCAAAAGAATAACACTGGATTCTTATGTCACACCATGTACAAAAAATAACTCAAATGGATTAAAGACATAAAGGTAAGAACAAAAACTATAAAATTCTTAGGAGAAAACATAAGAGCAAATATTCATGACCTTGGATTTGGCAAAGGATTCTTAGGTATGACACCAAAAATATGAATAACAAAAGGAAAAAATGATAAACTACATGTTATTAAGTTCAAAACTTTTGTGCTTCAAAAGACATCATCAAAGGATGAGAGCAAATATTTTCAAATCAAGTATTTGATTAAGAAACTTGAATCTACAGTATATGAAGAACACTCACAAGTCAATGATAAGAGGACAAATGACCCAATCTAAAAAATGAGCAAAGATATAAATAGACATTTTCCCAAAGAAGATGTTGCTGTGTTGCTAAGTTGTAAATGACTTTTTTGTGACCCCCATGTTCTAACATTGACTGTGGTAACAGTTGAACATGTCTGTATATACACTAAAAACCACTGAATTGTACACTTTTAGTAGGTGAATTGTATGTGACTTATATATCTCAATAAAGCTGTTTAAAAAAAAAACACAGACTACAACAGTAATATTCCCACAAATTTTTTAAAAAGTTATTTTCATCCATAGACCACCAAAAAACACAAATCACTCTTTGGAGTGATGATTAATCAGTTAAGGAATAGGTATTTTCTAAGCCTATCCTACCACTGAATTGAACACACAGCCCTCAAACTGATGGACTGATTCACACTCCAAACAGGAATACTTTCCTAGTAGTCTATGGAATGAGATACATTCACTCTTCCAGGGGTTCACAAAAAGTAACAGTACTTTGTTGCTATTGGAAACTCCCAAACATGCTATACAAAGACCTCTGAGGGGCACAGAAATACAATCGCTGGTCTCTACAAGCTTATAGTCTAGTTAGCGTGCCTACTGCTAGACACAAACACAATAGGTGAAACTTGGGTTTAATCTTAAAGCAATCATAGCAAAGAGTTTCTGTTGTCCAGAAAAACAATAAGACTACAGCCTGCCAGGCTCCTCTGTCCATGGGATTTCCAAGGAAAGAATACTAGAGTGAGACTGTATTTAGCTGCACTGGGCAGCACACAGCTGCATCAGCTGCATACAACAAATTCTGATACATTCTCTTTTCATTTTTATTCTGTTACAAATATTTTCTAATTTTCCTTATGACTTCTTAGATATACTCATCATTTAAAAGTGAACATTTAATTTCCAAATATATGGGGTTTTCTAAGTATCCTTGATATTAATTTCTCATTCTGATACTAATTTCTCATTTAAATACTTCCTTCTCTGCAATCACCCTCTGTGTTTTTTCAGTCAACTTTATTGAGGCTTTCAATGGCTAAGTCAAAGATCTCTCTTGATAAATGTCACACTGCACTTGAAAAAATGCAGGTTACTTTCAAATATCTTTTGATATTGATTTCTAACATAATTCCACAGTAATGAGAGAACAGACTCTATATGATTTCAATACCTTTAGACCATGAAATTTTTGCACCTTGTTTTACATCTCTGGATATGTTCCAGTGTCTTCTGTCCATGGGAACTTGAATAGAATTTGTATCCTGCTGTTGTGTGAAAATTGTTATCAGTCTTGATCATGTTGAATTGGTTCAGTGCTTTTCAGGTCTACTATATCCTTATATTTTTCTGTCTACTCACTCTTAATTTTTGAGAGTTTGATATAAAACTCCAACTAAAAATCTTATCTACTTAAAAAAGCCATTGTAATATGTAGTAGAACCATATGTAACTTTGTTCTGTATTTTCCAAGTTTCCTGTAAATGTGTTATCACACTTTCATAATTTAAAAAATAATAATAACCCACTAGAGCGGGTTGCCATTTCCTTCTCCAGAGGATCTTCACGACCCAGAAATCGAACCCATATCTCCTGCATTGGCAGGCAGATTCTTTACCACTGAGCCACCAGGGAAGCCCAGGAGCAGTTTTACAATGGTATAATAATGACATCAAAACCAAGTTCAAAATATACTGCATGCTTGTGGACGTACATCAAAAATAGAAAACTTCAAAGATAGCTGCAATATATAAAATACTATCACAAATAGTATCTCGCTGATTTTTCTCAACAACACAGAGAGATAGCTGTATTATGTAATTCTCTCTCTACATATATAGAAATTGAGACTTAGAGAGATTAAATCATCAAAGTCATCCAGCTAATAATGACAAGGCAAGAAATCAAATTCAGGCCTTTGGGCTTCCAAAGCAAAAGACAATATAACAAGGCCCCTGCAAACTGTATCTTTTGACTTTTCTCTAGTCCTTTTGTACTATCAAACAATACATTTGGGGGAAAAGAATTACAAATTCCTGATAGTCTGTGAAACTTTATGTTCTTTGAGTTTAGTGTATACTAGGTTTAACACTTTTAAAAGTACTTAGGTCTTACTTTCACAAAATAAAAAGTGCATGTATCAAAACAATCAATACTATTTAAGTGTAGAATTATCTTCATAACTAAACCTATTATCAAAATGCCACCTCTTTGGTAAACCACAAATTGTTCATGTTAACCCCCAAAACTACTAGATATATATGCAAATACCCACTTAGAAAAGTCCAGTTTTTAATCTGATTACAATACAAGCATCAGCCAGTTAGAACTGCACTGTATCTCTATGACCCTCACAATCGCAGAGACAAGCTTTTATTTCTATTACAATTGAGAATGAGCCTCATGATATTGTACAGGGAATTAATGCTTGGTTTTGGTTTTCTTACAGCCTATGGCAAAACTGTAGCTGATAGCATAAACCAGGGACTCTATTGCACATCTAACTTTTCTATGGTTCCACTGCCCTCTAGTGGCTATGTTAAAACTAGTTATTGACTGATATTAGCCTTCAGAAGTCAGAAACAGTTCTCAAAGCTGAGTGGGCAGACCAGCAGCATTAGCCACATCCCGGAACTTCCAAGACATAGAGAGTTCAAAACCCACCTAAGACCTACTAAAAAGAAACTCTGTGGATGGTGTCCAGCAGTATGTTTCAATGGCCCCTCCAGGTGATTCTGATGCACACTGAAGTTTGAGAACCACTAGGCAGTCTAAGAGGAGAAGGCAATGGCACCCCACTCCAATACTCTTGCCTGGAAAATCCCATGGACGGAGGAGCCTGGTAGGCTGCAGTCCATGGGGTCGTGAAGAGCTGGACATGACTGAGCGACTTCACTTTCACTTTTCACTTTCATATACTGGAGAAGGAAATGGCAACCCACTCCAGTGTTCTTGCCTGGAGAATCCCAGGGACAGGGGAGCCTGGTGGACTTCTGTCTATGGGGTCGCACAGAGTTGGACACAGGCTGAAGCGACTTAGCAGCAGCAGCAGCAGGCAGTCTAAGGAAAGCATTCTATCTGTAGTTGCAGTAAATGTGAAAGTATAAAGATGTGTGTGAGGGTTAACTTTATGGTTTAATTTACTGGGCTAAGTGTACCAGATGGCTAGTAAGACATCCTGCGAGTCTGTGAGGGTGTTTCTCAAAGAGATTAGCATTTGATGAACCCAGTAAAGCAAATGGCTTCCCCAGAATGGATGGGTATCATCCAATTAGTTGAGGGACTAAATAGAACAAAAGTCAGAAGAACGACAAATTCACTCTCTGGTCCAGCTACAACATCCATCTCCACTTGTCTTCAGTCATTAGGACTCCTGTTTCTCAAGCTTTTGGACCCAGATCAACACTTAAATCATTAGCCCCACAATTCTTAGGCCTTCAGATTTGGACAGAATTACACCACAGGCCTTCATGGTTCTCCAGCATGTAGATGGCTGATGGTGGGGCTTTTTGGCCTCCACAACCATGTGAGCCAATTCTGACAAGAAATCCCCTCTTACACGTTTATGTATATGTCCTACTGGTTCTGTTTCTCTGGAGAACTCTGACTAGGACAGTGCATGAGTGCTGTCTTATAAGTATTACTCATAATTATGCCTATGCTTTTTCTAAATTTTCAAAAGCCCTTCATATGTACAGAATAATCTAGAAAAAGCTTACACTAAATTGAGGGGGGATTTAAAAGGGCTATAAATCTATGGCTGATGATATAGAAAATAAGATAAGGTGAATAAAGGTAAAATAATTAGATATTAAAAGTTCATTTCAAGAGCTTGCTAACTAGCCAAAACATCTGACCAGGATCCAGGATCGACCTATTTGTTTCTTTGCTATAAAATCAATCATAAAATATTTGTTGACTCCAATGAATATTCAATCCAGGTTGGTGTGGGGAATGCAATATTCAGTACATGTACATTATTTTCTGCCCATTTTTCCATTACATAAATTGCCACTTTCCATTACATGTATTGTTAGTCAAATTATTCAATCAGTGACACAACTTTAGCCCCATCCCGAACTAGAGCCAAAAAATATTGAGACCAAACTTTTAAAAAATTGTTTTGTTGGCAAATAAATAATTTAATACTAGTTTTTACAAATCATGTGTAATTTACTATAGCTCTAGGCTGTTGATGGGTCAGTTCATCTATTTATCAGATAAAGAATAGAATGAAAGCAAACTAGACTTGAAGTCAAAAGTATGAAATTGGATCTGTGTGAAATTTGGCAAGTTATTTAAATTCTATGAGGCTTGCTTTTCCCAGCTAAAGGGTAGTGATAACAACAATAACTATATTGCCCAGTTTTTTGTGAGGGTCAAATAAATAAGGATAATACAGACTTATATGTTAAACAAAAGGAACTTACACATTATGTTTGAGCAAATCTCAGAAAAACATGCAAACATTACAGAAAGACTTAAAAACGGTACTGATTAATAAAAAGATAGGTATAACTCTTACTGCTTAAACCCTTTCTCAAAAAAAAAAACCCACTATAAACTCGGGATAAAATATGAAAAAAAAAATACCTGGAAAAAAAGCAGGCAGACACTGGAAGGCAGTCAACATTCTGAAGAAGGAATGGCACTGAGTAAAGATAGACCCCTGTCGGCACACTGTGTATACAAACTGAGATAGAAAAGCTACAGTCTTAATGGCTTAAAGTCCCAGAGGACAGACTATGGAGTGACCACAGAAACTGAAAAGTGACAGTGAAAATCATAAAAAGGAGACAGCCAACATACAGTAAGCCTCATTTCATATGTATTAACTCTTCCCAAATCTCTGACTGACTGAACTATATATACGTGAGGGGCAGACTCCAAGTAGTACATTGAAGGCTAACCAAATAATGACTCTTTAGAGTTCAGAGTTTAGGTTTCTAAAAGAAAAAAAAAAATTCCTCTAAGAAACAATCAAGAGGATCTAAAGATACTCATAGTATCCAGAAAACAATTCAAAATTAGCCAAGAGGTAGAAGCAACTCAATGAAGTATAAATAAAGAAAATGCGGCATATATGTATATACTGTAGAATATTTTTCATCCTTTAAAAAGAAGGAAGTCTTCTCACATACTACAATATAGATGAACCATGAGGACATTATGCTAAGTGAAATAAGCCAGTCACAAAAAGACAAATACTTCATGATTCCACTCATATGCAATACCTACAATAGCCAACTTCATAGAAATAGAAAATAGAATTGTGTTTGCCAAGGAGAAAGAGGAATGGGAAATGGTTCAATGGGAATAGTGTCTCAGTTCTGCAAGATATAAATGTTAATAGGGCAGCACAACAAAGTGAATATAGTTAACACTACTGAACTATATTCTTAAAAACGGTTAAGATGGGTTAAATGATTAATTTTCTGTTTTGTTTTCTTCCTCTTCCCTCCTTTTCCTTTTCCTCTACTCAATCTGTCTCCAACTCACTGAAAAATATATATATACATATATATATATATAAAAAACTGAATCAAGAAAATAGAGGAAAGAAGACCAACACCAGTTTTAGCTCAGAAACAATGAGGGAAAAGTTGGAAGCAATTCAATTCTACCTTCTAATTATGAGAATTAGACCCTTTCTTTCCGTTAAGGTTCAGGATGGCAACTTTACCAGGCAATAGAGAAATTAAATAACAAAAACATTATTATATTAACATTCATAATTAATGTCCTAGAACTGGTCTCAAATTAAGAAAGGCAAAAATAAGAAACAACACACACATACACAACTTTTTCTTTACTAACCAATGAAATAAAAAATAAGAAAACAGATCTCTTAAGTGAATAGCTTAGTCCATGAGGAAATACTTCATTCTATAATCTCTTTCAACTGGTTTTCCATCAACTTCATCCAGTTTTGATTCTTCACTTCTGTTTGGGTGCAAAGTCCCATAATAAACAAGAAGAAAAATAATTCCAAGGAGAAGAGAAAGAACTATAGTAATGCTGACAGGTATAAAATAGTCTGCATTAAAAATAGAGAGTGGGTAAAACCAGAACACAATCAATATCCCCAATGTGACCAATACCCTTACAATATAATAACAAGACATTGGGCATTTGGTATTCTGTCCCTTAATATTAAAAAATGTAAAGATAAGAATGAATCCAACAACAATCCTGTATAGGATTTCCATACTTGTGGAAACACAAAATTCAGTTTGTTCTTTAAATGCCCAAAATATACCTAAAAGCCAAAGAAATAACAACAGAATGAAAGCAATCTTAACATTTAAGAATAAAAGAAGCACAACACTCAACATCCAAGATAATAATGTAAACAACTTGTAAAAGAGATATACAAGCTTGGGACAGGGTCCTTTAAGGAGGTTTTTATCAGGTAAGGATTTTCTTAAAGCTACTTGATAATCAACAGTCGACCAAGAAACAGCACAGCAAGAGACCATGATGGCTGCATCTACAAAACAAAACAAAATTTTAAAGATGTAGTTATAGCGATAATAATAGTAATATTATTATACACCATACATGTTTTATCTGTATATACACAGCCACAAACACAAGTCAGGTACTTTATACACTCATCTCATTTAATCATTTGAAATAGATATTAGTATTTCTGTACTACATCTGAGGGAATTGAGGCTTAGAGAACGTATGTGTTACTTGACCCAAATCACACAGCCAGCAAGAGGTGAGATTTAAATTGAAATCTGGCCGATTCCAAAGTTGGTGTAATTAACCACTATACCAGACTGTGAATAAATTCACTGGACAAATTTTCTTGAGCACCTGGTACAATGTAAACTGCATACTACGGGAGTTTTCTAAGAGACTAGTTATAGTCCTAGCTTTTCCAGTCTTTTTGACTTTGGCCTTGGGCATAAACCACTGAGAAATGGCATCCAAAAAAGAAAACAACAGCAAGACAGGGAAGGAGGTTAAATGGAAATTTTAACATAAGTATGAGGTATTAACAGCTCAGTTTCCCATGTCTTTAAGACGATAGATCAAATGAACAAATATGATCTAAAACTTATAAATTTCTATAGGTTTTACATCTTTAGCCCAATTTTTATCCCATCAAATAACAGAAAAGCAAGCTAATTACTACTTTGGAAAGACATGTCATTATCCCACCGTCAAAGTTGGGGACCTAAAACTGAAAGCAAAGATAGTAGGGAATTAGAAGGAAGTAATTTAGAGTAGAATACAGAATGCTCATCATTCCCATTTAAGCTCATTGGAGATCAATATATTGGGAAAGAAAGGCAGATTTAAGACAGATCTATCTATTGAAGAGGATTATAAATGACTGTCCATTCTCCTGGTTTTAGCATATAGCATTCTGGACTGCACTAATTAGTTGGACTTTTCTTTCTTCTTTAATTCAAAAATATGAATTAAAACATCATTTCCCCTAAACTGCCCTTCAGTGGTGTCTTTTTTATAATTGGTTTTAATTTCTACCAAATTCAGTACGTATACTTCATTTTTAAACATCAATAAATGCCATAGAACTTGTAAGAAAAAAAGTAGTAGCTTGCTCTGCCCCTTCTCACTTCTCAGAAGGGACCCTCAGGGGAAAACAAAAAAAAAAAAACTATTAACTTTTAGCTTTTCTTCTGACATTATTGCCCTATTTCTAAATAAAACACATACTGTGCTATTTTTTTAAATTGATCTACTTTAGATACTGCTTATTGATTTAAAAGCTGCTTGGCCAAGTTACTACATTCTGCTTATATTTCTTTTCCTTTTAAAACATTTTTTGTTGAAGTTATTTTATTAGTTTTAAAAAATTCCTCAGCTTTACTGAGATATTATCGATATACATACAAGTTTACAATGTGGTGATATGATATACACATATATATATAATGATGACTACAGTGAGGTTAGTTAATACCTCATTCCCCCATGACATTTTTGGTGGGTCAGCATGACAACTTTCAAGTATACAATGCAATATTTTTAAAACATTTCATTGTTCCTTCCTTTGCTTATTATTTCATGACTCATAAATATATTTTAGCAAACTCTTCAAATTAATTAAACTACCCAGATACATCTATTAGCTTTTTTAAAAAAATAATAACATGATCTTTCTGGTCAAAGGTAGCTGTTGTCAAGGTTTGCTTTCCTCTTTTCCCAGAACTTGCCTTTACTTTTCTTCACTGTTGATTTTTTCCCATTATTTCTTTCTTGCTTCATTCTCATGGTGGGATCAAACACACTCCAGACATTTCTGAGAAAAGCTGCACCTAAGCTGAACTTTTGAGACCATGAATGTCTCTAAATGTCTTTATTCTACCCTCCATGTTTGATATACAGTTTCAACAGAAATAGAATTCAAAGTTTAAAAATGTTTTCCAATGAAACTTTGAAGTCATTTATCTTTTAAATTCTAATCTCAAGTGTTACAGTTAAGAATTTCAAAGCTATTCACTTTTCCTATACTTAAACAATCTTTACTTTCTTTCAAATCTTCTAAAATCTTTTAAGTATCTGAAATGTTATAATAATGGGCTTAGTGTGGAACATTTTGTCAACTTTTCAATCTAGTAACACATGTCCTTCAGAGATACGCTGCTTTTATTCTTTGAAGACTTCCCTAGAAATCACAACATGTATACTAAACATATTAACATTTAAAATTAATCAAAATTTATAATTCACAGGAAGATTTATCATGAAGGTAGTGAAAGGGACCCATGCTTGCCCAGACTCCTTGCAAGCTTTGCAAAGCCCTGGCAATGTGTTCATTTTGTCATATACGTTTATAAAATTTGGAAAAGTAAGCCGTTTTAATTGTAATTGCTTAAATTTCCTGTTCCTACTCCTACTTTCCCTCTTCCACAGTTACTGAAGCAACTGTCATCATTTTGGGGCTCTAGCTGAAGGGAAATTGAGCTGAGAAGAGTTTAGGTTTAGGAGGATTTGTTTATAAGATTTGCTTGGATAATTATGATGAGCAAGTAACAGATCTAGGATTTTCAAGCAGTTTGCCTTACCTTAATGCTTCACTATCCTGCCATCAACAGGTCTTTGATTCCTTAACATTAAGGTATGATGATCTATCCTTGTCCACCTGACACTATTTGTTTGACATTATTTGCCATTTCCTATTTCCAATATACTTTTTCTGTCCATTTTACTAATCTAATCTGTACATTACACTCCAACCAAATTGAATTTCCTTGTCTTTGCAAAACCATGCTTTTGTTTATGCATTTCTCTCAGTATGGAATGACTTTGCCCAATTACATCTATACGGATTCTTTTTAACTTCTTCTGATTCGACATTATTGACACCATTGGAAAAAAACAAGACTCCAACTATTTACTAAATTAGACATCAACAATAAATTAGTGTTGTCAATTCAAACAGTATTTAAAATCAGTTACTTCATCAAAAAAAAAATCTTGATATACCCTTATCTTAAACCACATTATTGAATAAATTGGTAGAGTTTGTTTCAAATGTGACAATAATCCAAAAATATACATATAACATTATCAATAATTTGTGAAGTTGAAAGAAACTTTTCTAAATTAAATAAAATTTCTATTAATTATGCTACAAAAAAGATTGAATTTTTCTTTTCTACAGAAATTGTAAAATCATTATCAAATCAAAAGCCAATCAGATACTAAAACTTTATATTAAAGAGCATTAAAATAAGAAAGATATTACCTTTCTCTTGTGAAATCTGTGGTATTGGTCAGATTTCTTATCCCTGTAATTTGCTATTAGTTATTTTTTATATTTTAAAAAATGCTTATTTTCATACCTTTTATGGCTTTAATTATATTCTTCCAAAATTCATATGTTAAAGCCCTAAACCCCAATGTGACTACACTACGAGATGGGCCTAATAGGGAGATAATCAAGGTTTGGCAAGGTCATAAAGGTGGAGCCTGAATCTAACAGGACTGGTATCCTTGTAAGAAGACAAAGAGATACCAGAGATCTCACTTTTTCTCCATACATTGAGGAAAGACATATGAGGATACAGCAAAAAGGTGGCCATCTGCAACCCAAAGAATCCTCACCAGAAATCAACCCGACTGGGCCTCTTGATCTCATATTTCCAGTCTCCAGAACTATGAGAAAATATATTTCTGTTGGTTAAGCTGCCCAGTCTATGGTATTGTTATGGCAGCCCAAGCAGACTAACATAATATCTAATTTTGTGTTCCTAATAATATATTCTTTTAAAAAAAAACAGGGTCTAATTAAAGCCCAGATTCATTTCTGCTTTACCTTTCTCCTGAACTGTACAAAGCATTTAAGACAGTTTAACTCCATTCATCTTCTATCTATCTTGTATTTATTTCTGTCTTGTATTTTTATTCTTTTCCTTAGCCACACAGTATTATTTTTGTTTATGCAGTCAATTTTCATTTAGAGGTAGGTGGCTTCACTTTTACCCTGAGGAGGGGGAGGGTGCCTTCTGGCATGTCAGCTTTACAAGTAGGACTTTCTACTAGATATCCCTCCCTTGTGAGGACCCGAAGTTTTGTCTCCAGTACTCTGGACTCTGGGAAGCCATTAAAACTGAATCTGCTGTGTATAAGTTTCTGTAAAACTCCTCAGAGTGTAAATGCCTTCACAGTCCTACTCAACCCTGCTGCACTCCCACTTTCATGCATATTTTGACCTGTTGTATTGGATTATTTTAAGCTTTTATGAAGAACTTTGAAACTATACACCCAATTGTTTCAGATAATTTCAGGAGGAGAGTTGATTCAAATAATTTAGTCTTTTGGTGGTGGTGGAACTGATTTGAATAACTCAAGTTTTCCATCTGCTTTCCATCTTATTTACTGATATTTCTAGTCTGCTATTCTATCCTGCATTCTCTTCATCCTTATGAGTTTTATTGTTTTCACCCCTCTACTTTCCTCTTTAGCATGATTTCAGGAAGGAACAAAGATAAAAGAATATGTTCAGTTTTCTGAAGTTGTTCTATACACAAATTGATTTTTTTTACATTTTGAATTATTCTTCCTGATTATGAAAACATAAAAACTTTGAAATTCAAAAAAATATAAAGAAGATGAAATAAGTAAAATCATTCATGATCCCACCACACAGAAGCAGCCACAGTTAACATCAGCAGATCTAGATCTACCAAAGTATAGGTTGTAAGCTCTATATGTTGATCTTTAGCTTCAGGGACTATATAACTATTCTGGGCATCACAAGCAAAAAGAGGTCTCATATGCTGTAGGCTCATTTCAGTGTTACACTAAAAAATATGAAAATATTAGAAAGGACTACATCTAGAGGTTTATGGGAAACTGGGAACAGGAAGACTGTTTAGGAGAATGAACTCATCTCACAAGAAACTCTAGCATAGAGAGAACTCCAAGGAAGAGGACAATCTGCTACTACTCTGAGGTGAATCCAAGACCACATGGAACCCTCATCACTAAGGAAAAGTGCAACTATTTTTAGCAAATAAGTAGTTTTTAAACATCTCAAAATAAACACCTATTAAAATATTTTTTAATAGAAATACCAAACTGTCCTTTTAAAACGTACATTTAACCATGAGAAAATATGCTATAAAAGAGCAACATATTTACCAATTTGCAAAGCCAACATTAGTTTTGTAGCAGATGCACTTTTACACAATGATTCTAATTCTAGGAATTTACCCTATGGATAAACTTCACACATACAAAAGGATGCATGCATAAGATTATTCACTGCAGAATTTTTTTCCAACAGTAAAATATTAGAAACAACTTAAATTAACATAAAGAAGCTTGTTAGATAATTCAGGATACATCTATAATTTGTAAAACTATGCAGATAATAAAAATAAAATGTGGGCACTCTTTCTGTACCAATACATTTAGATCTCCAAGACATACGTTAAGTTAAAAAAAAGATAGTTTTCATGTTACCATTTCTATAAAAGAAAAAAGGAGAATAAATATAGGCTCTAAAAAAATTTTTTTCTGAAACAATCATTAAAAAGCTGACAATAGTTTCATTTGTAGACAAAGAGAAGGAATAGGAAGAAGGGGAGGAAGAAACAGTATACTTTTAAAATACTTTTTGATATCTGAACTATGTACTTCTTTTCAAAAATAACAAATAACTCTTTAAAAAATGATAAAAATAAATATAAAACCTGCCAAAGAGTTACACAGTTGACATAAGATATCAGCGGCATCCATCTAACACAAGGAATTAAGAAAGACCTACATTGAGTGAAATTTGCTTGGCCATGTTCCAGAAAGATGTAGAGCTGAAGAGCAAGTTGTGGGCAACCTTCCAGGTAGGTCTCCAACAGCCTTAGCATGCTCAGATCTGTCACCCTCTCATTAATCTGTTTTTCCACGAAGTCTTCAGTTTTGCTGCTATACTTGAAAGCCACTTGATAACCTTGCTTCAAGGCAAACCAATACCTGTAAAGTAAACATGAACATTTATCTTCAATAATAGATTCTTCACGTGTGTTCATATATATAATAATTCTGAAAAAAAGCAATATGTGTTTAAGTATATAATTTTCCCACAAATTTTACCTATTACAATTTTGTAAACATTTCACAGGAATTGTACTGAGATTCAAGACTCCACAATTTTTATCGGATGTGTCAGTGTGTGCTAGCACTGTTAAGCACACATGATCTTATTTCATCTTTAAAATGATTATGAGACATGAGTAGGTAGGTATTATTCCCAGTTAACAATTAGGAAAAGTAAGACTGAGAATGATATGATGAAAGATACAGAGTGTCAGGAGCAGACCTAGAGTCCAAACCTTTATCTTATGATTCCTAGTCTTAACTACTACTTTCTGAAAGACAAACTGCAATGTCCACTTCATGCAATTTATCTTAATTATAAGACAGATATTAATACATGCCCTTATGAGGTTGAAGATTGAAGACAAGACTGAATCTTCTTTCAATTTAATCTAGCAAATAATTACTTGACCCTTGAACAACATGGGTGTTAGGGACACCAACCCTCTGTGCAGTTGAAAAATTCATACATAATCAATAGTTGGTAGTTGGCCCTCTGTGTCCTCAGTTCCAAATCCATGGATTCAACCAACCTCAGACTGGGTAGTACTGTAATATTTACTACTGAAAAGATCTGCATATAAGTAAACCCACACAGTTCAAACCCATGTAATTCAAGGATCATCTGTACTCCATAATCTACAAAGTATTATAGTCTCTGTGACCATCAACATCCTGAAAAATATATAAAATTTCAAAGACTCCTAAAATACCCTTGCTCAGCCTCTTCTTTACAAGGAATTTTTAAATGAACATGAGTTATCGTCATTCAAGTAAAATTAATGACAAAAATAATTGAAATAATTATTTTTAAAATATCCGAAGCTAGCAATAAGACAATCAGGATTCTAGCCCAAAGCTTATCAAAATTCTTTATTTATACCTCTGTTTCCTCATATATAAAGTTACGACAGTGATATATATCTTGCTTCAACCTGCTCTTTCTGTCAACGTTTACCATTTCAGTAAATGGCACTAATACTCATCACGTTGCTCAAAACAAAATGTGGGAATAATTTCCAATTTTTCTTTTTCTAACACCCTATAAAAATTCCCCAGCAGGTTCTCTTGGTTCTTAGCTCAGACTTCAAATATATCCAAATCTAAACACATCTTATCACTTCCACTGCCTCCATCCTGGTTTAAGCAGCCAGTGTCTCTGGCCTGGATTACTTCAACAGCCTCATAACTGGTCTCTCTGGTTCTACTCTTGCTCCCTATACAGCATCTAGGTTAAACTGTTAACCATAATTCAGATGATATCCCTCCAATCAAAATGCTCTAATGCTTTCCATCATACTTAGAATAAAACACAAAGTCTTTACCCCATCTTACAAGGCCCCCTGTAATCTGACTCCCACACACACTATAACACTGCCTTTCCCTTTCAGGTTTCCCACACTTCCAGGGTACTATTCCTGCTGTTTTTTTCCAACTTAAAGGCCTTGGTCTTTGCTACTCCCTCTTCCTGGAACTCTTCTAAACACCAGAGATTTTACATGCTTACTCCTTAACTTCATTCAGGTCTCTATTCAATCCCACGTCCTTACTGATATCTTTCCATATCACACCATCCATCATATTCTCTTTATCCTATTTTTCTTTATTACCACTTGACGTATTATATATTTTTATTTGTACCTTCTCACAAGAATGAGATCTGCATGAAAGCAGGGACTTTGTTTTGTTCATTGCCATATCCTAAACAACTAGAACAGTCCTGGGACATAGTAGGCTCTCAGAAAATATTTACTCAAGGAATGAACAAATGAAAAACTCATGACAATTTTTCCATAAAGACACAGTAGGTATGAAAAGGCTTTGAAAAGTTGAAAGACATAAATATAAGATATTCTGATTGTAAACATGATGTATACATATATGAATATGCAAAGATTCTTTACCTAGCAAATAAAAGTATTTTTTTACCATAATAGTTTTAGAATAACATAGTCCATTATATTCCTTGTGGACTAGATACCAGGGTAGAGTGAGTGTCTACAAAAATGATAAAGACATGACTTCCACCTTCAATGACCTTACAGCCTAGTTGAAAGATCAAGCCTATAAACTGCTAGAAATAGCCACTCAACAGAAATACAAATACTACTGACACACTGTTAAAGCACAGGAAAAAATGATTAACACTGTCCAGGATTTACAAGCAAGATTCATAAGATAATTTGTGTTTGAGTTTTTTCTGGGTATCAGGCACAATAAGGAGTTCCTGTATGTATATTATGTAAGACTAATAAGCAATACAGTATGCGGTTCCTGTTCTTAAAGGTATCTATCCTTTTAAAGCAAGAGAATAGAAAAGTAAAGACAGGCAAAGAGTTAGGGACGGAGATCCGTCCCGGGAAGGGAGTCTCAAAAAAGAGAGAGATTTCCGAACACCAGGAAACATCCTCCCCAGCGGATCTGTGGCGAATCTCAGAGGGCAACATAACCGGGAGTAAAAACAGATAAATAATTAAGCCCCCCAGATTGCGTCTCTAACTGCAACTCCCAGCAGAGCGGCGGCCCGGGCACCCCATCCCCCACTAGCCAGCATGGACTGCTCAGGGAGGGGCAGGCTGCGCTTTGGGAGAGGACTGGGACTGAATGCCAGGGGCAGACTGAGGGAGCTAATCGGAGATAGACCGCTGGGTAGCTTTCCCACAGAAGAGCCCTCGCACAGAACAAAGGGCGGCGGGGAGTCGGTCCACTGCGAGAGGCAGGGCGGCAGGGCAGAGCTGGGCGGCTGCGGGCTGTGGACCAGCCCAGCCCCCGCCGGAGAGCAGCAGGCACAACGCAGCCCCAGCGAGGCTTCCGCTGCCAAACTGCAGGCAGAATTAGGTGCTAACCAAGATTTCTGGGGACTCTGGACGGACGCTGCCAGCGATCGGCACTCCACACACCTGAGAAGGCGCGCCCAGCTGCACGCAGAGAAAACAAAGCGGCTGGGAGGGGTTGGGGGGGAGAAGCCGCAGCCCCCAACTGTGCCACGGGCGACCTAGAGCCTGAGCAGAAGAAGCGGGGGAAAGCGCACTCGCCAGGAGCGGGGACAAACCCCAGAGCACTGAATAGACACTGAAGAGACCAGCAAACAGAAAACACAAAAATAAGCAGAGGAAACCACTTTGAAACCAACAGAAGCAACAGATTAAATCCCTGCAGTTGGCACACACTGCATAGAAAGGAGTCTATAGACCGTGAGAAGTACGAGCCGGACCAAGCAACTATCTGAAAATGAACTGACCCCTCACTGTACGCAACAGCACCAGAGAAAGCCTTAGTTATAATTTTACTAGCACCATCTTTTAAATTTTTAAAACTTTTTTATACTATGTTTTTTATTTTTTATTTTTAGAATTTTTAAGTCCCCTATAACCCCGTTATTTTTTTTCCTTTATTTTTATTTTCCTTTTTTTTAATCTCCTCTCTCTCCCTTATTTTATTTTCCATTTTATTTCTTTTCTTTTATATCTCCTCTTTTTCCCTTTTTAATTTTTAATTGAATTTTTTTCTTATTTTACTTTATTCTTTATTTTTCTTTCTTTTTTTTGTAAAAGTATTTTTGAGAATCCAATCTTTACTGTAGATTTTTAATCTTTGCTTATTAGTATTTGGTATCAACTTTGTATCTTTAAGAATCCAACCTTCAGTACCCATTGTTACTTGGGAGTGAGATCACTGGCTTGACTGCTCTCTCCCCATTCTTGACTCTCCTTTTTTTTTTTTTCCACCAAGTCACCTCTATCATTCCCCCTCCCCCTTATCCTCTCTACCCAACTCTGGGAATCTGTTTGAGTGTTACGAGTTGTGAAGAACACTGAGATAACTGATCACTGGCTGGATCTGTCTCTGTCCATCTGACTCCCTCTTTTCTCTCTCTGGTCACTTCTGTCTCCTTCCTCCCTCTTCTCCTTTCCATATAACTTTGTGAACATCTCTGAGGGATCCAGGCTATGGGGAGCACAC
Source organism: Antilocapra americana (assembly GCA_007570785.1). Taxonomy (NCBI): domain Eukaryota; kingdom Metazoa; phylum Chordata; class Mammalia; order Artiodactyla; family Antilocapridae; genus Antilocapra; species Antilocapra americana. Next base: position 13,244,136 of record ML661885.1, on the reverse strand, counting down.
AGGGAAGTGATCACTGGTCACTTCACTCTCTCACCATCTGATTCCTCTCTTCTCCTGTTCACCTCTATCTCCTCCCTCTGCTCCATGCCATGTAACCCTGGGTACCTGTCTGGGTGTCCCTCACTGTGGAGAAACTTCTCATCATTAAACTAGATGTTCTACCATCATTACTACATAGATGAAGGAGTCCTGAGGCTACTGAAGACAGGAGGCTAAGCTCAGATCCTGAGAATTCCAGAGAACTCCTGGATCCAGGAGTTAATTAATCGATAGGAGCTCATCAAACCCCTCCATACCTAAACTGAAACCAAGCACCCACTAAGGGCCAACAAGCTCCAGAGTTAGATATACTAAGCAAATTCTCCAGCAACACAGGAACATAGCCTGGAGCTTCAATACACAGGTTGTCCAAGGTCACACCAAGCCCACCGACATCTCAAAACTCTTTACTGGACACTTCATTGCTCGTTAGAGTGAGGAAACCCAGATCCACGCACCAGAACACCACACAAGCTTTCCCAACCAGGAAACTTTGACAAACCACACATCCAGCCCCACCCATAGTGAGGAACCCCCACAATAAAGGGACAACACAACAAGATAGACAAGATGAAAAGGCAGAGAAATACCCAGCAGGTAAAGGAACAGGATAAATGTCCTCCAGACCAAGCAAAAGACGAGGAGATAGGAAATCTACCTGATAAAGAATTCCGAATAATGATAGTGAAAATGATCCAAAATCTGGAAAACAAATTGGAGTTACAGTTCAATATCCTGCAGGCAAGGATTGAGAAGATGCAAGTAAGCTTTAACAAGGACTTAGGAGAAATGAAAAACAGTTAAAATACAATGAATAATGCAATAAATGAGGTCAAAAACACCCTGGAGGGAACTAACAGTAGAATAACAGAGATAGAAGACAGGATAAGTGAGGTAGAAGACAGAATGGTAGAAATAAACAAAACAGAAAGGAAAAATGAAAAAAGAATTAAAAGAAATGAGGACAATCTCAGAGACCTCTGGGACAATGTTAAACGCACTAATATTCGAATCATAGGAGGCCCAGAAGAAGACAAAAAGAAAGACCATCAGAAAATTCTTGAAGAGATAATAGTTGAAAACTTCCCTAAAATGGGAAAGGAAATAATCACTCAAGTCCAAGAAACCCAGAGAGTCCCAAATAGGATGAACCCCAAGAGGAACACCCCCAAGACACATGTTAATCAAATTAACAAATATCAAACTCAAAGAGCAAATATTAAAAGCAGCAAGGGAAAAACAACAAATAACTCACAAGGGGAATCCCATAAGGATAACAGCTGATCTCTCAATAGAAACGCTTCAGGCCAGAAGGGAATGGCAGAACATACTTAAAGTCATGAAAGAGAATAATCTACAACCCCGATTACTGTACCCAGCAAGGGTCTCATTCAAATTTGAAGGAGAAATCAAAAGCTTTCCAGACAAGCAAAAGCTGAGAGAATTCAGCAACACCAAACCAGCGCTCCAACAAATGCTAAAGGATCTTTCCTAGACAGGAAACACGAATAGGGTATATAATCTCGAACCCAAAACAATAAAGTAAATGGCAATGGGATCACACTTATCAATAATTACCTTAAATGTAAATGGGTTGAATGCCCCAAACAAAAGACAAAGATTGGCCGACTGGATACAGAAATAAGACCCCTATATATGTTGTCTACAAGAGACCCACCTCAAACCTAGGGACACATATAGAATGAAAGTTAAAGGCTGGAAATTCCATGCAAATAAAGACCAAAAGAAAGCAGGAGTGGCAATACTCATATCAGATAAACTAGACTTTAAAATAAAGGCTGTGTGACAATGTATGGCAAAAACAATAATAAAAAATAAATAAATAAATAAATAAAATAAAGGCTGTGAGAGGGAGGGGGGTTCTGGAGGGCGAGCATACGTAAACCCATGGTGGTTTCATGTCATTGTATGGCAAAACCAACACAATAAAGTAAAGAAAATTTTAAAAATAAATAATAAAGGCTGTAAAAAGAGATGAAGATGGACATTACATAATGATCAAAGGATCAATCCAAGAAGAAGAAATAATAATTATAAATATACATGCACCCAACATGGGAGCACCGCAATATGTAAGGCAAATGCTAACAAGTATGAAACGGGAAATTAACAATAACACAATAACAGTGGGAGACTTTAATACATGACTCACACCAATGGATAGATCAACTAAACAGAAGATTAACAAGGAAAGTCAAACTTTAAATGATACAATAGACCAGTTAGACCTAATTGATATCTATAGGACATTCCACCCCAAAACAATGAATTTCACCTTTTTCTCAAGTGCACACGGGACCTTCTCCAGAACAGATCACATCCTGGGCCATAAATCTAGCCTTGGTAAATTCAAAAATACTGAAATCATCCCAAGCATCTTTTCTGACCACAATTCAGTGAGATTAGATATCAATTACAGGAGAAAACCATTCAAAAATTCCAACATATGGAGGCTCAACAACACACTGCTGAATAACCAACAAATCACAGAAGAAATCAAAATATGCATAGAAATGAATGAAAATGAAAACACAACAACCCAAAACCTATGGGACACAGTAAAAGGAGTGCTAAGGGGAAAGTTCATAGCAATACAAGCTCACCTCAGGAAACAAGAAAAAAGTCAAATAAATAACCTAACTTTACACCTAAAGCAACTAGAAAAGGAAGAAATGCAGAAGCCCAGGGCTAGTAGAAGGAAAGAAATCTTAAAGATCAGGGCAGAAATAAATGCAAAGGAAACAAAAGAGACCATAGCAAAAATCAACCAAGCCAAAAGCTGGTTCTTTGAGAAGATAAATAAAATTGACAAACCATTAGCCAGACTCATCAAGAAACAAAGGGAGAAGAACCAAATCAACAGAATTAGAAATGAAAATGGAGAGATCACAACAGAAAACACAGAAATACAAAGGATCATAAGAGACTATTATCAGCAACTATATGCAAAGAAACTGGACAACCTGGATGAAATGGACAAATTCCTAGAAAAGTACAACTTTCCAAGACTAAACCAGGAAGAGATAGATAATATTAATAGACCCATCACAAGCACGGAAATTGAAATTGTAATCAGAAATCTTCCAAAAAACAAAAGCCCAGGACCAGATGGCTTCACAGCTGAATTCTGCCAAAAATTTAGAGAAGAGCTAACACCTATTATACTCAAACTCTTCCAGAAAATTGCAGAGGAAGGTAAACTGCCAAACTCATTCTACGAGGCCATCATCACCCCAATTCCAAAACCTGACAAAGATGCCACAATAAAAGAAAACTACAGGCCAATATCACTGAACATAGATGCAAAAATCCTTAACAAAATTCTAGCAAATAGAATCCAACAACACATTAAAAAGATCATACATCATGATCAAGTAGGCTTTATCCCAGGGATGCAAGGATTCTTCAATATTGGCAAGTCAATCACTGTAATACACCACATTAATAAATTGAAAAATAAAAACCACATGATTATCTCAATAGATGCAGAGAAAGCCTTTGACAAAATTCAACATCCATTTATGATAAAAATCCTCCAAAAAGCAGGAATAGAAGGAACATACCTCAACATAATAAAAGCTATATATGACAAACCCACAGCAAACATTATCCTCAATGATGAAAAACTGAAAGCATTTCCCCTGAAGTCAGGAACAAGACAAGGGTGCCCACTCTCACCACTACTATTCAACATAGTTTTGGAAGTCTTGGCCACAGCAATCAGAGCAGATAAAGAAATTAAAGGGATTCAGATTGAAAAAGAAGAAGTAAAACTCTCACTGTTTGCAGATGACATGATCCTCTACATAGAAAACCCTAAAGACTCTACCAGAAAATTACTAGAGCTAATCAGTGAATATAGTAAAGTTTCAGGATACAAAATCAACACACAGAAATCCCTGGCATTCCTATACACTAACAATGAGAAAACAGAAAGAGAAATTAAGGAAACAATTCCATTCACCACTGAAACAAAAAGAATAAAATACTTAGGAGTATTTCTACCTAAAGAAACAAAAGACTTGTATATAGAAAACTATAAAACACTGATGAAAGAAATCAAAGAGGACACAAATAGATGGAGAAATATACCGTGTTCGTGGATTGGAAGCATCAATATAGTGAAAATGAGTATACTACCCAGAGCAATCTATAGATTCAGTGCAATTCCTATCAAGCTACCAGAGGTCTTTTTCAGAGAATTAGAACAAATAATTTCACAATTTGTATGGAAATACAAAAAAACCTCGTATAGCCAAAGCAATCCTGAGAAAGAAGAATGGAACTGGAGGAATCAACCTACCTGACTTTAGGCTATACTACAAATCCACAGTCATCAAGACAGTATGGTACTGGCACAAAGACAGAAATATAGATCAATGGAACAAAATAGAAAGCCCAGAGATAAATCCACGCATCTATGGACACCTTATCTTTGACAAAGGAGGCAAGAATATACAATGGAGAAAAGACAATCTCTTTAACAAGTGGTGCTGGGAAAACCGGAAAGCCACTTGTAAAAGAATGAAACTAGAACACTTTCTAACACCATGCACAAAAATAAACTCAAAATGGATCAAAGATCTAAGCATAAGACCAGAAACTATAAAACTCCTAGAGGATAACATAGGCAAAACACTCTCCGACATAAACCAAAGCAGGATCCTCTATGACCCACCTCCTAGAATATCGGAAATAAAAGCACGAATAAACAAATGGGACCTAATTAAAATTAAAAGCTTCTGCACAACAAAGGAAACTATAAGCAAGGTGAAAAGACAGCCTTCAGAATGGGAGAAAATAACAGCCAATGAAGCAATGGACAAACAATTAATCTCAAAAATATACAAGCAACTCCTGCAGCTCCATTCTAGAAAAATAAACGACCCAATCAAAAAGTGGGCCAAAGAACTTAACAGACATTTCTCCAAAGAAGACATAAAAATGGCTAACAAACACATGAAAAGATGCTCAACATCACTCATTATCAGAGAAACGCAAATCAAAACCACAATGAGGTACCACTTTACACCAGTCAGAATGGCTGCAATCCAAAAATCTACAAGCAATAAATGCTGGAGAGGATGTGGAGAAAAGGGAACCCTCTTACACTGTTGATGGGAATGCAAACTAGTACAGCCACTATGGAAAACAGTGTGGAG
>ML661885.1:13164668-13216742 GCA_007570785.1 Antilocapra americana | reverse complement strand
CACACACACACACACACACACACACACACGGAGCTGCCAGTTCCGCTCTCTTCTCAAAGGTTTGCTTACTTTCCAGTAGAGAGGTTTTAAAATGCGAAACCAGCTTCTCGCTGGAAGAGCTACTGATAGCAGACAAATATTGTTGAGTTGAAAATACTTGATACAGGGAATTTTAATGATTACGCCAAGCACTCTTTAAAGGACTTGTCGCTTGCCTTCCCATTGCGAAGGGGATAATTCACATGATTGTTTCAATGAAGGTTTTTGAAACATTTTGCTATTAAAAGTAAATCTTGAAGACACGGAAAGAAATTTGCCACACATAATCCAGGTGTATTTTCAAGAAATCTGGACTATTAAACTTTCAATTTGTAATATAAATACTATATACAGAGCAATAGTCCTTTCTCCAGAAACACCTGCCAAAAACGATGTTAAAAATGCATGTCCGACAACCTAGAGGGGTGGGCTGGGGTAGGAGGGGATTCAAAAGGGGTAGGAGGGGATTCAAAAGGGAGGGGGCACGTATGGACCTATGGTGCATTCATGCTAACATATGGCAGAAACCAACAGAATATTGTAAAGCAATTATCCTCCAATTAAAAATAAATATTTTTTTAAATGCCCAAATTTTAGAACCACTAGCATCTAAGTGTCAATTTATCGTTTCTTTTGAAAAAGGCATGGGCTAGGATATCACCTGTTCCATATCTTTTAGGGTGGTGGTTACATACGTAAAATTGCCCGTAGGGGAATGAAACTGATCATGGGATCTCTGCATGGGATCTCCTTTCAGGAAAACAGTAACTGGATTTTTTTTTTTTTAATATGGGAGGGTTAGTTAACACTGGGGTAGTTAACTGCTCAGCAGATTATAAAAGGACTCCTTACAAAGAAAAAGAAGTCCTTTTATGTTTTGGACACAATCTCCCACCCCTAGCACTCCCCCAACACACGTGCTCGCGGCTCCCCCAGTCTTGGGGTGGTGGGGTACTGCAAGTGGCACAAAAGGGATCGGAGCTCCTTGAACCCGCGCAGCAGGGGTGGCGTCAGGTGTCGGTACAAGGCCAGGGAAAGTCTCCAAACCTCCGTTTCGCGTCTGTAAAATGGACATAAAAATATTGTCTTCCTCTTCACATTGTGAAGATTAAATGAGATTAGTAGTGTTTGTAAAACGCGCTTGGCACAGCAGTAAGTGCTAAATAAACCTCCCTTACTGCTACTTATTATAAAAGATAAACCAGTTCCTCCTCACACACCCACCCCCACCCTCGCCTGAAAATCCGGCTAGCTGCCCTTCCAGGGACTCCGTGCTCTGTAACTAACCCGAAACCTGCCTGTCCCTTGCTCCATCACAAGACTTCCCGGGTTAAAATGTGTCTTCTGCAGTCGAACGAACTCGCCTGGTTGAAAACAAACTTCTGCGAAACCACCAGGCTCTGCGACAGGCGGCAGCACGCAAGAACCAGAGTCCAGTCTCCCCTCAGGCCGCCGCGCGCCTCGTGCGAGCGAACAACCTCGCGCTGCCGCCCACGAAACTCGGCCAGAGTCACGTGCCGCTGGCCCCGCCTCACCGCGCAACAGCGACTCCCCCACCAGCTGGGCTCGCGCGTCAACACGTGATCTCCGGCCCCGCCCACGGCACGAGGGCTGAGTTCCCCGGCCCGCCCGCTTCGCTCGTGATGCGCCACGTGACCTCTGTCCTCGCCCCCGGCACAGCTACGGGTCCCCGCCCCACTCCACTCGCGCGGCGTCAGGTGACCGCCGGCCCCGCCCCCGGCGTTGTTGCTGCTCCGCGGCGGCGAGCGGCGGCGGAAGAGATGGCTGCCACCTTGCAGCGCATAGAACGGCTGTCCAGTCGGGTGATTCGCGTCCTGGGCTGTAACCCGGGTCCCATGACCCTGCAGGGCACCAACACCTACCTGGTGGGGACCGGCCCCAGGTAAACGTTTCTCCACTCCCGCCGTCAGACACACCGGCCCGCGGGACGCACGGAGCTGGGGCTGCGGGGACGGCTCGCGGCGGGCGGAGAGGCTGTGCGCCCGCAGCCTGCATCGTGGGATCCTGCCCCAGGCCACCCGGATTTGGGCACCCCCTCCCCTAAATCACTTCCTCCCGGGGTAGTCAACTGTCTTAACTTACAAATGGCTAAGGAGAAATGGACACGTTTCCTGTTTTCGAGACCTAGTTTACTTTGATTTTGAAAGCCAGAGTGTGGTTTAAGCTGTTGAGAGACTATGATCGCTTGGAGTTAAGAATCCGCCAACGTGTTTTACTTTCGTCACCTGACTTTCACTGTTTTTTGGCCCTGAGTTTGACTTCCGTTGGCAAAAGCGAGTGGTTGTGTTGAGGCCTTTTTCTTAACTCGATAGCAGAGAGAGCAGGATTTCATGGCTTCAAATTGCTCGAGTCTGGGAAAAAGCTAGCTAGCTTGGGGAAAGAAGAGCTAACTAACGTTGTTTCTTGTTATCGTGTGGCCTTATTTTGAATATTTTTAACTATTTTAAATTATTCTGCGAATGGAATAACCTGTCTGTATTTCCAAGATTTTTATCTTGTTCAGACGCATTCTGTTTTAGTGGTATTATGCAGGAACGGGTACATATCTTTTACTGCTCAGTAAGTGCATTGAGCAATCTTTGTGTAGTCCTTACTCTAGACAATAAAAATTGAAAATAAGATAGAGGTTACCTTGAGCCCAGAATTTAATTATCCAGTCTGGACGTGTTCGTCACTTAAATTCAGTCAGTCAGTCGTGGCCGACTCTTTGTGACCCAGTGGACTGTAGCACACCAGGCTTACCTGTCCATCACCAACTCTGGAAGTCTGCTCAAACTCATGTCCATCATGTCAGTGATCCCATCCAGCCATCTCATCTTCTGACTTCTCCTCCCACCTTCAATCTTTCCCAACATCAGGCTCTTTTCCAGTGAGTCCTTTCTTCCCATCAGGTAGCCAAAGTACTGGAGCTTCAGCATCAGTCCTTCCAATGAATATTCAGGGTCGATTTCCTTTAGGATTGACTGGTTTGATCGACTTGCTGTCTAAGGAACTCTCAAGAGTCTCTTCCAACACCACAGTTGAAAAGCATCAATTCTTTGGTACTCAGCTTTCTTTATGGTCCAACTCTCACATCCTTATATGACTACTGGAAAAACCATAGCTTTGACTAGACAGACGTTTGTTGGCAAAGTAATGTTTCTGCTTTTTAATGTGCTGTCTTGGTTGGTCATAGCTTTTCTTTCTAGGAGCAAGTGTTTTTTAATTTCATGGCTGCAGTCACCATCTGCAGTGATTTTGGAGCCCCCAAAAATAAAGTCTCTTGCTGTTTCCCGGAGACGGCAATGGCAACCCACTCCAGTACTCTTGCCTGGAAAATCCCATGGACGGAGGAGCCTGGTAGGCTGCAGTCCATGGAGTCTAGAAGAGTCGGACACAACTGAGTGACTTCACTTTCACTTTTCACTTTCATCCATTGGAGAAGGTAATGGCAACCCACTTCACTACTCTTGCCTGGAGATTCCCAGGGACGGCGGAGCCTGGTGTGCTGACGTCTATGGGGTCACTCAAGAGTCGGACACGACGGAAGCAACTTAGCAGCAGCACTGTTTCCATTGTTTCCCCATCTATTTGCCATGAACTAGACGTGTTACAGTTAGTAAAATATAGTTGATTACCAGACAGTTTAATAAGTGTAGTTTATTAGGTTTTCATTTGAAGTATCCACTATATTTGCCTTTTTTCTGGTAGATCACAATTTTAGAAGCAGCAGCTTCTGAAGAATCTCGAAATATTGACCATCTAGCAGAGAGTGAAAAGTTGAGTCCGGGATAAACAATGCAGAGTCAGAGCTTTAAGCTGTCTCCCTGGTCTAGGTGAACAGAAAATTAAGCAAAAAAATACCTGATATCTAGCATAGAGTCAGGGTTGGCTTAGACTCACTCAGCCCAGGGAGTCCCTAGGTATGCTTTTTGCTTTTCAGTGTATCATCTTAAAGTCAGTACCTAAGATGAAAATTGCAAATTATCCTGGGAAGTCTCTCAGGAAAACATAACACAGGAGATCAGTGTACTGCCTCTCAATAAGTTCAGCACAGCCTGTTTTTCCTCCAGCGATGAAACAGATGGCTGGCTCTGTTTGAAAACCAGATGAAGAAGTTGGCGGGGTTGGGGACGATGTTGTATGAAAAATCCATACTGTATCTTTAAACACTAGAATCACACTCATCATGGCAAAGTGCTGGTGCTAAAAGACGTGAGGAACCTGAAGCTGATTGAGGGAAGAACAGATTCACCGTCTTTGATGTTGCACTGCTTAGACTACTAGGAATGGCGAATGGAATCACAGATGAGAGGGAAAGATGATGTTGAGCCCCTGCAGCTGAGCTATAAGTTAATGTGCAGGTGCTGCTGCTCTGCTGTATAAAGTAGATGTTAGGTGGCTAGAAATGAATAGTGATTGGGTCCAAGTGATTCTGATAAGTGATATCCATCTATTCATTAAGATCACTGGTGGCTCCTGTATCATGTTACCTGGTGGCATTTTATCATTCCTGTCTAATTTGAACTTAAGTATCTTTTGGCTGTGGGCCCCTCCCTGATTTATTGACAAAGCCTTCTCCTGGTTTGCTCTCACCTCTCTAGCTACTCTACTCTCTAGCAATCTCCTTTATAGAATTATCCTCTTTACCAGATATTTTAAGCTTTTGAGTTCCTCCCAAGACAGTCTACTCTTTCTTCTGTTCTCATTGTTGTATTCTCTGCCCCGGGGATTTTGACTACTTCCTGGGCTGCACTTGTTGTATTCATTAATAACTCCTGAATTTATAGCTCCAGTGTAGACAAATCCAGGTTTTGTCTTCAGACAAGGATAGCCAACTGCTTTTTTATATCTCTAATTGGATACCTCGAAGCCACTCGAAACTACCTGTCTTCTTTCAGTTGTCCGAATTTTGGTAAACAGAACCATCCCCATATATAATCAAGGTAAGTACTTAAGTACCCTCCTTGACCATTTTTCTTTGCTTCCTGCACACACATAGCCAAGCCATTATAAAGATCTCAACATTTCCACTGCTGTTAACCTGTCCAAGCCAGTACAACTCTTGCTTAGGCTTTTAAAATAGTCTCTCACTGGCCTCTCTGCATCTACTTTTGTCCCTGTTCAATCCATTCTTCCCCATGTAGCCAAAGTAGTAGTGTATGATTTTTATTTTTGTGTTTTGGTCATTCATCTTGCAGCAGGCTAGCCTAACGTATTCACTGGCTGATTGCAGGGTTCCAGTGGAATGAGAGCAAGTATGTAAAGACCTAGAGGCGAAGGCTTAGAAATGGCAAGCCATCACTTTGATGTCAGTCCATTGGCCATAGGAAAACCCAGTGTACATCCATACTCAAAAGGATGAGGAAACAGACCCTAGTCCTTGATGGGAGGAACTTCAAAGTGACATTTCAAGAGACATTGTTATATGTAGGTGAAAAGTGAAACTTCTTTTCTTCCTTGCAGTATGCTTAATAAAATGAGGTCCTGTTTGTAAAGTATTAATACAACTTAGTCTTAAGTTGCTCTTTAATGAATTTTTGGAGACATAGTATTTCTTACTGTTTTAAATGGGATCTGATTAAAAGAGAAAAAAGAAAGCTTTCATTCATTCGTAGTAGAAAAGTGCCTAAGTGCCTGCAGTGTTTCAGGTAGCATATTAAGGGTGTTCTGTGAACTTGGCAGAAAAAACACACCCATAACAATAGCTTTGTTTTCCCTTGGCTTAGAGACTTGGTAGATACCGTAAATCATCAGATAGCTCCCAAAATGAATATATAATTTAATATTTGATGCAACCAGTGAAGAGAAAGTCTAGGATAGTATAATTAAAGATTTTAATCCACTCGTCACTGTCGAGAAGTTTCCAGTGTGGCAATTCAGTCAACATCAGAAGTCACAGAAGAGATGTCATTAACATATAAATTCAGGTTGTTTTTCCAGGACAAGATGAGTTTTTGTCTAGCAAGACAAGCATAGCACATTTTTGATGTTAAAAAAATAATAAAAATGTAAAAAATAACAGAAAAGCATAGCACACAGTAGATCATTCACAAACAGTTACTGAGTTAATGCACAAATGAATAACTGAGACTTTTCATCAAGACGAATCCTCTCTCCCCCAGCCTCAACTTGGGAGGGATTCCTGTGAAACAGCATGAATTTAAGAAGTTGGTGGATTGGTTCTGGAGGAGGAAAATGTCGTCCTTACTTCTTCAAAAGAACTTCAGAGAGAAAGACTGCTGCCCTCATGAAACAATGCTGTTCTGTCGCTCAGTCATGTCTGACTGTTTGCAACCTTGTGGACTATAGCATGCCAGGCTTCCCTGTCCTTCACCATCTCCCAGGGTTTGCTCAAACTCGTGTCCATTGAGTTGATGATGCCATCCAACCGTCTAATCATCTATTGACCCCTTATCCTGCCCTCAGTCTTTCCCAGCATCAGGGTCTTTTCCAGTGAGTCCGCTCTTTGCATCAGGTGCCAAAGTATTGGAGCTTCAGCATCAGTCCTTCCAGTGAATATTCAGCTTGATAAAACAGGGGGGAAGGGCAAACAAAACAGAAGGAGGGTTCAGAACCACAAGCAGAAAAAGTATGTTGTCTGAGTAAAGGAAGGAAATAGCTCGGACATACCCCCGTCCCCACCCCTTGCTCCCCTGCTGCCCTCAACTTTCACATACGGAAACCCCAGTACTCTATTTTGTATATAGTGCAGAAGACTAGATTTCCTTAGGGAAATCACTGAATCAGCTTCGCTATTACTCAGACATTTGAGGATGCTGTAAAAAATCTCAAGAGCAGAGTGAATAAAAATGTGTATTCTGGCACCAGAATACCTGAGCTTGAATGTTGGTTCTGCCATTTCTTTGCAAAGTAACCTTGGGCCAGTTACTTAATTTCTTTATATAATGATGAAAAGCCTACCTTCAGAGTTCGTTACAAGGAAGACAGTTGTAAAAACGTAATATCCTTGAAACTGTGCCTTATTTCTTTTTATTTCTTTTAAATGCTATGTAAGTGTTCAATATCATTGCTTTTATTCCTTGTTGAGGCTCACATTTAGTTTTAAGTTTTTTCAAAGAATTTTCTTAAGGTGAGATGATTATAGTTAAGCTTATGTGCATCTGGTTTTCAAACGCTTTGGAAGCAAGGCAATTTATGCAGTTTCTTACATGTACTGTAAATTATCTATGTGAGAAATATATTGATACTATGTGTTCTGATTGTATGATTATCTTCCATTTAATTTTCAGGAGGATCCTCATTGACACTGGAGAACCATCAATCCCAGAATATATCAGCTGTTTAAAGCAGGCTCTGACGGAATATAACACAGCCATCCAGGAAATCATAGTGACCCATTGGCACCGTGATCATACTGGAGGCATAGAAGATATTTGTAAAAGCATCAATAATGGTAAACAGAAAATATTCATTAAGCTCATTGAAGAAAACTGTGTTTACAAAATCATTTAATTCAGTTAACAGAGCTAAATAAGCTAGTAAATCCTTTACTGAATACCCCATATTAAATGGTACTTTCAGAAACTACTGTAACTTGAAAACTAGCCTCAGGTTTAACAGAGGAAGAAAGAAAAGTCCTATTTTCTACCTCTGATCTCTTTTACCTGGTATTTTTCCCTGTTGCCCAGTAACAAAGGTCAGTTTTAATTTAGTTTGGGTGACACTATTTCAGATGAAATGCTAAGCAGCTACTGTTGGGAGAAGGCAGTGGCACCCCACTCCAGTACTCTTGCCTGGAAAATCCCATGGACGGAGGAGCCTGGTGGGTGGCAGTCCGTGGGGTCGGGAAGAGTCGGACACGACTGAGCAACTTCACTTTCACTTTTCACTTTCATGCATTGGAGAAGGAAATAGCAACCCACTCCAGTGTGCTTGCCTGGAGAATCCCAGGGACAGGGGAGCCTGGTGGACTACTGTCTATGGGGTCGCACAGAGTCGGACACGACTGAAGTGACTTAGCAGCAGCAGCAGCAGCTACTGTTGAATGTTTACTGTGTGCCTGGCACTGTGCCGATCACGTGGCCTGAGTACTGTGAGATGGGTGTGTTCTTATCCATATGTCTTCCAGAGCATAAGGCAATCACCGTGATAAACTGAACTACTGGGGAGGGGGTGTCATATTGGTAATTCTCTGTCCCTGAAACCTCTTTAAGTTCTGACACTTTACCATCTTTCTCATTCCCTCATCCCACCATCCACACACACAGTTTCACCCATCCATCCATTCCTTTACCAAACACTGGAGGGACTGCTATATGCAGGTACTATTCTTGACACAAGGAGCCTAGCAGTGAACGAAACATGGAGGTTTGTTCTCACAGGGAAGGTAAATGGTAAATGAATCATAGATGAGATGGTGACAGGTACTACAAAGAAAAGTAAAGCGACGACATGAAAGCAAGGGGAGAAAGGGTAAAGCAGAGGAGGGCGGTGGCAGAGATATCCAGGGTGGAGGGATAGGCAGCGAGTTGTACAGTGTCTGAGAGCAGAGCTTACCTGGCTGAGGGCATTGCAGGGCCAGAGGTACTGGAACAGGACTGTGCTTGGCCTGACCAAGGCACTGGAAAGACAGGGAAGTTGAGAAAGTTCATTCACACAAGGGATGCATGGAGCATTCAACTAGTATTATCTGTATTACTATCTTTTTAGGCCTTGAGACTAACCGGGACACCAAGATAGTCTCAGGCCCAGCACCAATATCACCAGCCTGCCAGTTGTGAAAATCTGGCTAACCTGGCCATCTTACCTTCTCACTTCCTTTCTTCCAATCCAAGGGGACTGTCCACAGCAGGAAATTAATTATTCCTTCTCAGTCTGACCTGTCCCTGCCTTTCTTCCTCTTGTCCATCATTAAATTTTGCAAATTAAAAAACTATACTGAGGACCCTTAATTACCTCTGGTCAGTTCTTTTAACATGAGGGTCAGGCTGATGAATTAAAATACTTATGGCCCCCTTTTTCTCCTTCATAAAGAAGCTTTATTGAGCTTGAATTCACATACATAAAATGTACCCATTTGAAGTATATAGTTTGGCAAACACTGATGTGACCACTCCAAAAAGAGATCTGCCAATGGCCGTTTGTGGTGAGTCCCCCTCCACCCTCAGCAGCCACACATCTGCTTCGTTTTGCCATAGGTTAGTTTTGTCTGTGTTCTGAAGTTTCCTGTAATGGAAAAATACAGAACCACTCTTTGTCAGGCTTCTCTCACGCCACATCTTCTTGCTGAGATTCACCTGTGTTTCTTGCATCAGTAGTTTGCCCCTTTCTTATTGCCAAATAGTAACTCACGGTAAGAATATACCACCATCTGTGTGTATCCATTCACCTATTAATGGCCATCTGACTCATTTTCTTCAAATTAAACGTGAAAATAGGTTTGAGTTCCCTACAAAATAGTATTTATTTAATAAACTAACTATTATGTTGATTTAAAAGGAGAAATTTGACACAGCCTTATAGCCAAAAAACTTTAGTGCTTATTTGAGACGTGGCTTGTGTTTCATTCTGAGCTCTGTGGAAACTAGACCAGCTACATGTAGACCTTGAGTTGCTCAGCACTAAAATTGTTCAGAGGTAACAGGGTCTCCTGCCCAAAGTTCCATATGTTTCTTCATTCTCTTAATCGTTAATCACTATCATTTTTGTTCCATTTCACTTTTTTTGTTCCATATTTTAATTTTTTTTTCTGTTCATTTTTTTTTTCCTTTACATTATTGTGTTGGTTTTGCCACACATGGACATAAATCCTCCATAGGTATACATGTGTTCCCCTTTCAGAACCCTCTTCCCACCTCCCTCCCGATTCCATCTCTCTGGGTCATCCCGGTGCACCAGCCCTGAGCACACTGTATCAAGCATCAAACCTGGGCTGGCGATTGATTTCACATATGATAATTTACATGTTTCAATGCCGTTCTCCCATATCATCTCACCCTTGCCCTCTCCCATAGAGTCCAAAAGACTGTTCTAGTCATCTGCATCACTTTTGCTGTCTCGCATACAGGGTTATCATTACCATCTTTCTAAATTCCATATATATGTGTTAGTATACTGTATTGTTGTTTTTCCTTCTGGCTTACTTCACTCTGGATAATAGGCTCCAGTTTTGTCCACCTCAGTAGAACTGATTCAAATGTATTCTTTTTAATGGCTGAGTAATAGTCCATTGTGTATATGTACCACAGCTTTCTTATTCATTCGTCTGTTGATGGACATCTAGGTTGCTTCCATGCCCTGGCTATTGTAAACAATGCAGCGATGAACATTGGGGTACACGTGTCTCTTTCAATTCTGCTTTTCTCGGTGTGTATGCCCAGCAGTGGGATTGCTGGGTCATATGGCAGTTCTATTTCCAGTTTTTTAAGGAATCTCCACACTGTTTTCCATAGTGGCTGTACTAGTTTGCATTCCCACCAACAGTGTAAGAGGGTTCCCTTTTCTCCACATCCTCTCCAGCATTTATTGCTTGTAGACTTTTGGATGGCAGCCATTCTGACTGGTGTAAAGTGGTACCTCATTGGGGTTTTGATTTGCATTTCTCTGATAATGAGTGATGTTGAGCATCTTTTCATGTGTTTGTTAGCCATTTGTATGTCTTCTTTGGAGAAATGTCTGTTTACTTCTTTGGCCCACTTTTTGATTGGGTCATTTATTTTTCTGGAATTGAGCTGCAGGAGTTGCTTGTATATTTTTGAGATTAATTGTTTGTCTGTTGCTTCGTTTGCTATTATTTTCTCCCATTCTGAAGGCTGCCTTTTCACCTTGCTTTTAGTTTCCTTTGTTGTGCAGAAGCTTTTTATTTTAATTAGGTCCCATTTGTTTATTTTTGCTTCTATTTCCAATATTCTGGGAGGTGGGTCATAGAGGAACTTGCTTTGGTTTATGTCTGAGAGTGTTTTGCCTATGTTTTTCTCTAGGAGTTTTATAGTTTCTGGTCTTATGTTTAGATCTTTGATCCATTTTTGAGTTTATTTTTGTGTATGGTGTTAGAAAGTGTTGTAGTTTCATTCTTTTACAAGTGGCTGTCCAGTTTTCCTAGCACCACTTGTTAAAGAGATTGTCTTTTCTCCATTGTATATTCTTGCCTCCTTTGTCAAAGATAAGGTGTCCATAGATGTGTGGATTTATCTTTGGGCTTTCTGTTTTGTTCCATTGACCTATATTTCTGTCTTTGTGCCAGTACCATACTGTCTTGAAGTATAGAAAACTATAAAACACTGATGAAAGAAATCAAAGAGGACACAAATAGATGGAGAAATATACCGTGTTCATGGATCAGAAGAATCAATATAGTGAAAATGAGTATACTACCCAGAGCAATCTATAGATTCAGTGCAATTCCTATCAAGCTACCAGAGGTCTTTTTCAGAGAACTAAAATAATTTCACAATTCGTATGGAAATACAAAAAACCTCAAATAGCCAAAGCAATCTTGAGAAAGAGGAATGGAACTGGAGGAATCAACCTCCCTGACTTTAGGCTATACTATAAAGCCACAGTCATCAAGACAGTATGGTATTTTAATTATTAGTTTAAATTTTTTTATAATTTTGTTTAGCTGTTAGCATGGCAGAAAATTTTCAACTACTTTACATTGCTAGCAACCTATGTTTCTAACAGGCTGCACCAAAATTATGAATGCCATTTATAAGATTTTTGTGGGAAGATAAGTTAATCGCTCAGTCATGTCCGACTCTTTTACAACCCATGGACTGCAGCCCACCAGGCTCCACTGTCCATGGGGATTCTCCAGGCAAGAATATTGGAGTGGGTTGCCATGCCCTACCCCATGAGATCTTCCCAAACCAGGGATTGAACCTGGGTCTCTCGCATTCTTTACCATCTGGGCCACCAGGGAAGACCACCTCTTAAGCAACCTGCTTACAGAATTTAAAATAAAATCAGTATGTGATTTGGGAACTCCTAGTGGCTTACAGGGAACCAGAATTTTACCAGACATGATAACTAAATGTCCTCAGGCTGTCTGAGTGTTTTGGTTTGGTTTGGGGTAAATCTTATAAAATATATTTTGTTATCTGATAATTATTATTTTACCCCTGAAGTTGGGCCTTTGCCATGTGTTTAACATTTAACATCCAAGTCCTAGGAGTCAAACAGTTGCTTCCTGCTTTTCAATTAGAATGTGTTTTTATTCGAAAGTATTATACATGAGCAATATCACATGTTTGTATCAGCTTAAATAATTAGCATCAACAATGAAGTTATAATCCATAAACCTTAACAAATGACTGAGGGTTTCCTCCTGTTTAAATATGATGGAGACAGAAAGTAGATAAGTTGTTGCCAAGAGCAGGGAAAAGGAAAGAAGAAGGAGTGAATACCATTGAGTACAAGGATTTGAAAATGTTCTAAAATTTTATAGTGCTTATGGTATATAGTTCTTTGAATATACTTTAAAAAGAACAAACCTAACAACAATAGTGAGTTGCACATTTCAAAAGGGTCGAGTTTATAGTATGTGAATTCCATCTCAATATGATTGCTTTCAGCATGCCCTTCTTCATTTTGCCTGTGTAGATTGCTGTTGTGAATAGGATATGTGTTTTCAAATTTGCATATATTTTATGATACAGATTTATTTTATCATGTGACATTTATTTTGTAATTTTGAGATAGTTGTGAGTTTTTTGGTAAGGTCGTCTGCCAAAGATCTCATAACTAGAAATATAATATCTCCACTGCTTCACTGAAAGGCAAAATTGTGTAGATTACAAAATAAAAACAAAAAAGCCTCACTATCTCACCCTACTATGAAGACAGCCTTATTGTGTAATGTCAGTTCCCAGCATACCATACTGTTTTTTGCTTCTGCCTCTTAAGATGGGAAGTAATAGAGATTAGAGCTGAGAAGAGGAAAGGTCTAGTTGCTGTTGTTTTATTTTCCGTCTCCTCCCTACCAGCCAGATTTCTATCCTTTGTCAGTTTTCCTTGGAATGTTTTTTCCTCCTTCCATATTTCCACTGATACCACCCTAGCCCTGATGCTCACTATCTTTCAGCTGGTTTATTGCAGTCACTCCCGACCCCCCGGTCTTTGTGATGTCTCCCTTTGCAGTCTCCCCACCTACAGCCATCATACTCATCTACCTGTTAACAGTATTTCATTTTCTTACCAAAGAGTATACAGTAGCCACATACAGTGAAGTTTAAATCCTTCTGTGAAGGACACTTTAAGGCCCTCCATGATCTGAGCTCCTCTTACTTACCCCACTTTGCCTCCACATTTCCCAGCCAGTGTTTTGCTTTAGACAAGTAAGCAGTGTCACATTTGGCACATACACAGAGCTCATCCTTATTTCTATGCCTTTACTAACACCATTCCCCACAAGTCTTTCTCTGAACCTTTTCCCATCCTACCATCCTGTAAGTCACACCTGAAGTTCTATCGTGCCTATGAACCTCTTCCTAACTGTCACTCCTTTCTCTAAACACGTTGCTTTTATTAGCTGCATTGTCCGTTTAGTATATCCATGAAATAGACCTGAGTATAATCCTCTAATTATTGCCTGTTTGTGTTTTATTTCCCCAACTATGACAGTTTTTAAGCACTTTGGGATCACGGTGCTTATATTCACTATACATGATATACTGGTTATATGATTGCCCTCTCAGCTGTTGACTGGTTAAGTAATTGATTGTCTTGTCAGGAGGGGTACTGTGGTTACATTGATTTTAATGTTTTCATTTCTCAGCCCTGGGTTTGGGGCTTCCTGTCAGCATTCACAGAAAGAACCTTATGCTCTCAACCTTTTATTATTAAGTTCTGCCATGATGCCATATTTCTTTTACTTTATGTTAGGCATTTAGATTGGAGAAGAAAACGGCAACTCACTCTAGTATGCTTGCCTAGAGAATCCTGTGGACAGAGGAGCCTGGTGGGCTGCCGTCTATGGGATCACACAGAGTCGGACACAACTGAAGCTACTTAGCAGCAGCAGGCACTTAGATAAAAAAAGTTCCTGGGTTCTGTACTACTGCTCCTTAAACACCCACTTTTTAAAAAAAAAAAATTTACTTTATATCAGAGTATAGTTGGTTTACAATGTCGTGTTAGTTTCAGGTGTACAACAGAGTAATTCACTTATGCATGCATTCCTATCCCATTCTTTGTAACCCAATGGACTGTAGCCCCTCGCCCCCAGGCTCCTCTGTCCGTGGGATTCTTCAGGCAAGAATACTGGGGTGGGATTCTTCAGGCAAGAATACTGGGGTGGGTTGCCATTTCCTTCTCCAGGGGATCTTATAGATAGATAGATAGGGGATCTTACAGATAGATAGACAGACAGACAGAAATATGTATATATACATATATCTATTCTTTTTTAGATTTTTTTCCATATAGGTTATTCCAGAGCTTTGAAAAGTAGAGTTCCTTGTGCTGTACAGTATTCAATACCCATCTTGATCTCAAAGCTAGCTGAGACTATGAAATGCTAATTTCCAAATTTTGAATAAAAATAAGAGTGACTAGAAAAACATAATATGTAGACCTGGAAGGGCATGATAGAATAAAAATCTCTTTGTTAAGGTGGGAAAAAATAGTTGCCATCTCAGAGGTATGCTGCTGTAACTCATCCCAATCTCTGTTGCCTCTCACTGTTACTATACTTTGCAGCCATTGTCAAGTGTTTGTGGCTCTGTGGAAGTTGATCTTGTAAAAGGCTGAATTATCACTTAAAACGTGACTTCATATATTTCACATGTTTTGTGACTAGGTACCACCTATTGCATTAAAAAACTCCCACGGAATCCTGAGAGAAAAGAAATTATAGGCAATGGAGAGCAACAGTATGTTTATGTGAAAGATGGAGATATAATTAAAACTGAAGGTGCCACACTGAGGTAAGTCAGTGTCCTTGAGCTGGGGACAGGGGGTGGGGATCTCCGTCTATGTGTTACAAAAGCGGGAGAAGGGAGATTTCGTCACATTTGCTTGTCTGAGTGCGGATATCTCAGGAAGGATACAGAAGATAGTTACTTTTCTTAGTACTTTATAGAATTTTTTTTTCTCCTAAGATAGAAGCTGACTTCTCTTCACTCTTATCGTTCCCTCTCCTCCCCTCCTCACCCTCGCCTGCTACATTTAATTGGGTTGGTTTTTAGCCTCAGAAATATTTGGCAGTGCAGGCTCTTTTTCTCCATGTGCACAACCACTACCTCTTACCCAATCTTCCTGTGTGCAGACTCCCTACATTCTAATCTACCCTTCATACCCTCTGTCACCTGGAACATAGAATAGCGCTCCCTGCACACAAGATAATGTTCCCCTGATGTGTCACAGTCTGGCCTCATAGGTTCCTGGTCTTCGCTCTCATCACTGCCCTCATGGGCACAGTTACAAAGACATTCTGTGAATCTGTGCCTTGGTTCGTACCATCCCCTGTATCAGGCATTGCCCCTTCCCTTCAACTTGTCTCCCTGTCAGATTCTTATCTGTTCATTCTTCAAACCTAATCCACCCATTGCTTAGTTTAAGAACCCTATCTGGGCAAAATTCATTGCTCCTTCTACTAACTTTCCTATAACCTTTATTGTTTTCTCATAGCACATATTAAATTTTAAGGTTTATGTAAAAAAAAAAAAAAAGAAGAAGAAGAAGAAGAACATAAGCTACTAGTGTAATGGGAGCAATTAACTTTTGAGAGATTCAATCAACTCCTTAGCTTCACTAATTAATAGTTAATTCTAGTTGCTGTGGTCAACCAACCCAGAAATGGGTAGGGCTAAAACATGGAAGAAGTTTACTTCTCAGTCACAGAAAGCCCAAAAGTGGGTAGTGATTAGTGAGGGGCCCTCCTGCAAGTGAGGTTTCAAGCTCCTTCCATCTTGTGATTCCATTACCCTCAGTCCTTGCTTTCAAGGTCGCCATGCTCACCTCCCTCAACCCAGCAGGTGGAGAAGGAGGCATTGCAAGCACTTTGACAGAAAAGGCAATTTGAAGACTCTGAAAAGAGTGGTTTTCCAAATGCGTCTTTCTCAATTAAAAAAAAAAAAAAACCACTGGGTCTGTTCATAAATGCATTTTATTGTGATTGTTCATAGGATTGTCCGTAAGATAAGATACACACCGACACTATTTTTTCCACGGTGGTTTGATTTACATGTGTTATGGTTCAGTTAACATCCATCATCTCATATTGATAAAAAGAAATGAAAGAAGAATAAAAAGAAAAAGAACAACTTTCTCCTTGTGATGAGAACTCAGGATTTATTCTAACAGCTTTTTTATAGATCATACAGCAGTGTTTAGTCATCTTGTTATACATTGTATGCCTTGTACTTATAATTGGAAGTTTGTACCTTTAACTACCTTTCCTCCATTTCTCCCTCCCCTCACCCTCCACCTCTGGTAACTGTATGCCTGATCTCTTTTTCTTTGAGTCTGGTGGGTGGGTTTTTTTTTGTTTGTTTGTTTGCTTTAAGATTGCACAAATAAGTGAGATCATGTAGTATTTGTCTTTCTCTGTCTGACTCATTTTCCTTAGCATAATGCCTTCAAGGTCCATCTAAGTTGTCCCAAATGGTAGGATTTCCTCATTTGTTATGGCTGAATAATACTGCATTGTGTGTATATGTGTGCGTGTATTTCACAACTTTTTTATCCATTCATCCATCAGTGGCCACTTAAGTTGTTACCATGTTTTGGCTATTATAAATAACACTGCTGTGAACACTGGGCTACAGATATTTTTTGAAGTTAGTGTTTTAATTTCCTGAGGATCTATTCCCGGGAGGGGAATTGCTGGTGATATGTAGTTCTCCCTATTGTTTTCTATAGTGGCTGTATCAATTTACAGTCCTGCCAATAATGCACAAGTGTTTCCTTTTCTCCGCACACACAGCAGCACTTCTTATCTCTTGTTTTGTTGATGATGGCCATTCTGACAGGCATGAGATGATATCTTATTTTGGTCTTAATCTGGACTTCCCAAATGACTAATGTTGAACACTTTTTCATGTCCCTGTTGGTCTTTCCTCTCTATTCTTTGGAAAAATGTCTATTCAAGTTTTTGGTCATTTTTTTAATTGGATTTTTTGCTATTGAGTTGTATGAGTTCCTTATGTATTTTGGATATTAACTCCTTATCAGATATATGGTTTGCAAATGTTTACCCATTCTGTAGACTGTCTTTACATATTTTTATATTTGCTAGAAATATCCCTACTGGAATCATTCTCATATAACATGAATACTTTCATTAACAGGTTGCAGCAGGTTTAATCAGACCAGAGATGATTTCTAACATCTCTCTAATAACTTGACATTAGTGCAACTATAAAATTGTAATTGTTTGCAATATATAAAGCATACACTTAGAAACTATAAAAGCATAATAGTTCTTAATGTCAATTCTTAATGCCTCTCAAAAGTAATTGCTCCCATTACACTAGTAGCTTATGTTCTTGTACCTTTTATCTGTTACATTCTTAGCAGAATTTTTTATACAGATTTGATTTTTTTTTTTTTTGGTAAGGGAGAAATCATTCTAAGTTATACTCATTTCTGTTTTCTTGTTGTTCAGTGGCTAAGTCATGTCTGACTCTTTGCAGCCCCATGGACTGTAGCATGCCAGGCTTCCTTGTCTTTCATTATCTCAACTCATGTGCATTGAGTTGGTGATGCCACCCAACCATCTAACCCTCTGTCGCCCCCTTCCCCTTCTACCTTCAGTCTTTCTCAACCTCAAGGTCTTTTCCAATGAGTTGACTCTCCATGTCAAGTCGCAAAAATATTGGAGCTTCAGCATCAGTCCTTCTAATGAATATTCAGAATTGATTTCCTTTAATATTGACTGATTTGATCCCCTTACTGTCTAAGGGACTCTCAAGAGTCTTCCCCAGCACCACAGTTCAAAAGTATCAATTCTTCACAGCACTCAGCCTTCTTTATGGTCCAACTTTCATATCTGTACAGAACTACTGGAAAAACTATAGCTTTGACTGTACAGACCTTTGTTGGCAAAGTGATGTCTCTTCTTTTTAGTACACTGTCTGGATTTGTCATAGCTTTTCTTCCAGGGAGCAAGTGTCTTTCAATTTCATGGCTATGGTCACCGTCCACAATGATTTTGGAGCCCAAGGAAATAAAATCTGCCACTGTTGCTACTTTTGCCCATCATTAGCCATGAAGTGATGGGACTGGATGCCATGATCTTAGTTTTTTGAATGTTGAGTTTTAGGCCAGCTTTTTCACTCCCCTCTCAAACTCTGATCAAGAGGCTCTTTGTTCCACTTTATTCTCAGCCATTGGAGTGGTATCATCTCAGTTAGTCAGTTCAGTCACTCAGTAGTGTCCAACTCTTTGCAACCCCATGAACTGCAACATGTCAGACTACCCTGTCCATCACCAACTCCCAGAGCTTACTCAAACTCATGTCCATCAAGTTGGTGATGCCATCCAACCATCTCATCCTCTGTCATCTCCTTCTACTGCCTCAATCTTTCCCAGCATCAGGGTCTTTTCCAGTGTGTCAGTTCTTCACATCAGGTGGCCCAAGTATTGGAGTTTCAGCGTCAGCATCAGCCCTTCCAATGAATATTCAGGACTGATTTCCTTTAGGATGGACTGGTTGGATCTCCTTGCAGTCCAAGGGATTCTCAAGAGTCTTCTCCAACACCACAGTTCAAAAGCATCAATTCTTCAGCTCTAGGCTTGCTTTATAGTCCCAACTCTCACATCCATACATGCCTACTGGAAAAACCATGGCTTTGACTAGATGGACATTTTTGGTAAAGTAATGTCTCTGTTTTTTAATATGATATCTAGGTTGGTCATAGCTTTTCTTCCAAGGAGGAAGTGTCTTTTAATTTCATGGCTGAAGTAACCATCTGCAGTGATTTTAGAGCCCCAAAAAATAAAGTCTCTCACTATGTCCATTGTTACCCCATTTATTTACCATGAAGTGACAGGACCAGATGCCATGATCTTAGTTTTCTGAATGTTGAGCTTTAAGCCAATTTTTTCACTCTCCTATTTCACTTTCATCAAAAGGTTCTTTAGTTCTTTGCTTTCTGCCATACGGTTGGTGTCATCTGCATATCTGAGGTTATTGATATTTCTCCCGGCAATCTTTGATTCCAGCTTGTGCTTCATCCAGCCCGGCATTTCTTATGATGTACTCTGCATGTAAGTTAAATAAGCAGGGTGACAATATACAGTCTTGACATACTCCTTTCCCTATTTGAAACCAGTCTGTTGTTTCATGTCCAGTTCTAACTGTTGCTTTTTGACCTGCATACAGATTTCTCAGGAGGCAGGTAACATGGTCTGGTATTCTCATCTCTTTAAGAATTTTCCACAGTTTATTGTGATCCACACAGTTAAGGGCTTTGACATAGTCAATAAAGCAAAAGTAGATGTTTTTCTGGAACTGTGTCACTTTTTCGATGATCCAACAGATGTTGGCAATTTGATTTCTGGTTCCTCTGCCTTTTTCTAAATCCAGCTTGAACATCTGGAAGTTCAGGGTTCATGTACTGTTGAAGCCTGGCTTGGAGAATTTTGAGCGTTATTTTGCTAGCTTGTGAGATGAGTGCAATTGTGCAAGTTTGAACATTCTTTAGCATTGCCTTTATTTCGGTTTGGAATGAAAACTGACCTCTTCCAGTCTTGTGGCCACTGCTGAGTTTTCCAGATTTGCTGGCATATTGAGTGCAGCACTTTAGCAGCAGCATCTTTCAGGATTTGAAATAAATAGCCCACCTGGAATTCCATCACGTCCACTAGCTTTATTTGTAGTGATGCTTCCTAAGGCCCACTTGACTTCATATTCCAGGACGTCTGGCTCTTGGTGAGCCATCATGATTATCTGGGTCATGAGGATTCTTTGTATAGTGCTTCTGTGTATTCTTGCCACCTCTTCTTAATATCTTCTGCTTCTGTTAGGTCCCTACCATTTCTGTTCTTTATTGAGCCCATCTTTGCATGAAATGTCCCCTTGGTATCTCTCATTTTCTTGAAGAGATCTCTAGTCTTCCCCATTCTATTGTTTTCCTCTATTTCTTCTCATTGATCACCGAAGAAGGCTTTCTTATCTCCTTGCTATTCTTTGGAACTCTGCATTTAAATAGAAATAGCTCTCCTTTTCTCCTTTGCCTTTAGCTTCTCTTCTTTTCTTAGCTTTTTGTAAGGCCTCCTCAGACAACCATTTTGCCTTTTTGCATTTCTTTTTCTTGGGGATGGTGTTGATCACTGCCTCCTGTACAATGTCAGGAACCTCCATCCATAATTCTTCAGGCACTCTGTCTGTCAGATCTAATCCCTTGAATCTACTTGTCACTTGCACTGTATAATCATAAGGGATTTGATCTAGGTCATACCCAAATGGTCTAGTGGTTTTCCCTACTTTCTTCAATTTCAGTCTGAATTTGGCAATAAGAGTTCATGATCTGAGCCACAGTCAGGTCCTGGTCTTGTTTTTCCTGACTGTATAGAGCTTCTCCATCTTTTGGCTGCAAAGAATATAATCAATCTGATTTTGATCTTGACCATCTGGTGATGTCCATGTGTAGAGTCATCTCTTGTGTTATTGGAGGAGGGTGTTTGCTATAACCAGTTCATTCTCTTGGCAGAACTCTGTTAACCTTTGACCTGCTTCATCTTGTACTCTAAGGCTAAACTTGCCTATTATTACAGGTACTCTTGACTTCCTACTTTTGCATTCCAGTCTCCTGTAATTAAGAGGACATCTTTTTTGGGTGTTAGTCTTAGAAGGTCTTGCAGGTCTTCATAGAACCATTCAGCTTCAGCTTCTTTAGCGTTACTGGTCAGGGCATAGGCTTGGATTACTGTGATATTGAGGGGTTTGCCTTGGAAACGAGCAGAGATCATTCTGTCATTTTTGAGACTGCATCCAAGTACTCCATTTTGGACTCCTTTGTTGACATCTAATTATTATTAAATATCATTAATGCCATTAGAGTTGTGTCAGTTTTCTTAAATACTGTTAGGATTTGAATTTTGTCATCTTTGCAGTGTTGAGGGCAGTGGTCTTACTAGTTTTCTCCATAGCTTTATTATTTTCAGGGATCATATAATATTGAAACACCCTTGCATTTTTGATGAACTTTATTTGACCACTATGTTATTTTTAAATTTGCTTTTGCATTCTGTTTGTTAATATTGAGTTGACCAAAAAGGTCATTCAAGTTTTTCTATAGCAGCTAATGGGAAAAACCCAAATGGACTTTTTGGCCAACGTAGTATTTTGGTTAAGATTTTTATGGTAATAATATTTGTTAATGAGATTGGGTAGTTAGTTTTGTTTTTGTGCAGCCTTATCAGGTTTGGCAGTCATAAGTTTTCCTTCTTTACCTACTCTCTGGCATAGATTATAGCGAAACTATCTGACCTTTAAATGTTTATTAGAGTTAGTCCATAAAAATACTGAGCCTTTAGTTGCTAATAGTTGCACATCTTGTTAGTGAAGCTTAATTTTTGCTTACTAGTGATATGGTCCTGTGAGTTAAGCTTAAATAAGACATATAATGTAAGCTTATTTGTCTACTTTTTATAGATTCTCTTTCTGATTCGAGATTAGCCTGGAAAATCCCATGAATGGAGGGTCCATGGGGTTGCAAAGAATCGGTCACAACTGAGCCACTTCACTTCACTTCAGACTTTAAAAGTAATGTAATCTAACTTACTTTATTATAAGAAGGTTTACCTGCCTGTGCATGCTCAGTCTCTTCAGTCGTGTCCAACTCTTTGCAAACCTATGGACTGTAGTCCGCCAGGCTCCTCTGTCCATGGGATTCTCTAGGCAAGAATACTGGAGTGGGTTGCCATGCCCTCCTTTAGGGGATCTTCCTGACTCAGGGATCGAACCCAGGTCTTGTGTCTCCTGCATTGGCAGGCAGATTCTTTACCACTAGCGCCACCTAGGAAGCCCAGAAGAAGGTTTACGCATCATAACTTGCTAGAATCTAAAAACCAAACTTGAAAATATGTTTATTAGATCATTAGGTAGGCTTTTCAAGGTCTTGAAGCAGAGAGGAATGCAGAATTACCTTCAGTAGTGTAGTTTTTTTGGGCCAGACAGACATACACACACACACACACACACACACAAGTTCAGGCATATGGCGTACATAATTAGCAAAAGGGGTGAAAATGGATACCTCTAGGGAGAGAAAATGAAAGAGAGTGGAGCAGTGACAGTAACAAATCTTGAAGGACTGTTTTATCCTTTGCTGCATCTTGACTTTCCCATTTAGTTTTTTTTTTTTAATTAATTTCCCACTCTGAGAAAAATCAGAGTTGGTTTTCCCACTTCTCTTATTTATGGGCTCCATTCCTGTCTCCCAGACTTCTGGGATCATAATTTTGGTTAGCTCAGTATTCAATGTTAACCTTACTAGGACTATAGATACTATTTACAGCTGAACCATGTAGTAAACTGTGCTTAATTTTCCTTTCCTGCTTTCCTGCAGTTAATAATTGTTTTGTTACTTGAATGATTTTCTGTATACTTATCGTTAACTCAACTCCAGTTATATAAATTCTCTCAGAATGTTTAAATGTATCTGGGATTCCTGTGCGTCCGTGTTCTGGATGAGCCTCCCTCAGAACCTCCCAACTTGCTGTCCTGGATGGGTCTCTTCCAGGCCAACTCTATGATCCTCCCTGAATTCCCTTCATGCTCACCTGGGGCTTCCCCTTGCCTCCCTCCAGTCTTAGATCACCTGTCCCCTGTACCCCATAATTTTCTTTCTTGATACTCCTGTTTTGGTGAAGCCCATCTCCAATAGCTTTCTGAGAAAGTACATTTTTTAAGATCTTTCATATCTAAAAATGTCTTTGTTTAATCCAACTTGATTTAAAGTGCACTGTTTGTAAATTTGTTTGTAAATTCCAGGTTGAAAATCTTTTTTCCTTCTTGGTTTCATAGGCAAAATTTTATTGCCTTCTAGTTAATACAATATTGAGATTGAGAAATCTGAAACCTTTCAGATTGCTGAACTTTTTTGACCACCTGTTTGTTTTTTTTTTCTTTCTTTCTTTCTTTTTTTTTCTTCTTCACTATGTTCTCGAAATTCCCAGTGGTATACCTTGGAGGAAGTTTATAAAGCTGGATCCTTGGGAGGCTTTTTCAGTCTGGAAACATGTGTCCTTCAGTTCTCACAATTTTCCTGAAGTTGTTCACTGATGTTTTCTCTAATCTGTTTTGTCCTGTTTCATTTATTAAAACCCCTCCTATTTTGTTAGAATGCTTAGACTCATCCCCTAACTTTATTTTTTTTTCTCCTGTTTTCTATCTTTTTTGCCTTTTTGCTGTACTTTCTGGGAGGTGGTTATCAGCTTTATCTCCTAATCCTATTTTTCCCTTTCTCTTCCCACATTTTTAACTTTCAGGAGATCTTTTTGCCCCCTAAACGCTTGGTTCATACTATTCTTTCTTGTTTCATCGTTGCAACTTCTTATCTCTCCTCAGACATTAATGGGGCTGTGGAGGGGAGGTTTGTGTGTGTGTTTGTTTTGTGGCCTCCAAATTAGTTTGCTTGTTTTTCTTTGCTCTCTTCAGTTTGAAAGGCTTTCTTCAAATGTCTGGTGATCTAGTGTTTACCAGTGTCTTCTAAGGGGGCATGCATGCTAAGTCACTTCAGTCGTGTCAGACTCTTTGTAACTCCATGGACTGTAGCCTGCCCGGCTCCTCTGTTCATGGGGATTCTCCCAGCAAGAACACTGGAGTGGATTGCCATGTCCTCTTCCAGGATGTCTTCTAAGGGAGATGACAGCTATTTGGGAGCTCTGAAAACGTAAGAGGGCTCCCGTAGGTTGTGCACCACACTGTGGCATCATCTAGGTGAATTGTTTAGTTGGGGACCTTCAAACATGGGAATCTTAGCGTCTTTCTTTCTGAGCTGGGAATGCTTCCCAGCAAAGACGCTTCTCATCTTCATAAAGAATAAAGGCCTGGCTGCCAGCATTATAGAAGCTGAGTGTGGAAAGAAGGCTTGGGGATCCATGTGTATTCATGTGGTTAGAACAGTGTCGCTACCTCTTTCGATGCCTATGTTTCACTCTCGTTGAAGTTTCCCTCATTGAAGATTAAATCTCCAGTCTTTTCTTTTAGTGGGGTTGGGGTGCTTGTCAGGCTGCTCCAAATGAGAGGGGAATCTGAAGACCTGAATGTTTGTTAAATACACTCTCAACCAATCCTTCTTTCTTTAGCCTCCACTCCCCGCTTCACCCTCTACTTCTAGATTCCTGGCGTCTCACATGCAGAGACTGGAGACTTTGGCATTGTGAATATGATTGGGTCTCAGCTTTCACCTCTGCCAGCTTAGATGTCAGTTCTTCTCTCATCTAATAAGTCATTTGGAGAAGGCAATGGCACCCCACTCCAATACTCTTGCCTGGAAAATCCCATTGACAGAGAAGCCTGGTAGGCTGCAGTCCATGGGGTCGCTAAGAGTCGGACACTACTGAGCGACTTCACTTTCACTTTTCACTTTCCTGCACTGGAGAAGGAAATGGCAACCCACTGCAGTGTTCTTGCCTGGAGAATCCCAGGGACGGGGGAACCTGGTAGGCTGCTGTCTGTGTGGTTGCACAGAGTTGGACACAAAGTGAAGCGACTTGGCAGCAGCAGCAATAATAAGTCATTTCTCACTCATGTGTCTTCTTTTAGCATCTAGAATTCTAATGATATGGTCATTCTCCTTACTTCTCTGGGTTTATGCCATTTTTCACATATCCCTTTATGGTAATTATATTGATGTTTTAGGAGGAAAACAAAAGATACAGGTGTTTAATCCACTCTTAACCAGAAACACACTCTCAATTCCTATACAGTAAATGCAAATATGCAATTATATCTGCCCTATCTTCCCCCAAAAAAATCCATTATTGAGAAAAATCATTTAAAGTATTCCAGGCACATAAAATGCAATACTATTTAGAATAGGCAAAGAGAAGGACTTCCTTGGCAGTCCAGTAGTTAAGACTCTGTGCTTCCACTGCAGAGGGCATGGGTTTGATTTATGGTCAGGGAACTAAGATGCCTCATGCTGCACTGAGTGGCCGAAAAAATAAAATTAATTAATTTTTTAAAAAATAAAAGCAAAACAGAGCTCTGTTTTCACAGCCAAAAAACAAAGTATTTTAGAAAGAGGTAAGGCTAAATAAAACAATAATAAATAAATAAAATAATATATATATAAATAAATATATAATTATAAATGTTTATATATATATAAATAAATAAAACCTCTCAAGCTAAATAAAACATAATTTAAATCTTATTCTATCAGACATTTTTTGCTATCTCCTGTGATTTTGTTATCTAAAATAGAAATTGGAGAGGTTATTAGTACCCACCCCATTACTAGTAGGAAGGATTAAGTGTATAATGCTTGTAAATTCCTGAAGTCAGTGCCTGGCACGTGGAAAGCAATATATTGATATTAGCTACTACTGAGTGCTAAGCACTGAAAATATAAAGATGAGAGTAAGACAGGAGTCCTGCCTTTCAGAGTTCATAGCCTTGTGAGGTAGAATGGTAAACAAGAAGACAACATGAAATCTGCAGTAATTCAAAGTATACAATTCAAAGTACAGGAGTAATAACAGAAGTAGAGAAGGTTCTCTGTGTGTGGCTGTGCAATCAAGTACTCTTCAGAACAAATTATTTTGACTTAGTTCTTAACTGGTTTATTATTGGTATGGTCATAAACCTTCATGTCAGGGATTCCCTGGCAGTCCAGTGGTTAAGACTCCACTCTTTTTAGAAAATGTGTTGACATCATTTATTTGTGTCTTGTCCATAAAGAAGGAGAGAATAATTTATGTCTCAAAATTTCTTCTAAGGCTACGAGTTCCGTCTGTTACTATTTCTTCTTTCAACTAGAGTTATATACACACCTGGCCACACTGATGATCATATGGCCCTAGTCTTAGAAGAAGAAAATGCTCTGTTTTCTGGAGATTGCATCCTAGGGGAAGGAACAACCGTATTTGAAGACCTCTACGATTATATGAACTCCCTGAAAGAGTTATTAAAAATCAAAGCTAAAGTTATATATCCAGGTGGGTCATTCTTTCAACCTAGCAAGCCATTTGTTTCAAATGATAAGGAAGATTTCCTTTTGGTTTGTCTGTGTGTGTCTTCAGCCTTGAAGAGATACGTATAAACTGCTTCTTTCTAAATTACACCCCTAAGTCTTGTCTAGCGATGCAATTAAAAAGAAGACATGAGTTGTATTAATAACTTTTTTAAAGATAGGGTTATTTTTTAACATCTACCCAGCTGTTAATAGAACTCTTAAACAAAGGAAATAAACTTATTGGGACCAGAAAATGTTTTCATCTCATGAGCTATCTTTACTTTTGTTAACTTGATTCCTGTTGTGGACTGCATTTTAGTTGTGTAACCAGGTAACATTTGACCTCTGAGCTTTAGTTTTTAACTCACACTATGGAAATCCGTGGGGCTCCCCAGATGGCACTAGCAGTAAAGAACCTGCCTGAAAGTGCAGGAGACTAAGAGACGTGGGTTTGGTCCCTGGGTCAGGAAGATCCCCTGGAGGAGGAAATGGCAACCCTCTCCAGTGGTTCTTCTCTGGAACAGGGGAACCTGGCATGCTGTGGTCCATAGGGTTGCAAAGAGAAGGACACAACTGAAATTACAAGCATGCATGTATGGAAATCAATATTTTCCATATTAACCGTCAAACTGTACATTTATTTCAGTTCCTCAGGGGGAAAAAAAGAAACCTGTTACTAGTGTATCAGCTATTGCTGCCCTGCTCTACAGTATGAATCTCCCCTCCCTCCTAAAACCTAAGAAAGGTACAGGACCCAACAGAAGGCCCCAGGAGGGAAAAGAGACTCAATTGCTGACTCTTTCAAGTCCTTCTAACTTGTTCCTAGCCAGAGAGCCATGAAAAGATCTGTAAATAGAATGTCTTCAATACCTTCATATTCTCTCATGAGTTCCCACTGCTGAGCGGTGGGAAGCATACAGTTGGTGGGACTAGGCATTTGGATTAATGTTATGACATCAAAGAAGTGGAGGCTGACAACTGTTTTGAAAGAGAAGAGAGTGGACGTTTGATGCACTCACATTTGTGCCTGGTACAGGTTCTTGAAATGTTGGCTTTAGTGAATCCAGTGAACTTGCTTATTGGTACAGCAGGAGCCCATATGTCAATGGTATTCCATAGCCATAGCTACCACATATTAAAGCCTGCTACCCCACCTGCCAGGTACAGTGTAGGGACCTTCACAAAGCTGTCTTCGCAAAAACCCAGTGAAGCAGGTAGCTGAAGAAATAAGTCCGAGAGTCAGAGACTTTCACAGCCATACAGCTAGTAAGTGGTAGTCAGTATCATAAAGCCTGAGCTCTTTACATAACAAGTCAGTCTACTTTTGGTTTCTTGTTGTTGCTCTTTAGTTGCTAAGTCATGGACCCCATGGACTGTAGCCCTCCAGGCTCCTCTGTCCATGGGATTTCCCAAGCAAGAATACTACAGTGAGTTGCCATTTCCTTCTCCAGAGGATCTTCTTGACCCAGGTATTGAACCCACATCCCCT
This sequence comes from Antilocapra americana, assembly GCA_007570785.1. Taxonomy (NCBI): domain Eukaryota; kingdom Metazoa; phylum Chordata; class Mammalia; order Artiodactyla; family Antilocapridae; genus Antilocapra; species Antilocapra americana. The sequence goes on along the minus strand of ML661885.1, from coordinate 13,189,121 downwards.
ACATTGGCAGGTAGATTCATTACCACTGAGCCACCAAGGAAGCCCCTATTTCTGGTGATTGTTCTCAAATATCTTAAAAAAAACCTCTCTTTCAGATTTGTGTAATACTTTCATTTTCACTCTTTTAAGAGCAAGTAAATTTCATTATGACTTTATCTGGGTTATCAGCATTTCTGAACTACTAGCCTATAAATAAGACTCAAAGTTCTCCTTTGGTCCTTAGGAATTTTTAATAGCTCTTCATTACTTCCATGAAGTTACTTTATATATTCCACTTTTCAATCTTTGATGAGCATAGTGGTTAAGAACACAGAGTGGTTAAAAGCGTCTGAGTCAGAATCTCAGCTCCATTTGGGTATGTAACTGCAGACAGATTATTTACCTTTCCTATGCCTCAGTTTCTGCTGTTCAAAGGGGAGAATAAACATACGTACTTCATGGGATTCTTGTAAGAATAAAGTGTATCAAACATATATAGCAGTATCTGGCAAGTAAACTCAACATTAAAAACAAGACTAAGATCATGGTATTCGGTACCATCACTTCATGGCAAATATTGGGGAAACAATGGAAGCAGTGACAGACTTTTTATTTTCTTGGGCTCCAGAATCACCGTGGACAGTGACTACAGCCATGAAATTAAAAGACACTTGCTCCTTGAAAGGAAAGCTATGACAAATCTAGGCAGTGTATTAAAAAGTAGAGACAAAAAGCCAAGTCATCATTTTGCCAACAAAGGTCCGTATAGTTAAAGCTATGGTTTTTCCATTAGTCATGTAAAGATGTGAGAGTTGGACCATAAAGAAGGCTGAGTGCCATGAAGAATTGATGCTTTTGAATTGTGCTGGAGAGTCCCTTGGACTGCAAGGAGGTCAAACCAGTCGATCCTGGGAGAAATCAACCCTGAATATTCATTGAAGGACTGTTGCTCAAGCTGGAGCTCCAGCACTTTGGCCGCCTGTTGGAAAGAGCTGACTCATTAGAAGAGAGCTTGATGCTGGGAAGACTGAAGGTAAAAGTAGAAGGGAGCGGCAGAGGATGAGATGGTTGGGCAGCATCACCGATTCAAGCATATGAATTTGAGCAAACTCTGGGAAATAGTGGAGGACAGAGGAGCCTGACATGCTACAGTCCATGGGATCGCAAAGAGTCGGACACAGTGACTAAACAAATAATGAACACTGTTAACATTACCTGTTGTTACTGTTGTGGTTACTATTTTTATTGTAAATTTTATTGTTAATCTTTTAATTGTTACTTTTCTTTTTTCTAGTGAACACTAATATTTTATATAGATTTTTACATAATTCTCTAATAGTTTTTGGCTTGGTATGTAATTTTTAAATCTCTTATTACCTGTATAGTTTCCGAAATAATTCTCACTTGTATATTTAGTATGCCTTTCCAGTACACAGTATGAAATATTTTTTAAGTACAGTGAATTAACTTCAGTTGTACTTAAAATTTTTTATTTGGTTGAAATAATTTTTGTAATTATTCTGACTCAGGACATGGCCCAGTCATCCATAATGCTGAAGCTAAAATTCTACAATACATTTCTCACAGAAACATCCGAGAACAGCAGATTCTTACAGTATTTCATGAGAACTCTGAAAAGTCATTCACAGCGATGGAACTTGTAAAAACTATTTACAAGGTAATTTTTGTTTATCTTATTTGTACATAGCCACAATTTTAATAGAAGAATCTATTCACTAGACTATTAATGTGGTAAACTCATCACATCTTAGAGCAGAATGAGTCTGTTAATTTTTTAAGTAATATTAGTCACTTGTATAGATTTGAGACCATCAAATCTCAAGTTTCTAGAACACAGAAGTTGATAAACACTGACCCATAGAATAACCCTTCTGAGCCATTATTAAGCCTTTTATACTTCATTCAGTAGGAGATCATTGCCAGTAGCCTGCTGATGAGGCTTTGTTATGATTTATGTTTTACTTGGGAGAAGCGAATGGCAACCAACTCCAGTATTCTTGCCTGGAAAATTCCATGGTCAGGCTATTGAGGAGCCTGGTGGGCTACAGTCCATGGAATTGCAGGGAGCTGGACACGACTGAGCAGCTAACAACAATGATGTATTACTCTGACCATCTTGATTATCTAGTGTCCTACTCAGCAGCAAGTGAGAAGGGGTGATCTGCTGGAGACAGATCCTGGCTAATAACAGTGAGAATCAGTAGCAGTGCCTGCAAAGGTGGAAGTCACTCAGTCGTGTCTGACTCTTTGCCACCCCATGGACTCTACAGTCCATGGAACTCTCCAGGCCAGAATACTGGAGTGAGTAGCCTTTCCCTTCTCCAGGGGATCTTCCCAACCCAGGGACTGAACCCAGGTCTCCCACATTGCAGGCAGATTCTTTACCAGCTGAGCCACAAGGGAAGCCCAGTGGATTAAAAGGAGAAAGGCCTAAAAGAAGAGCATGAGGAGAGTCATTTAGTAGAGAAAGAGCCCCGAGCTGTTTCTTTTTTTTTTTTTTTTACAGTGGCCTCCAAGCACATCCTTGTTTGACAGCAGCATGTGGCAATCCATCCGTAGGATTCAGTTTCTCAGCAAATGTGTATTAGAAAACTGATGTAGGTAGTATAGCTTAGGGGTTAAGAATGTAATAAGATCATCTGGGTTTTAAGGCTCCCACTACCATAACCTATACAGCCATAAAATACTGTAGAGTGTAGCTAAAGATGGGCTTGAAAAGGAACCTGAGTGAGTCTCATTTAGTAAAGGTCTTCAATGTCCCATCAAACCAGTCAGTCCCTGAATATTCATTGGCAGGACTGACGGTGAGGCTGAAGCTCCAATACTTCAGCCACCTGATGCGAAGAGCTGACTCATTGGAAAAGACTCTGATGCTGGGAAGGATTGAGGGCAGGAGGATAAGATGGCAGCAGAGGATGCAATGGTTGGGTGGCATCAGTGAATTTGACATGAGTTTAAGCAAGCTCCAGGAGATAGTGAAGGACAGAAGCTTGGCGTGCTGCGGCCTATGGGGTCAGAAAGAGTCGGACCCAACTTAGCGATTGAATGACAACAATGTCCCAATGTGCCATAGGCCTAAGTCATCAAAAACCAGTTAAATCACACTCACTGTGCTTTGTGTTTAAAGGGAGGGATGAATGATTCAAAGGGCTGAAGATTAAAAGTGCCAGGAGCAAAGGGGAAATGTAAATATTTAAATTCTGTGAAAGAGGTCACTTCCTAGAGTTTAGCCATTCTAGATTATGCATTGAAACATGGGTAGTGCTTTCTAACCCAAGTACAGACTGCAGAACTCTCTTAATAGCCCTCACAGATGAGTCGGCCAGTGACTGTGCCTGCCTCAGAAATGCTGGTTCTGCATTCAGAGGTGTGTTCAGGGATGTGTTTGCTGTGCATATGTGTACAGCACCTGTCACATTTAGAACAGCATTAGGTACTGTGGAGACATTTATTCTTTCTACAAACATTTACTGAAGTTTTGTGTGGACTAGGTGCAGAAATACTAAGGTGACTACAGATCTCTGCCCTCAAAGAACTTGGGGTTTAGCAAAGACAGACATATTCATAATAGCTCCCACTTTTTTTGAGCATGTTATGTGTTATACACAGTACTACATGCTTCACATTACACTTGTGTTTGGGGGTACTTAATTTCCCCAAGTTTTCACTACGTAAAGATACTGCTATTCCAACTTAATAGATTTAAGAACTGACTTTAAAAGTGTGAGCTAAGTAACTTTTCCAAAGGCACAGAACTCACAGATGTCACATACTCAAATGTCAGAAGTCAGATACTCAAACCTTGTGTTTTTCTATCACACCAAGCTTCCCTCCAAGGCCCATTCACAGCACATTGGGGGCACAAAGGAAAGAGAAGTGAGTCCTACCTGGTGAAGATAATGGGTCATGAGACTTGTCTGGAACACCTTCAGAAACTTAATCATTGAATCGGATCTTGAAGAAGGAGTAAGCATTTCCCAGGCCAGATAACAGGAGAAGGGAAGTCATTCTAGATAGAAGGAAAGATATGTTCAAACACCGGGGTCATAAAAGCCTTTTATCTGTTCGAAAACTGCCAAAAAGAATGTGTGTTATTGGAGCACAGAATGCATGTTGCAGGTGGGTAGGGAGGGGGTCCCAGGATATGAGGCAGGAAAGACAGGCATGGTGGGTCAGAGGAAGCCCTTGGTTGCCATGCTAAAAAATGTGGGCTTCAGCCTATAAACTGAGAATGACAACCATAGATCTTAGTCCAGGGGGGTTGCATAATTAGACCTAGAAAATCATGCTGGTGGATATAATACATGGTGCTGGAGCTTCAAGAAGAGTTGGGTTTGGAGGTTTTTACTTGGGAATCTTCAATGCAGTGGCAAGTTGATTGAGTAAAAAGAGAAGACAGTCAGTGATACAATTCATTGTAGACATCAGTGTTAAAGAGAAATTTCAGGAAGAATATCCAGAGTGAAGACAAAATGATGAGAGGTAGGATAACCTAGGGAAGGGAAAAGAAAAGAGCTCTTCCAAAAGGAGAGACTTGCCTAGTGATTTCAGGTAAAATGAGGACCTAGAAGAATTCTTTGAATTTTCATTAAAATGTAATTTGATGACCTTAACAAAACATTTTCAGGGAGCTGAGAAATGGAGATAGTCAATTTAGTCAAGAAGCTTGACTTTGAAAAATTCTTATTTAAAGAATAAAAGAGACAAATAGTGTATGTGACAAATAAGTGTTTGTAACCTCTTCTGATGTGGAATCTAAACAATAACAACAAGCTAATGAATTATAACAAAATGGAAACAGGCTCACAGCTATAAAGAACAAATTAGTAGTTACCAGTGGGGAGCAGGAAGGGGGAGGGGCAATAAAAGGGCAGGGATTAAGAGGTGTAAACTGTTATGTTTACAGTAAGCTAAAAATATTTTATTGATACAACACAGGGAAATAAAGCCAGTATTTTATAATAACTATAAATGGTATAAAAGAATCCACCTGCAATGCAGGAGACATGGGTTTGATCCCTGGTTTGGGAAGATACCTTGGAGGAGGAAATGGCAACCCACTGCAATATTCTTGCCTGGAAAATCCCAAGGACAGAGGAGCCTGGTGGGCTACAGTCCATGGGGTCATAAAGAGTCCGACACAACTGAGCAACTAAGCACACATGCACATATAAATAGAGTATAGCCTTTAAAAGTTATGAATCACCATATTGTAATTACATAATATTGGACAGAGGCAGCCTGGCGTGTTGCACTCCATGGGGTTACAAAGAGTTGAACACTACTGAGCGACTGAACTGAACTGAATATTGTATATCAAGTATGCTTCAATAAAATAAAACTATATATGTAAAAAAGAATAAAAGGAACATTTGTTTAGCATTCAGATAACAGTTGTCAATATTACATTACTAGCTTAGCAAAAGTAAAGGAAAAATTGTAAGTTTGAAGGTCAAAACATACATACTTTTAATAAAAATATGTAAAGATATTACCATGTCACCTAATAAGTAAATCATAGGACCAACTGTCTGTAGCATCATCAAAACTATCTAGAATAATTTTTATGTTTATTCATTCACTTATAAAATACTCAGTTCCCACTGTATGCCATTTTGCTAAGCACTGGGTATTCAGTAGTGAGTAGATTATACTACTGTGTTAATGGAGCTTACAGTCTATTTTATCTGTAAAATATACTTCTAATAGTGACCCAAAGTGAGACATATATAGGATGAAATAGTTTTGGTTATTACTATATAAAAACCTAGAGTTAAAACTGTCTTCTTGACAATATGGAGACTCCTTAAAAAGCTAGGAATAAAACCACCATATGACCCAGCAATCCCACTCCTAGGCATATACCCTGAGGAAATCAAAACTGAAAAAGACACATGTACCCCAATGTTCACTGCAGCACTATTTACAGTAGCTAGAACAAGGAAGCAACCTAGATGTCCATTGACAGATGAATGGATAAAGAAGCTGTGGTATATATATACAATGGAATACTACTCAGCCATAATAAAAGAACGCATTTGAATCTGTTCTAATGAGGTGGACAAAACTAGAGCCCATAAAGAGTGAAGTAAGTAAGAAAGAGAAATATAAATATCATATACTGACACATATATGTGGAATCTGAAGAGATAGCACTGATGAATTTATTTTCAGGGCAGCAGTGGAGAAACAGACATAGAGAACAGACCTAAGAACAAGGTGGGAGGAGAGGAGGGAAAAGGGGAGATGTATGGAGAGGGTAATATAGAAATTTACAATAACATGTGTAAAACAGATAGCCAGTGGGAATTTACTATCTGACCCAGGGACTCAAACAGGGACTCCGTGACAGGCTGAAGGGTGGAGTAGAAAGAGAGATGAGAGCGAGGTCTGGGAGGGAGGGGACATGGGTGTACACCTATGGTGATTCTTGATGTATGAAAAGTACAAAATTTTGTAAAGCAGTTATCCTTCAGTTAAAATTTTTTTTAAAAAAGTACCACTCAACAACAAAATAAGACTGGCTTCTTTTGTCTTTTTTCTTTAAAAGTTTCAAAAAGATTAACCCTGTTAGTTTTTGAAAAAGAAATGTTGTAGGGACTTCCCTGGCAGTCCGGTGGTAAGGACTCTGTGCTTCTACTGCAGAGGGTGAGAGTTCGGAACTAAGATCCTGCACACTATGCAGTGTGCCCAGAAAAAAATTAATTAAAAATTTAAAAATACTGTACTCTCATCTTTCCTTTAGAATACTCCTCAGCATTTACATAAAATGGCCCAACATAACGTCTTGCTTCATTTGAAAAAATTAGAAAAAGAAGGAAAAATATGTAAGTATTCTTACAAATTTTTTTAATTTTGGACGCTGAAAACATCTGTTAACAAATGAACTAGTTTCCTTTGAGGAAAAACACCACCCACCAGAGTTCTCCCTTGAATGTCACTGTGGGTGGGAGAGACAGTCATTAGGAAGGGTCAGTAGCGAAAGGCCAGGGAACGACAAGTTTGAACAAAAGCTCCCACAGGAGTGAGAGCCCTGCGTGGGGGCTCCAGTCCTCACCCGCCTGAATGTGGCGAGAACTTCGCCTCTGCCAGAGTGACCACAAAGAACTTTACATGTAGATTTGGGAACAGCCAAAGGGTTCACAGTAGTAAACTCAAAGATACTAAAGCAGTAATTCTGTAGTTGTTCACTAGTGTTGATTTGTCAGCTTAATAATCTTAGAAGTTTGGTGCTTAAAAACAAGAGGTGCAAAGTTGGATACTGTGTAGAAGTTTTAGCAACATTTTTATTTGTACCCCTCGACCCCCGCCACAAGAGAAACCCCAACTTTATATTGAGCAACAAAATTTTTTTAAGAATTAATGCTCTTTCTAGTTACAAGAGAACTTAAAAAATCCAGTGATCTTGCTTGTCTGCTGTCAAATGTTTACTCTGTAATTTTCTTTCCACAGTTAGCAGCACAGATCCTGAGAAGAAATGGAAAGCTCATCTTTAGTTTCAGCTTAATGAAAGATTGTGTTGTTTTGTTTTTGGAGAATGAGGTGTTCTGTTAACTATGAATTATTTACAGAGAATATAGCCTATGGAACACTGAAAATAACCCTAGATATACTTTTAAATAATATTACATCTATTCTAAAATGTGTACATCACATTTTGCACCTACAATATTAGCTATTTATCTAACCAAGCTCTTATAACATTTTACCAAAAATGCAGAAATCCAACAGTTTATCCATTTTCAATAAACAAAGTAACGGTTTCTTTTAAAATAATGAATTTTATGTCATTTAAACTGGATATTATTCTTAGAGATTATTTATCTATGACCAGTAGTCAGTAATATATTTTTTTTCCCAGCTGCTTCAGTTAACAGCACAGATGTCAATGTCATCCTTCCTTTTCTACAGCCTTTGTCTATATCTAAATTAGAGGCTTGTTTTCATGTTTCTGTCAATCATATCATGATTAAATATCAGCTCTGTTCCACTGTATCATATATATTTTCTTATAATGGCATCCTACAAGTGACTCATGTAAATCAACGTTTGGTAATAGAAAATCATTAAATTCCCAATTAAAGTCATTGTATAAAAATAATTATTTCTGTAATCCATTAGTACAGCCAATATACTTTACTAATTTAGGTTTTAGTATAGAGTGGCTCAGTTGGTAAAGAATCCACCTGCAATGCAGGAGACCTGGATTTGATCCCTGGGTTGGGAAGATCCCCTGAAGAAGAAAATGGCAACTTACTCAGGTATTCTTGCCTGGGAAACCCCATGGACAGAGGAGCCTAGATGGCTACAGTCCGTGGGGTTGTAAGATACAACTTAGTGACTAAACTGCCACTATCATCAAAATATGCACGAATTACATACCAAAGATTTTTAAGATTAGAATATTATAAGAGCATTTTTTATGTAAGTAGTGTTTTTAAATAGTGGTTAGGTTCTAAGGTCAGCCACCACTGCCTATTTAACCCATAACGTTGCCAAATAACAGTACAAAAATAAGCTCAGAATCCTGAAAGTTTACTTCCTTTTCTAAGACTTTTTAAAAATCCTTTAAAAACTTATTTTGTCAACCTCATCTCTTCCTGCCCTTTTCCCAAAGTGAAAGTGAAAGTCGCTCAGTCGTGTCCACCCATGGGATTCTCCAGGCCAGAATACTGGAGTAGGTAGCCGTTCCCTTCTCCAGGGGATCTTCCCAACCCAGGTGTCAAACCCAGGTCTCCCGCATTGCTGGCAGATTCTTCACCAGCTGGAAGCACCTTTTTCCCAAGGCCTCTAGTATTTTCATATCATTCTAAACTCTGCAGATCTGTTATGTTCCTGAAACCATTCCATATTACAAAATAACTGGAAATTCAACAACAAACTAACAACCCAGAATGAGCAAAGGACTTGGTAAGACATTTGTCCCGAGAAGGTATACAAACGGCCAGTTAAGCACATGAAAAGATATTCAACATCACTAATCATGAGGAAGATGCACATTAAAACCACAGTGAGTTAGGAGACAGGGATGAGGAGGGCTCTCCAGATTGAGGGGATCACAGACATGAAGCCATGGAACCATTGTCTTTCTCTCAGGTTCCAGAGCACACTTCAGGCTGCAAGTGATCTAGTGAAAGAGGACTGATAATGGAAGGTTATTAAACTTGGTCACTGAATGAGTGTATAAACAAGTCCCCCTCCTCTCCTTCTTTCTTTTTATCCCCTTGGAGATTTTTTGTTTAATTGGAGTATAATTGCTTTACAATGCTGTGTTAGTTTCTGCTGTACAACAAGGTGGATCATCTATAACTATACATATGTTCCCTCGCCCTTGAGCCTCCCACCCCACCCCTCTAGGTCAACACAGAGCTTTGCTTCTTGTGCTATATAGCAGTTTCCCAGTAGCTGTTTTACGCTTGGGAGTGTCTATATGTCAGTGCTGCCCTCCCAATATACCCCACCCTGTCCTCACACCCCCATGTCTACTCATCCATTATATCTGCATCTCTGTTCCTGCCCTGCAAATAGGTTCATTTGTACCATTTTTCTAGAGTCCACATATATGCATTAATATACATTATTTGTCTTTCTCTTTCTGACCTAATTCATTCTGTGACAGCCTCTAGGTCCATTCACATCTTTACAAATGGCCCGATTTTGTTCCTTTTTATGGCTGAGTAATATTCCATTGTATATATATGTACCTCTAACAAAAACAATAGCATCCACTAAATATCTGCTTTGTGTGGATCCTGGGCCGGCACTGGGGATACAAAGAGAAATAGAACAACATCCTGCTCTCATCAGAAGCTCATCTGCTTGTGGAGACACACGGTTGCAATATGCGGTAGCAGTAAGTCTGTTTGATGTAAAGGAAGAGTGTGTAATCTGGATGGGTTACAGAAAACTGTTTAGAGGAGCCTAAGCCCAGTCTTGAAAAGTAAGCAGCAGTGCAGCCAGGTGACGAATTTAGGGCTGTTTTATACATGAGAGGGCTTCCATGGTGGCTCAGATGGTAGAGTCTGGCGCAGTGCAGGAGACCCAGGTTCAACCCCTGGGAAGGGAAGATCTCATGGAGAAGGGAATGGCTATCCACTTCAGTATTCTTGCCTGGAGAATCCCATGGACAGAGAAGCTTGGTGAGCTACAGTCCATGGGGTCCCATAGAGTCAGACACGACTGAGCAACTAACACTTTGGGACATGAGAAGATTATTCTAGTTGGAAGAAATAATTAACAGAGAGCAAAACATCACGTGGTTGGGGAATTAATTTATATGACTACACCACACTGTAGAGTGTTTGTGGGTTGAGGTCAGAAGGATAAAAAGCATCTCATGGGAACACAGAAACTCCTAGGAACCAGTGTGCTGTCCTCCAGCCACAGAGGCTGGAGTATACACAACTTAGCAGTTGAAAAGCAGGTGGTGGTCGGGGCCAGGGCTAGTATTATTTTGTTGCTTCCTCACCAGAGAGTTTGCTCCCAACCATGATGGTAATTTTGCTCTTCTTGTTTCTATCACTCCAATCAATTACTTCACCCTCTATTCAGTACACCCATAGGTTGTCCTTTGTAAATGTTCAGCTTTTGTTTGGAACCACTGAGTAGCCTTCTAGGTGTCTCAGATTCAGATCGCCTCATAGAAGAGGACCTGATTGGTGTAATTAATCTTCCATATCTCTTCTTGAAAGTTCTCCTGCCATCCTTATATGTTATCGACCAGACCTTAGGGTAAAATTCTCAAGACCAATCATCTAGGACTAGAAAGATCCCAGGAAATTTTATTAGAAGTATACCCCGTTGGTCAGAGACAACACACAGAGTAAGCATTCTGAGATGGCCTTTTCAGCACCACAGGGAAAGGAAAAAATAGGCCAAAGGAGACTCAAATGTAGTAGAAGACAGAGGAATGGATATGAGAAATATTTGTGAAGAGGGAAAGAACTTAGAGACCCGTTAGGTCCTGAGGGGTGGGGATCAGGTGGAAAGGAAGAAACCAGTGGAGCTGCAGGTTTCTGACTTGAGCAGCTGGCCAGTGGCTGAGTCGATACCCAGGAAGATAGAATATAGGAAATGGATTAGGTAGAGGGGGGATGGGAGGAACGATGCGTTGTACTGTAGGTGTGAGTCTGAAGTACCAAGGGACATCCAGAGGGAGATTCCTGGTAAGCACTTAGGTATATAGAGCTGGGGCTAAATAGGTAAGATAAATTCTATTGCAGGTGACAAAACTAGTGTAAGCAAAAAAGGAAGTTGGTTGGCTAATGTAACCAACCTAAGATGGATGAAGGTGAAGTCAGGCTTGTGAACAGGAGTGAAGAATTGGATCCTGTCAACTCAACCCCACACACTTCTCTGGCCTTTTCTTGTTTTGAGGCCAAGCCTCCGCGACAGACTGGCTTCACATGGTGCGGGACATGGTAACGGGCAGCTGTGAGCTCCTCACTAGCCCAGAAAGCTGGTTCTTCCAGCGTCAGTTTGGAAACACTCAATGACTTACACTGGCTCCTTACCCATTTGTTAGGCCAGTCCCCATGGTCAAGGAAACATGAAGTTCTGTATTTGGCCCAGCTCTGGTCACATGCCACCCCCGTGGCCAGAGAGGACGAGGGCTGCCCTCAGATGGAGAAAAGGGTCAGAGAAGGATTCTTGACCAATATCACTTCCTTCCTGAATAGCTTTTCCTTCTGTCCAGTGAGTATAAAATATCAATAGATAATAAATAAATTACAGCTCTGCAGTAGCTGATGGAATGACTGGGCCAATTCTCTGAAACCCGAATCTTTCCCGAGTGCTTCTGGAGGATCTTTTGAGTATTTTTAAGTTATTTGTGAGTATTTTCATACATCCAGGTTGTCACTTCACGAAAAACTTAATAACCTATATGGAAAACTCATTTGAAAAAGGATATATGTATGACTGAATCATGTTGCTATACACTGGAAACTAACACACATTGTTCATCAACTATACCCCAATATAAAAATTAAAAAGTAAAGCTGACTAGTAGCAGAGAGGCTAGAATCCTGGAGAAAATGAGAAAAGATTTAAGGGCAGGTTTCTCTTAACTCTACCAGTGCTGGACTTCTGCACCCCCTTCCTTGCCAGTCTTTCTCACTCACCAGCACAGTGCATCCCCCCTACATTTTGCTACCAGTTTCCAGGCATTATTGGTGCAGGAAAATTCATCTGTCTCTCCCATTTTGCAAAGAGCTTAAAATACTTGGGTTTGGTAGGAGAAAAAAAAGTTCAATATTTGAAATATTGATTGTGAAAGTGTTAGTTCCAGCCACATTGATGCTGGGCCTTTTGAAACATCTGGAAATTAAAGCAGAGAATGCAATGCCAGTACCATACTCGTGGATAAACCTAAAGATTGTCACAGGGTGAAGTAAGAAAAACCAATATTGTATTTGTTCAATGTAATGCATGTATGTGGGATCTAGGAAAATAGTATACTTGATCTTATTTGCAAAGCAGAAGTAAAGACACAGTTGTAGAGAACAAAGGTATGGATACCAAGGGGGAAAGGAGTGGAGGGAGGGATTGGGAAATGGGGATTGACATACATATGCTACTGGTACTGTGTTAAAAACAGAAAACCTCCTAGGTAGCACAGGGAGCTCTACTCAGTGCCCTGTGGTGACCTAAATGGGAAGGATATCCAAAAAAAAAGGGGATATGTGTATACCTGTGGCTGAGTCACTTTGCTGCACGGCAGAGACTAACACAACATGGTAAAGCAACTGTACTCCAAAAAAAAAGTAAAATTGAAGTGGAAAGTGAACGAGGGGCCTATATAAATATTTACTTGTATACACAGACAGTATCTCTTGGAAAATACCCCCAAATTTTAAAAAAACAGTAACAGTGGTTAGCTTCCAAGAGAACTTATGGGTAGTTGAGAGTCTGGGTATAGGAATGAAAACAAGGAGAAACCCTTCAAATCTTCAGGCTGTGGGTGGATTAGGGGATTAGACTCACTTAGAAGGGAGCATGAATCTAAATGGCACAGGCTTCTTCAACGAAACAATGGGCTTTAGGACATGATGCCTTCAAATACCTGAGGGAGAAATTTTTTGTGTCCTAGAAGTTTTTAACCATCAACCATGTGCACAGGTAAGGACTCAAGCGTGTCCGCCATGCACCTGTCTGGGGAATTGCCGGATAACACACTTCAGAAAAACAAGGAAAAGGAAAGCCCACAGTTGAAATAGCAAATCCCACACAGAAAGATGTCAAAAGTGAGTGCTAAGGGAATTCCCTGGAGATCCATTGGTTTAGGACTCTGCTCTCTCACTGCTGAGAGCTCTGCATTCAATCCCTGGTCTAGGAACTAAGATCCCACAAGCAGTGCTGTGGCCCCCACACACAAAAAAGTGAGTTCTAAGACAGAAGTGTCCCCAAAGCCTGTAGATTGTAGCAAGAGGAAATGAAGGCTTCAGAGAGAGATGGGGGGTGGGAGGGATATGGGAAATGAAATGTTACCTGGGATGCTTGGGGCTTTGGGGAAAAAAGAACTGCTGGTGATCAGACAACAGGTCTAGTTGAGCAACTGAATCAACAATCAGCTATTAGAAAACTATACTGGGGTTGGGGGGCAGGGAGGAAATGAGACAATTATTGATTCCAGAAAACAAAAGTGATGCTAGGAAGAAAATAAGTATGAAACACTATCTGACTCTTCAATTTTACATAGGCAGTAATGTAAACATTGATTAAAATTGCCTTACAGGATAATGGAGGGGAGGAAATGGGAGGTCGAGACTGCAACATCATCACCTGTGATAATAGAATGTCAATCCTATTATCCATTTCTTCCTTTCAGTGAGACTGACATCTATTCTAATGGCATATGATGCAGCCCATGCTTTTACAGTTTTCCCAAGGGTTGAAGAAAATTTTTCACTGAAAGAAGCTCTCTGGTTTTATACCACAGAATTATTCCCAGCCTACTTTGTGGAAGTAGATTAATCCTGCTTCTTTCTCCTGCTTCAGTTTTTTTAAATGGTGAATGTGTCAATCACAAATGGCATATCTCAAGATTTTATATGTAAACCCAAAACTTTAAGGAATATTTTTAACCATCCATTCTCTTGGTGCAAAAATAGGGTCTTGAACCACTTTCATCACTATCAACTAGGGTAATACAGGAGGAGAAAGGGGCAACAGAGGATGAGATGGTTGGATAGCATCATTGAGTCAATGGACATGAGTTTGATCAAACTCCAGGAGATAGTGAAGCACGGGGAAGCCTGCTGTGCTGCAGTCCATGGGGTCACAAAGAGTTAGACACAACTTAGGGACTGAACAACAACTTACTACAAATAGGCAAATTTCTGGTCTCTAACCAGATTTATTGAATCAGAATTCCTGAAAAGGACGAAGGAATATAATTTTTCCCATTGACCCATATGGTTCTTTACTCACATGAACACAATTTAGTTTTATGTCATGGGGTTTTATTTCTCAAAGTCAGTGTAAGATTGACACATAAAATCTCTACCTGTTTTTTTTATGCTATTGAGGACATTGTGTATTTTATTATTCAGTGTTCTTCAGTGTTCACAGAATGAAATCGCTTTCAGATTTTAGAGCTAGAGAAAAAGTTTTTTCTCGTATGAACTAGTCTGTTTCCTTTATTAGTCTGTGTATGTGTGCTTAGTCGCTCAGCTGTGTCCAACTTTTTGGGACCCTTGGACCATAGCCCACCAGGCTCCTCTGTCCATGGAATTCTCCAGGAAAGAATACTGGAGTGGGTAGCCATTCCCCTCTCTGGGGGATCTTCCCAAACCAGGGACAGAACCCAGGTCCTCTGCATAGCTGGCAGATTCTTTACCATCTGAGCCACCACTTGTCAAAGTTGACTAATTATTAGAATCACCTAGGAACTTTGGGCTTCCCTGGTAGCTCAGACAGTAAAACGTCTGCCTGCGATGCAGGAGACCTGGGTTTGATCCCTGGATCAGGAAGATCCCCTGGAGAAGGAAATGGCAATCCACTGCAGTACTCTTGCCTGGAAAATTCCATGGATGGAGGAGCCTGGTAGGCTCCATGGGATCGCAAAGAGTCGGACACGACTGAGCAACTTAACTGGTTGCGAGAAAGTGAGACTAAATGAGAGGGAACTTTGAAAACATGTGTAGCTTCCCAGACCCACCAGAGTCTACAGATTTGGGAGGATCCATAGGATATTAATAATTAACCATGCTTCGTACACTCTGCATGGGACAAATATCTTACTTAATTCACCATGTTCACACTTTGCCTTCCTGGAAGCTAGTTTTAAAGCAGTTTTTCTTGGAATTCAGTTTTTTAATATAATCATTGTCTTTTTCTTACCCTGTTTGTCTCATTTAGAATTTTTTAATGAATTTCAACTTCAGAGGAAATATTTTATAATAATACTATTCTTTGGACCAGCACATTCCCTGCAATAGCATTTAAGCCTTAAACAAATCACTTGTCAGAATTAAAGACTAAGAGAATGTTGTGAGTTCCTATAAGTTTCATCATTCAGAGTGTATGAAGACTTCAGGGAAATTACTGTTAGAAAATTACTCTGAAAACCATTGTTATTAAATGCTGATATATAATTAAGATCCTGATTGCCCCACTTTGGTCTCTTCACTACAGGCACTCCCAAGACTAAATTTGTTGTTCTCTTTCTTTTCATTCACCACTTCAAAGAGCTAATCCATTTAGTCTTGTTAACCATCACCACCAAATATATGCTAGAGCTTGAATCTTTTGCTATCGGCAGGAACTGTTCATGCGGCTGTCTGACCAAGTCCAAACTTCAGTGTGAAGAAATTCCATCTGTCTAAAACTGAACTCTTCTCTTACTCCACAGTCTCATATTCCTGCTCACCTCCCCTTCCCAAATCACCATTTGGGTTAAATAGCATCACCACTCTCCCGTGTCCTCAGCCGAATTTGTCCCTGGTGCTCATATTTCTTTTAATCCCTACACCACTTAGCAAGGGAATATTTACATTATCATTTGAGGATGTAGCTACCATCTGAAGACCAAAGAAAATGCTGGTGGGTGTGAGAGATGCCCCAGAGTGATAAACCGCTTAGGAAATGAAAGGGGCTTGCTTTACAGGTATGAATACAGACTGTCATTTCTCTTACACCATCTCAGGGGTTTATCCCTATCTCTTTCCTTCCCTGGCCTAGTGCTTATTTCCTGACTTAAACTGCTACTGATTGATTTCCCTGAACGTGGCCTATTCCTGTTTCCATTCATCATGGTAGTGGTGGTGGTTGTGATGGTTTAGGAATATTATTTGTCCAATCAGCTCCCCATCTGTAAAGATCGACAGTGGTACCTAACTCAATGCAGTGAGAAGTTGTGAGTATTAAATGTTCATTGTGTTCAGCACAGTGCTTGGCACCCTGCAGATATCAGTTGCTATTTATTTTGTTAACAGGACACACTCACATATTCCCTAATGATTTTACTTGGACTCACACCAATTAAGCTCCACAAAGCACCCTATTTAGTAAAATCTTACCATAACTTTACAAGATAAAATGCACTTTCTTCATCTTGGGAATTAAAATGTAGTAGTTGTAAAGTCTTTATTTTACTGAGCAGAAGCTTCCTTATTTGAAATAGGGAAAACATTATGTTCCTGGTTGATATGAAGATTAAAATTAATAATGTATATCAACAGTGCTTGGGGGACTGCAAAGAATTATACACATTTTAATTGTTTTCACTTGTGCTGGAAGCTTTGTCTCTGAGCACAAGGGCTGATGCAAACAGGGAAATGGCTCCAAGGTATCTTTGGCCACAGCCCCAAGACCTTGGCTCTACTGGGCACTGAGCCATACACCATTTTTCTGATGGCTACAAGACATCATGTCAGCTCCACCAGTCATGAATTCCCTGAGGCATAAGACCTTCTAATTTTAGAAACAGTTGAGCAAAGCTTTTGGCACAGAACAATGCACTCATTATTTCACGCTCCTCAGGTGAACATGAATGACTGGGTGGCCTTCCTGTCAGAGGAGTTACCTGTCAGGTAAGTCTCCAGTTACTTCATGAAACATCCCCCCAGTAGTCTGCTGTGACCTCATGTACCAGTCTTCCCAGGAACCACTTACCAACCACTATTTTCCTGTCTGTTCACAAGAACTAAAACCCTCTTGCACAGCACAGTAGTGTGCCTGCATGCTTAGTCCGGTCCAACTCTCTCCAACCCCATGGACTGTATTGTAGCCTGCCAGGTTCCTCTGTCCATGCATTTCTTCAGGCAAGAATATGGAGTGGATTGCCATTTCCTTCCTCCAGGGGATCTTCCTGACACAGGGACTGAACCCATGTCTCTCAGGTCTCATGGGATTCTTCTATCAACTGAGAAGCCCCTGAGACCCTCTTGCTGGTGAAACACATTCAAAGACCCCTCCTCCATCTCTGTCTGCTGAGTTTATTTCAGAAATCCACCCTGTCCCCATCTCCAGAATCCTTGGCTATTGCCTCAAACACAAGTCATTTATTCTATTCCATCCATTATTCTCATGCACTCATGTTCATATGCTGTTGGATTTTTCTCCCTTGATCCAACACCTGCTGCTGTTCCTCTGCCTTTAGAACCTTGTTTTCTAGATCACCTATGTTGGTTCATGTTATTATTTGCCCAACACCCTTCCTCTACATCTTCTAATAATAGACACACCCTACCCGTGGGAAAAGCACATGTCCTAGAAATTACCACACAACCAAGCCACCCTAGTCTAGATCTCTTCTTGGGATTGTTCTGATAAAACTTGCAAGGGACCATGTTCTCTGACATATAAATAAATTCCATTGACCATAGGGAAAAACGAAGCCAACCTGAAACAAAAGACAAAAGATTTATGGGGAGAGGGTCCTGATAAGGTCAAGTGGCTGGTTCTAGCTCCTAAAATCCACACCAGGTCCCAGTTCCCAAAACTTCTTTTGAATCTGTTGCATCTTCTGACTCCTTTCAGTTCCTTCCAACTAGGAGAGTTATAATAAGATAATCTACTTAATTATATATAAAAAAACAAAACCTCCTACATCCTCCACCACTGCACCAAACATTCCTTTGATGGGTTGCCAAAACTGTGTCCTAACCCTACCCTCAAATCACCAAGCCCCTTTAGTGGGGCTGACAGTCTCCGGTCCCAACCCCTCCAGGGCCACCCTGCTCCTATCACCATCTTTTCTTCCACACTATGGCTGTTATTCCCACTCATTCCTTCAAACTAGGATTGTAGCTCACAGTCTTCGTGGCACTGCCCGTCCTGATCTCAGCACTGTGGGGAGAACCTCCACTCAGCTCCACGAATGCCATGTGCCCACTGACCTCTCCTTCTTCCTTCATTTCAGTGTGAAAAGAGATGTCCCCTCCTATAGAAAGGTAACTCTCTACTTATGTTCTGGAGGACCCAGACCTTCAAGGCCTCAGCCTATCAACCTTCCCACCTCTCCCCACTTCCCCAGTGTCTTCAACCTCTTCCTCTTTTCCCTGCTCTCATTATCTAAACATGCTCAACTGTTGCATCCTTCACAAGCAAACACAAAACCTACCTTAACCCCCTATTCTTTAGTGACCTACCCTGTTCTCTCCTCCCCTTCAAAGCTAAACTTCTGAAACTGTTTGCACTTCCTGTTTCTGCTTCTGTACTGTGTTCACCACTTTCCGAAACTGATCTCTAGTCTATCAGAGAAGCATTAACTTGGGCCCTTGGTGTGCTAAACTAAGTGAAACTAAGTAAAGTGAAGTAAGGTATAGTTTAAAGAAGGATAAATGCTCCACCTAGGGTTCCTTAAGCTTCTAGAGGTCAGAAGGTCACAGTCCTGCCCTTTGCAGGACCGAAGAGTGCTAAGAGTGGGTCAAAGTCTTCATTTCCAGTCAGCTCTCCCTGCCAATCTTTTCTAAGAGTAACAACACCATATTATAAATTTGGTTTATAGTTTCAATAGCAGTAACATTTATACTCAAGAAAATTATATCATTTCCAACTCTTAAAGCAGTGATTTTGCTTCCTCATAGAAATACAATTTCTTCCTCACAGTATGACTGCAATTTTATATTCTTAAAACTTAATGTAAATGATTTGACAATAGCATGTAAACATAAATGATAATGACCTGCATTTTTTTTTTAATTATTGAGCTCTGTGTTTACATCAGAGCCAGTTTCTTCAGTGGATTAGGTTGAGAATCATCACTTTATGAAAATTCAAGGTCATCCTGGTAAGTAAAACTCCTGGAGGACTTTATATTGAAGTAAGAATGGATCTGTCAGACAAACAGGTTGCCAGCGCTGGGACTTTGGGCAAATTACTTAACTTCTCTGAGCCTCAGTTTCTCTATTTTAAAATTTTAACTATTTCATAGGCTTTCTATGAAAACTAAATGATGTAACCTGGAGCATAGTAGTCATGCAACAGATCCTAGTTTCTCATTTTCCATCCTTCTGTGCCCTAGGAGATGGTAAAACCCAACAGTTACATTTTAGTTCTTTCTTTTATTAGACACATGCTTGTTGTACTTACTTTCACATCATCTCAGAACTGGTTTTTTTTCCCCCCTTTTTAATATGTGTCTTGTACAACTAACTAGAAATAACTCCTTGGAGGGCAAAGATCATCTTTCTGTTTCTTCAATATTTCTCATAATTACCACAACCCTATGCCACAGTTTTTCCTGGACAGACTCAGTTTCAAACAATCTTCTCTTTGTTCTTTTTTAAATTATTAAAAATATCCTGAGGTCCAAGTGACACTTGCCAAAATATCACTTACCCAGAACATAATGCCTATACATCACTCACCCAGAACATAATGCCTGTACACATGGAGCCAGCACCATGCTGGAACCATGATGGCCGCCAGAGGTGGACATGCCTGAGCAATCAGTCTGCTCAAGAGCGGTCTCTAGAGCCCTAAGGGCCTCATAGCACCACTTTCCCCACCAACATAACCCACCTTCAGAGGATTTCATGGCAGTCTCTCTTCCCCCCCAGTAAGCTTCTGAAGCAGCCCACCCTAAAAAGGAAGCTAAAATTAGAACTGATTCCCCATTCCTCCCTAAATGGCCACCTGGGTAATCGCCCCACGTGGCAAGATGCCCTCCGCCTGAGTTCCCTCCGAGGCAAGTCTCCAGCATCAGCCACCACCAGCGCATCTTCCCCCGCGTGGCTTTTCCTACCCTTATTCGACTTATGCTAACCTCCCCACTCCCCACCCTTCCACTTCATCCCCTAGCACCCCCAGCTGTGCCAGATCCTTTACAACTCCCCACCCCTTTTACATATTTTCTTCACCCTCTTGCATGGAAACCTGGTACAGCTTAACTGGAAACTGAAAGCTGCTCTCCCTCCCACGCCTTGCCCGCCACAGAGCGGAGGGGCGGAGTGTTCCCATGGCCCTACCTGCTGCTCACAGACAGCTCTCTCTCTCATCTGCTCGAAACCCCCACCTCTCTGGAAGCCCATGCCCTCCAACTATACCCCCCACTGTCCACCCCACCACCATCACCCACTCACCAAGCTCCCAGCTCCTCTTCATCCTCTTCATTCATGCCCGACATCAGCCCCTGGCTCCCTCACTGGCTCCCTTCTGTTCTGCTCGACTCCCTCTTGGTGACAGAACAGCCATGAAGTGTATAGAGGGCACCCTCCCCTCCCACTGCCTCATTCATCACTTTCAGCGTGCGCCCCTCCGTCCCCTCCGGCCACCCCGCGCCCTTCATCATGTCTTTCCCGTCTCATTGCCAATGACCACAGGCCCTCTGGATTCATTATCCCCAGCATCCCACTCTGACCATGTCCTGCTCAGCCAGGTAGCTCCACTCCAACCATCTTCCACCCCACAAGTATAGTACAAGGCACCCCCAAGTCTGAGACCCCAGGTCTCTGTATCTGGGAATATGGAGCCAACAAGGAACAGATGGCTCACTCACGAGAGGCCGAGATGGAGAGAGTGTCTGAAAGGCCTATGGACAGAGGAGCAGGCTAACTGAGGGAACCAACCGGAGACAGGGCGGCTTGTGGCACTAGGAACAACCTAAAGAGGCAGCGGAGAGGAGGTACTGGGCCCAGCGAGAGCCAGAATGTGAGAGGCTGATAGGGGCTGTGGCCTCAGGAGAACATGGCCCCAGCGAGAACCACCTCAAGACAAGGAGGGAACCGAGGGAGAACAAACCCCCGACTCTTCTGGTTTTGGGCCAGGGCCTTCCACTGGCTGAAGTCAACTAGAAGTCAGAGCATCAGGGATTGTCTGTAAGGCAGTCTGGAGAGGTTTGCCTTTCACAGTAAAAAAGGATGGAGTGGAGGGTGGAAGGAGCACAGCTATCTCCCTGCAGCCCGGGCCTCATCTACAATCCCCTTCCCCTGTCCCTCCATCATGCTGTCCTGGCAAACCTCAGCTCCCTGCCTTCTCCAGAGCTGCAGGTGAGAGGACTGGAAACAATTATGGGACTCTACTTACTAATCTCACTTTTTAAAAATTTTTTTTATTTATTCTATTTTTTGGCTGTGTGGGGTCTTTGTTGCTGAGTGCAGGCTTTTTCCAGTTGGGGAGAGGCGGGGCTACTCTCTGGTTGCTGTGCTCTGGCTTTTCTTGATGTGGAGCACCAACTCCAGAGGGCGGGCTCAGTAGTTGTGGGCTTGGTTGCTCTTTAGCATGTGGGATCTTCCTAGACCAGGGATGGAACCCTTGTCCCCTGCATCGGCAGGCAGATTCTTAACCACTGGATCACCATGAAGTCCAGAGTCTCACTTTAAATATAGGTCCCCGAGGTCCCCAAGTCTCAAGGAGGCACTGCTATCTGATTACATCCCTCTAATCCATTTGCCCTCCCACGATTTTACCCCACTTCTGATGATTTCATGTCATAGTTTACTGCGACAATAGAAGCAACCAGAAGACAACCTCATCTGGCCATTCTTAACCTATCCACAGACTCTGCTCTCCTCTGGTTACTATGGGAACACCATCCCTGTTACCATGGGTCCTCCACTTGCACACTAGACGCCATCACCTCTTACAGATCTGTAGGAATCTCCTACAGAAGAAACGTCTCTAATGGGTCATTCTCTCCGTGTGCAAACATACAACAGATCATATTCAGGAATGATGTGGGAGTTTGGGATTAGCAGATATAAACTATTACATATAGAATGGATAAGCAGCAAGGTCCTACTGTAGAGTACAAGGAAATATATCCTGAGATAAACCATAATGGAAAAGAATATGAAAAAAGAATTTATGTATAATTGAATCACTTTGTCATACAGCAGAAATTACATGACACTGTAAATCAACTACACTTCAGAAAATTAATTTTTAAGAAATAGATCATACAAAAAAAGCTTTCCCTAGACCCTTCAGCCTCTCTCCAATGCAGGAGACACAGGAGACTCGAGTTCCATCCCTAGGTCGGGAAGATTCTCTGGAGGAAGAAACGGCAACCCACTCCAGTATTCTTGCCTGGGAAAGTCTGTGAACAGAGGAGCCTGCCGAGCTGCAGTCTGGCAAAGAGTGGGTTGTGACTGAGCATGCATGCACAGCTTTCCGTGAAGGAGAAGGGAAATCATGAAAAAATTTTGAAAAATTCTGTTAGAAGCATCATTTTAATATGAAATTGAAAGGGGATTTGCAACTAAGTAAAATTAGTAATTGTTTTATCAGAAAGTAGGAAAATAATAATAGTTAACATTCATAACTCTCTACTAAGCACTTTCTTTGAATCATCACATTTAATTGCCAAAATAGGTACAATTCTCCTTTTCTATTGATGATATCATATCCACATGGTTTGCTCTCTCACCTCTTTAAGTCCTCAGGTAAATATAATTTCCCATTTTCCCTAGTCCCCTTTATTTTTCTCCAGAACTCTCATCTCAATTTGTTTCACTTTTTAAATCTTGTGTAAGGACTTTTTTCTCATCCTAGAATGAAAGCCTGTAAGAATAGGTTCAACTGTATTTTTCCTTCAGTTCTTTATCCTCAGTGCTTAGCATACAGTAGATAACCAATACAATTTTTGAAGACCTAAATAAATAAATGAGGAATTGCGTTTCATGGAGATGAAGTAATTTGTCCATGATCATACAGGTAATAAGTGACCAGAATTCTGATTTAAAAACTCATGTTTAAAAAAAAAAGAAAGAATAAATAAAATTAAAAAAAAAAACCCAACCCATGTTCTTAAACCATTAATGGATTCACCAGAGTTGTAATATTGTAGGCTAGAGATGAGTCCCTCCGGAGGCTACAGCAGTGATAGGTGGGGAGAGGGACTGAATGGCCTGGGTGTGGCAATAGTCTGTATGTGGAAGGACGCTGAAAGAGATCACTCCAGAATGACTTAGTTTCTAGATTTGGCAAATGCGTAGACAGTGATTCAGCTCATGGGGAGAAAGTATACCAGAAGTCTTATAATGGGTAGAAGTATGAGACAGAAGGACATGTCTAATCCATAAACTTTTAAAAACCATCTTGTTGATAACCAAGAAGTGTTAAAAAGTAAGAAGCCAGTAAACCCAAGCTGATCTCTTCAGTCAGACACCTGTTGGGGGATGGGAATAGACAGGTGAGACCAAATAGGAGTTGTTCTTTTGTGAAAAATAGCTCAAGGCTACAAAGAACAAGAGAAAGGCGTCAGGTGTGTTAATAATTACTCTGGTTAACTTTTAAGGCAGATGCGAACACCAAAGGATGGCCCCATCCCTCTGCAGCTAGCTGTAGTCAGCGATCATCTTGCTGGTGGCCCTGGCTTTCAGGAAGCGACAATCAACGTGGAAGCTGGCACTGACACCCAAGCCTAGTGTGGCCAGGAGGGCAGGGGGAAACGCTTACAGCAGTGCGCGCCGTAGCATGCGGTCGCCCTCGGACCCCCGCGCGGACTTAGCCTGTTGAAGGGGCGCAGCGAGCGCGCGCCTCAAACGACTCCCAACCGCCGCCCCGGCGCGGAGCAGCGGCCCGGCCGCGGGCGGACGGCCTCCGGCCCCTAGGCGGCGCTGTGGGCTCGCAAGACCGGCCGCGGCCCCAGAGAGCGCCGCCCTCCCAGTGCGCATGCCCGCTTCCGCCGTGGGCTCGCCTTTTTTTCTTTTTTTTTTTCGGGTGGCCCAGGCGGCTGCGTACTGGCTGTGGGATGGGAAGTGAAGCCCCGGCGAGCGGCAGCGGCGGGGCTGTGAGGAGCAGCCAGAGGTAGGCGGCGGCGGCGAGTCGGTGAGCAGCTGGGGAAGCGGAGCCGGGGCGGAGCACCTGCAGGCACGGGCGGCGGCTTCACCATGGCGATTCGCAAGAAGAGCAGTAAGAGCCCCCCGGTCCTGAGCCACGAATTCGTCCTGCAGAATCACGCGGACATCGTCTCCTGTGTGGCGATGGTCTTCCTGCTGGGGCTCATGTTCGAGGTGAGAGCCCAGCCCGCCCCAGCCGCCCGCCCCGCCGCCGGCCCGGGCTTCC
>ML661885.1:12989934-13164268 GCA_007570785.1 Antilocapra americana | reverse complement strand
AGGGTTACGTGGCAGCCGGCGAGGGGCCGGCGGGCGGCGGGGGCGGCCCCTGCGCGCCGAGCTGGCTGCGGGCGGTGGGCGGGCTGGGGAATGGCCGGCCGGCCAGGCCGCAGGGGGCCGGGGGGAGCCGGGGCCGCGGCGGCGCGGGGCTTGGGGGGCGAGCCGACGGAGCCGGGCGCCGGCTCCCGCTGGAAGGGCGGTGGCCACACGGGGCAGCGGGCGCTCGCCGCGGGATCACCCGCTCGATTGTTAATAACTTCGGTCTCAAACTGGTATTGTTAGCAGTGATCGAACTTTTTTTTTTTTGCCCCGCGCTTGCTCTCTACTTAAAGAAGCAAGGTTTGATACAGAAATCGGGGTACAGAGCAGCAGTGCCGAGGAGTCGAATAATTTTCTTTTTGTTTCTTGAAGTAGGAGAGGATGGAAATGTCAGGAGTCTGTAAATTCTCTTCCCACGTAGTGCGTATCATGATGACTTAACAGCTGTTGAATGTGGGTAATAAACTTTGCCAGGTGAACGGGTAACATCCTACGGCTTCCTTCCCCTCGCTCCCCAAAACACACGCCCGTTTCTTATCCTCTTTCCCTTTTTAACTTTTCTCTGTCGCTCCTGTGCCCGCACCAGATACACTCATTATTCTATTTATTTATTGTCTCCGTCCTGGAATGTAACCGCAGTGAAGGCACAATTTTTTTTGTTTTGTTTTTCTTAATTTCCAGCGCCTAGGATGTATCCCGGCATTTAGGAAGTGCTTACAAAATATTGTTTAATGAGTGACATTAAGAATTATTGACTACTGGGTAGCTCAGGGAACCCTATCCAGCGCTCTATGGTTACCTGAATGAGAAGGAAATCCAAAAAAAGGCGATGTATATATATGTATAGCTGATTCATTTTACTAGTACAGTAGAAAGTAACACAACATTGGTAGACAGCTATGCTCCAATGAAACTGTTAGCAAAATATAGACAGAGCAGTAAAGAGTTTCATATGCAGTTCAGTGTGATCAGTATCCAATAAAAGACAAGAAATCCTGCTTCCGACTCACAAATGATTAAATAAACAGTAGTTAAATTTAAAAAAAAAGAAACTCCTGAGAAAAACTAACAGAATGAGACTGCCAGTGATGAAAAGATGACTAAATTGTGAAAACAGAGCCTGTGTGGCTTTTTAAAATATTATTATTAGAAATGAATATTTTAATACTTAAAATATCTTCATATTTTAAAATATTTTAAAACTTTTTGCTCATCTTCAAATGGGCTTTTCTGGATCTAGATATAGTTGTTTGTTTTTTTTTTAATTCTTAATGTGTCATTTTGCCCACTTAGTCCACAGTTAAGGAGGCAGTGAGTATTCCTAAATGGGAAGGTAGAAGGGAACTAACATATGTCATATAGTTCATTTTAGGCTGGGCCTGTACTACTTACCACCTGCATGACCTAAGGGTAAGCCTCAGTTTTTCTGCTGTGTATAAGGAAATACCACCTGTGCTCTTCTCACCACCATTGTTTGCAAGGATCAGATAGCATGGTATGAAGGCATCTCATGGTTTATAAAGTACTATATGAATATGTACGATGTTAAAAATGCAATGCTAAACATTTGTACTCACTTTCTGAATATTATACTTACATATATATACCTTCTGCTTTGGTCTTATATTGAACAGTTTTGTAAGACTTGCTGTAACCCATCTCCACATGGTAAAAATTCCTGACTTTGAAGATATAATTTAGGAGGAATATTATCTGCAAAATGTATTTGCAGTGTTTTGAATGAAATGGAATATAAATCAGAAATGCTGACACTAAGAAATGTTTTAACTTTGTTTTTATGTAAACTTTTTTATGTTCTCTTACCACATTTCTAGGGAAGTTCACCACCTGTTAACTTCCTCACATCAATGATTTTTTTTAACAGTGAAGGGATTTTTACCTTTACATCTGTAAAATTTATCAATTTAAGTAGACTCAACAAAGATCTAAATAGAAGTTTTTAAAGACAGTTCAAAAAACAGTGTTGAAGTGGTATACAGAAGAAAGTTTGTGCATGTCCCATGACATTTTTCTTAAAGTTTTAGGATTTAAAAGCATGTTATCTACACATGGAAAAAAAATTTACTGGTTCGTTTTGCTGCTTTGAAAATAATTGCTGATGAATCTCACCATTAATGTAGTTACTGAATTATGGTATCTGTGCTAGGATAATAGAGAAGTTGATATTTCTGCAACAGAATTGTTCAGCCCTTTGTGTAAATATATTGAGAAAATGTCAGAGGATTTATGGTGAAATTGACAAAGCAATAACAGATACTGTATTATTAGCCAAAATGAAGACTCAGTATAAATGCTGAAGCTAAAGGGCCCTACTGCTTGCTCACCTGGTAACCTAGGGCATGTCATTCAACTTCTTGAACTTGTTTCCTTTTCTGTAAAATAGGGCTCACTGGATTACTCTGAGAATTAATTTGTGCAATTCATAGTTGAAAGTTTACCTCACAGGAGCCATGCCATAAATGATAGCTCATTATTTCTTAGGTATTTATCAAGGTCAAAAAATAGAAGACAGAATTTTTATGTGAGAGAAGATTCTGATAACATCTGAAGAGTTGTATATACCAACCTGCCAACGCAGAAGACGCAGGAGACTCTGGTTCGATCCCTGGGTTGGGAAGATTCCCCTGGATTGGAAATGGCAAGCCACTCCAGTATTCTTGCCTGAAAAATCACATGGACATGGGAACCTAGCGAGCTACAGTCCATGGGGTTGCAAAGAGTCAGACACGACTGAGCAGACACATTCATTCTTGATAAAGCAATAGTTTGTTTTGGGGAAATGGAAGACTTTAATTTACAGGGAACTTTGTGTTCTCAGAAATTGCTGTGAATTTTGAAATTATGGTTTTTTTAGTACAGTCAGTTTCTGTCCACATACTACAAATCGTGGTGTATAATTCATGACTTCATATTGGAGTCAGGAAAATTTAATAGTTAGAAGATGTAAGGATATTTGAGAAGCTTTCCAAAAGCGAGGATGCAGAAAAGGAGTTGAGTCTCCACGAGGAAGATCTGCTGGAAGAAAGTTACTTTTCACATACTCAGGAGTCCAGGTTGTTCATGCCATGCCAGGTTAGGGGGACCTTAACAATTGCAAGTATCATGGAACAGACTTGGAGGTTTGTTTTATTTTTAAGCGTGGCTTGGCTTACAATTGCACTCATCTCACGCTAGTAAAGTAATGCTTAAAATTCTCCAAGCAAGGATTCAGCAATACATGAACCGTGAACTTCCAGACATTCAAGCTGGTTTTAGAAAAGGCAGAGGAACCAGAGAGCAAATTGCCAACATCTACTGAATCATCGAAAAAGCAAGAGAGTTTCAGAAAAACATCTATTTCTGCTTTATTGACTATGCCAAAGTTGACTGTGTGGATCACAATAAACTGTGGAAAATTCTGAAAGAGATGAGCATACCAGACCACCTGACCTGCCTCTTGAGAAACTTGTATGCAGGTCAGGAAGCAACAGTTATAACTGGACATGGAACAACAGAATGGTTCCAAATAGGAAAAGGGGTATGTCAAGGCAGTATATTGTCACCCTGCTTATTTAACTTATATGCAGAGTACATCATGAGAAACGCTGGGCTGGAGGAAGCACATGCTGGAATCCAAATTGCCGGGAGAAATATCAATAACCTCGGGTATGCAGGTAACACCACCCTTATGGCAGAAAGTGAAGAAGAACTAAAAAGCCTCTTGATGAAAGTGAAAGAGGAGAGTGAAAAAGTTGGCTTAAAGCTCAACATTTAGAAAACTTAAGATCATGGCATCTGGTCCCATCACTTCATGGCAGATAAATGGGGAAACTGGAAATAGTGGCTGACTTTATTTTTCTGGACTCCAAAATCACTGCAGATGGTGATTGCAGCAGTGAAATTAAAAGACGCTTACTCCTTGGAAGGAAAGTTATGACCAACCTAGACACCATATTAAAAAGCAGAGACATTACCAACAAAGCTCTGTCTAGTCAAAGCTACAGTTTTTCCAGTAGTCACGTATGGATGTGAGAGTTGGACTATAAAGAAAGCTGAGTGCGGAAGAATTGATGCTTTTGAAGTGTGGTGTTGGAGAAGACTCTTGAGAGTCCCTTGGACTGCAAGGAGATCCAATCAGTCCATCCTAAAGGAGATCAATCCTGGGTGTTCATTGGAAGAACTAATGTTGAAGCTGAAACTGCAGTACTTTGGCCACCTGATGCGAAGAGCTGACTCATTGGAAAAGACCCTAATGCTGGGGATGATTGAGGACAGGAGGAGAAGGGGACAACAGAGGATGAGATGACTGGATGGCATCATCGACTCAATGGCCATGGGTTTGGGTAAACTCCTGGAGTTGGTGATGGACAGGGAGGCCTGGTGTGCTTCAGTTCATGGGGTTGCAAAGAGTCGGACATGACTGAGCAACTGAACTGTTTTAATGCCAACCATTTTCTTTCCTTCTTTTTTTTAAAAACTTAATTTTATATGTCAGTGAGGAAGTGGGATTTGATATTCAGAAACTGCCTTTATCTCTAAGGCATCCAGTCCATGTAATAGTCACTCCTTCCTCTAGTAAGTACAACGTAGTTAACATTCCTGTATGACGAAGCTACCAAGCCCCAGCTGGTGACCGTGAAAGAACTATTATGATATTCATGATAATTGTAATCAGTGCAGAGTTAAATAATTCATTAAGCATCATGGTAACCTGTATAAGATATGTCTGAATAAGTCTCATATTTTTCTTATAAATGAAGAGCAGTGCTTCAAATGTCCAAAATTGTCATAAACTCAGTTATTTTTACTTTTGAATGCATTATGCATTTCTTGTGTGTGCATGCTAAGTGTGTCTGACTCTTTGTGACCCCCGTGGACTGTAGTCCTCCAGGCTCCTCTGTCCATGGGATTTTCCAGACAAGAATACTGGAGCCAGTTGCCATTTCCTCCTCCAGGGGATCGTCCTGACCCAAGGATTGAACTCCTGTCTCTTGAATTTTATGTATTGACAGGAGGATTCTTTACCACTGAGCCACCTGGGAAGCCCATGTATTTCTGTAACATATTTTATTCCAAACCAATTTGTCTTACTATTGATTAACTGTGATATTAGTTTAACTAAAACAGTTTTGGCTGGTATAGGACACTTAGGAGGCCTGGAAATGGCTAAGAGCATGATTATTGGTTTAACTTTTCTTCTTTTTTTAAAAAATTTCCTATAAGCTTTTGTAGGGTGTGTGGTTTGTATTTTTCTTCTTATTCTACATACTGTCACATGCTAAGCTAGCTGGAAGCCAGATTTTAATTTTATTTGGAAGCCTAGCATTAAAGGATAATCTAATTTGTGTTGCTTTGGGAATTTGATATTAAATTTATCCTTGAAGAATTTCCCTTGTCATTTGTTTAAAAAAAACCAAAAACTTAGAAGTTTTTTCAGCTATGGTAGTGGTGACCTCATATTTTAAACTAGAAACAGGGATGCAAAGTGTGTGTGTTTGTATATGAAATCTAAACATGATATTAAAGCATAAAGTTTAGTCATCAGTCAACTTT
This sequence comes from Antilocapra americana, assembly GCA_007570785.1. NCBI lineage: Eukaryota > Metazoa > Chordata > Mammalia > Artiodactyla > Antilocapridae > Antilocapra > Antilocapra americana. Next base: position 13,158,676 of record ML661885.1, on the reverse strand, counting down.
ATTTAAAATAATTGCAGAAAAGCAGTGTTACCCTGGAAACACATGTCATCGCTCTGCTGTAAGGTATCCGTGTGAATGACCCAGAATGTAATACAGAAAAGCCTTACTGGCCTCTTCTAGTCAGATGGCTTTCTGTATCTACCCAGCAAAGCAACTCACTGGAGGGGCCTTACCCTGACTTCCTGTCACAGGCCTGCAGTACTCCAGGATAGCAGAGCCCAGCTATAACTGGATGTTGTGCATCTCCCCACCTCTGCTTCTCACCTGCTGGCTCTCCATCTAGTCCAGGCTTTGGTGGGGCCTGGTCCCCTTTCCTTTTCTCCAGTATAGTGGCCTCTCCTTGCTTTGCCTTTCTCCCTGCAGACTTCACTGTCCACACTCTCCCCAGGCCCTCCGCTCCCTTCCTCTTTTGGTCTTTCTCCCTGTTTGACCTATACATATCCACTCGTAGTTCCACCCTGGCACTTACCTTTTCCCTGCCTCCCCCACTTGTGGATTGCTCAGGGTTGTCAGAGAAAAGTCGTGGACTCAGGCTGCTAGATAATATTACAAGTCAAAGGTTTCTGACCTCAGACCAAAGTAATACTCAGGGATCTTTTTACTTCTCCCTGGCCAGCTGCTTTCCCTAAAGGAACTATAAAAATACTCATTGGATTCCCCAGCTGTGCTTAACAGATAACATTGATTCCCCTCCACACCATGGAGAATTTCTTGTTTCTTGTCTTTTGAATTTATCTATCCCATCGTTTTTACCTTCTGCTTAGTGTAAAAGTAAAACAGTTCAAGATTAACATTTAGCTGCAGTACTTTGGCCACCTGACGCAAAGAGCCCACTCATTGGAAAAGACCCTGATGTTGGGAAAGCTAGTGGGAAAGAGGAGAAGGGGACAATAGAGGATGAGATGATTGAATGGGATCACTGACTCAGTGGACAGGAGTCTGAGCAAACTCCAGGAGATAGTGAAGGACAGGGAAGCCTAGCATGCTGCAGTCCATGGGGTTGTAGAGTCGCTCATGCCTTAATGACTGAACAGCAGCAGCTGTCCTGTGTTTCATTTCCTCCCAGATCTTTCTGTCCATTTTGCCCTTACATGTTAAATTCTCCCTAGCCCCTTTGCTGACCGCCCTCACACCAGCTCAGTCCCTCCCATCATAAAACAACATAAGCCTTGACCTGGTATCTCTTACTGGGAACCCCTGTGTTAGTTCCTTTTGGGCTCTCCACACCACTATCGTGTGCCTTTCACTCTCTGTTGGAATCACTCAAAAGCTGTGACCACTGATGACTTCTTAAATCATCCAGTCCACTGTACTCTTTTTCCCATCACGTCTCTATTGAAGCTTTGGCTTTATTGTCTACACCGTCCTGAAATGTTTCCCCTCTGGCTTTTGGGGTATCCAGCTCTCTTCATTCTCTGCTGTTCCTCTCTGATCATTTCTTGTTATATCCCCACCAGCTTTTCTCTGCCCTCTCCGTGGTTCTGATTTGTCCTGCTTCTCATCAAATCATTTACACTCTCTGCATAGGACTTACATGTTCCCACAGCCTCCACTGTGTACCATCTATTCTCTGTAAAGAGAAACTTCCAAAAATCCTTGAGCCTGGCCCTCCCTGCGGAGCTCCAGGAGTGGACTTCACCTGCCTGTTGGTCTTTCCACCTGCACATCTCAGTGAAATCTAGGTTTACCTGAAAACTCCTGTTTCTCTAAAACCTGTTGTTCCTCCTGTATTCCTCATTTTTATTAATAATATTGTTTTCCACCTACTTGTTGTAGCATCAGTACATGATCTGTGATTCTTCCCTCCTGCTTAACAACCTTTCAGTCAGTCAGTTGAGTCACATCCGACTCTCTGCGACCCCATGAACTGCAGCATGCCAGGCCTCCCTGTCTATCACCAACTCCCAGAGTCTACCCAAACTCGTGTCCATTGAGTCAGTGATGCCATCCAACCATCTCATGTTCTGTCGTCCCTTTCTCCTGCCCTCAATCTTTCACAGCATCAAGGTCTTTTCCAATGAGTCAGCTCTTCGCATCAGGTGGCCAAAGTATTGGAATTTCAGCTTCAGCATCAGTCCTTCCAATGAACACCCAGGACTGATCTCCTTTAGGATGGACTGATTGGATCTCCTTGCAGTCCAAGGGACTCTCAAGAGTCTTCTCCAACACCACACTTCAAAAGCATCAATTCTTCCTCACTCAGCTTTCTTTATAGTCCAACTCTCACATCCATACGTGACTACTGGAAAAACCGTAGCCTTGACTAGACAGACCTTTTTTGGTAAAGTAATGTCTCTGCTTTTTAATACACTGTCTAGGTTAGTCATAACTTTCCTTCCAAGGAGTAAGCATCTTTTAATTTCATGGCTGAAGTCACCATCTGCAGTGATTTTGGAGTCCAGAAAAATAAAGTCAGCCACTGTTTCCCCATCTATTTGCCATGAAGTGATGGGACTGGATGCCATGATTTTTTTTTTGGCCACGATCTTAAGTTTTCTAAATGTTGAGCTTTAAGCCAACTTTTTCACTCTCCTCTTTCACCTTCATCAAGAGACTCTTTAGTTTTTCTTCACTTTCTGCCATATGGTTGGTGTCATCTGCATGTCTGAGGTTATTGCTATTTCTCCCGGCATTCTTGATTCTAGGGTGTGCTTCATCCAGCCCAGTGTTTCTCATGATGTACTCTGCATATAACTTAAATAAGCAAGGTGACAATATACAGCCTTGACGTACTCCTTTTCCTATTTGGAACCATTCTGTTGTTCCGTGTCCAGTTCTAACTGTTGCTTCCTGACCTGCATACAAATTTCTCAGGAGGCAGGTCAGGTGGTCTGGTATGCCCATCTCTTTCAGAATTTTCCACAGTTTATTGTGATCCACACAGTCAAAGACTTTGGCATAGTCAATAAAGCAGAAATAGATGTTTTTCTGGAACTCTCTTGCTTTTTCGATGATTCAGTAGATGTTGGCAATTTGCTCTCTGGTTCCTCTGCCTTTTCTAAAACCAGCTTGAACATGTGAAAGTTTACAGTTCACGTATTGCTGAAGCCTGGCTTGGAGAATTTTGAGCGTTACTTTACTAGCGTGTGAGATGAGTGCAATTGTGCAATAGTTTGAGCATTCTTTGACATTTCCTTTCTTTGGGATAGGAATGAAAACTGACCTTTTCCAGTCCTGTGGCCACTGCTGAGTTTTCCAAATTTGCTGACATATTGAGTGCAGCATTTTCACAGCGTCATCAAATCTTTTAGGATTTGAAATAGCTCAAATGGAATTCCATCTCCTCCACTAGCCTTATTCTGCCTCAGAGGTTCCATTTGCCTTCTACCACCGCTGCCTTAGTTCCAGCCTTATTAGCTTTCACGGGGTTTCTCTCCTACTTGACTTGCCTCCTTACTCCAGTTTATTTTTTGTCTGATATTTATTTAGTAATGTCGATCAATCACTGAATAAATGCCACACGCCCTGCTGGACTCTGAGCCTCTAGTGATGAGCTGAAACCAGCGTGGTCCCAGCTTCTACAGAGGTTACTGTAATGGGCAACCGCATTTATGAATATCGCCACACCGAGTGTGCGCTTTGTAAGAAAGGAGCCCAGGTCTCCTAACAAAGGAAATGACCTACCCTAAGAGGAGGGAAGGCTTCCTTGGAAGGGTGTGGATGACCTGAGATCCCAGGTGGAGAGGTTTCCCAGCAGTGTTTCCGATAAAGCCGTGAGCGCACAGAGCCCTGGGTGGGAGGAGTGCAGGGGGCAGGGCCAGACCTGGAGTGTGTTCTCATCCTGGAAAGAATGGGACTCAACTGGAGGACCTTCAGGGCCAGTGTGGAGGAATTGTGGGCGGGCCTGGGAAGTGTGTTCACCTGATGGAGGGCAGGATTCCGGTTGCCAGCCGGAGTGTGGATCTGAGGGTGACTTGAGGGGCCAGCGCTGGGCCACAGTCAGCTGTCTGTCTAAACACCAGTAACTCCCTCTCCTCAAATTGTCTGGTCAGGCTAAAATAAAGTCTACACTACTTAGATCAGCACACTAGGCCCTTCCTCATGTCCACCTGTTACGCCTGACCTCCTGGTTCCAGCTCCTTGACCTTTGCGATTCCCTTTTTCCTACCTGAGCTGTCCTCTCCATCCCCTGCGAGGGACATTTTCTTTGCCAGCAGGAGCAGATCAGGCACCACATCTCCTGCAGAGCCTTTCCTCACCTCAGGAAGAAAACAAAAACCTCACTCCTCACCCCGGGAAGAAATCAAAAACAAAAAAAAAAATGCGTTGTTCCTGTTGGCTTTGATATTTTGGTATTATAACCATTTGTTTGTTCCAAAGCCCAAATAAGTTTTTAGTCGTCTGGATCATACCATTCATCTTTGTTATCCTTTCTTGTCTAGTACAGTGCTTGGTGCGTATAAATATTGAGTAAGCGTTCCATTTTTCTGTTGTGACCACTTTGCTTGTACCAGTTGTCAGGTCAGTTAACTATTTATTGACCATGTACCTATGCCAGGTGTGCAGGAGATTAACACACACACACCACAGACCCTACCTTCGGTCTGTCTTCGTCCTGGTAACGGTGCTCCCTTTTCTTTCGTTAATTTACATTTAACATTTTTCTTGATGGCAATTTTGTGTTCATTGTACAGATATAGAGAGAGAAACATTATTTATCAAAAACACTGTTTACTGAAACTGCATTATTTCTTTTTTGAAATCTTGACGTTAGGGGCTAATTGCACAATCCCATCTAAATTGCAGGCTGCTCTGATGAATTATGTTAACTTCAAGCTCTTTGGTGAGGGGGAATCCCAGTTGTGCCTGTCCGGGTGACACAGGAACTGGGAGTCCCTTGGTTCTTAGATGTAGGGACAAAACTTGGAATGTTTTTTGCCCGGAGTTGCTGTTTGGGAGAGCGTCACAAATTGACATGCTCTTTTTTTTCTTTTCAGATATCGGCTAAAGTTTCTATCATTTTTGTTACTCTTCAGTACAATGTTACCCTCCCTGCCACAGGTAGGTAGTTTTCTTTTGGAAATTTCTGGTTAAGTAGAAGAGTTCAGTTGGGCAGACTTGGAAATTTCTGTGAACACTAAGTTCTTCGTTATCTTCACAGATCTCATTCATGATGAGAATGAATATTTTTCTTGATGATTTTGTAATAATGGAAGGTCTCATGTTTTGGGTTGACCTTACCCGTATGAAAATCAGTTTTTATGTGTTTAATGTTTACTGTATACTTTTGTAAGTGGGCTTGAAATTCCATCGAAGAACAGGGTTTTTGTGGGGTATTTTTCTTTGCTCCTTCTCTTCCCTCTGATCTTTTCATAAGAAATTCCTAAGAATAGATACTTTGCATTTGTCTGAAGTGTCATTGTTCAGTCAAGGTTTCTAAAGGCCCAGTGTTCAGGTTCAGTTTTTTTGACCTATGAGTTCTGTTTGGGAACTGTAATAACAACCCTCTGAAGCACATTTTATCATTGGTTTTTGGTTGTGCTATACCATTCTATCAGTTATTTTGATGAGAGAACGACAGTAAGCTCTAAGAGCTATCTTGAGATAGCTCCAAACTACATTTTTAGGTTTTATTTAAAAATTTTTTTCTAGATTATGCTAGGTGAGAATCAAGTTGTTATTGAAAGTTGATTATAGTTGAATATAGTAATGTAATTAATTGGCATAGATGAGGGGTGGGGTATTCACTTAACAAGATAACATATTCAGGCAGTAAATTTGTCCCTAGTCTCTCTATTTAGAATGTAAGATAAATTACACAACATGGAGTTGGGTTTTTGTTCAGTTTTATCATTTTGTAAATATTTGGTTTAGTAATTTAGATATCAGATTACTCAAAACCACAAAGTTGTTTAGAACTTTGAGTATGCCAGAGAAGAACAAAGCTCTTTTATCAACTCACAAGTATTTGCGTAAGTCTTGTTCTGGAAAATTAGCAGTTTTAAAGACTGGAAACAATTGTAGCAGTTGCTTCTGTCTCCCCTGCTTGAAGTTCAAAACTAAATCAAATCAAAGTCAGCTTTTCCATCAGAATATAAATATGGTATCTAGTTTGAAAAATAGAGCTAGAAAGTTGAAAGTTTCAAAAGTTCCTTGAAAACACAGGCAAATGGGCTAAGTATAACTTATTTCAGTATAACCAAAATATAACCTGCTCTACCCTGGGATCTCCAGGGGTCTGAGTGCTCTGATCTTTAATGGCTGTAACTAACCTGTGTCAAGTCTTTGTAAGTAATTTCTGAAACTTTAGCCTTCTAGGTAATCTAAGTTTTCATTGCTGCTAAGACTCAAGGTGTCCAAAAGCATATTACTGTGATGTTGCTATAAACTTATTTATTAGATTAGTCTTCCTTTGTTTCCATAACTGTGTTGTACTTAGTGCTGTTTTTATAATCTTATGTATATTTTTGTGTGTGTGTGTGTCCTGTTCTTTTGGCCTTCAGAAGAACAAGCTACTGAATCGGCGTTCTTTTATTACTATGGTATCAAAGATTTGGCTACAGTTTTCTTCTACATGCTAGTGGCGATAATTATTCATGCCATAATTCAAGAATATGTGTTGGATGTAAGTATACAGTCCTAGAAATCTATACTTGTAAAATACTAGCTCTCCATACCATAATAGTTATGTTAAATACATTTTTATAATCTTAACAGTTGTTTTTATTTTTAGAAAATTAACAGACGAATGCATTTCTCCAAAACGAAACACAGCAAGTTTAATGAATCTGGTCAGCTTAGTGCATTCTACCTGTTTTCTTGTATTTGGGGCACATTCATTCTCGTATCTGTAAGTATGTACTATGCTTAAATTCTCATCTCTCAGAGTATTTAATTACATACTCAGAACAGGAAATGATGTCCTATTTTTAGCACTCATAAGCAAATGCTGAACCTTAGAAAAATTCCTCTTTTGGTGTTGTTCTTACCTAAGATTAGGAGTTCTGCTACTGAACTAGTACAAATCAAGTCTCATCAGTAAGCCTCTCTTTAAGTTTTTATACAGCAAAAATTGCCAACTATGTTCAGTGTTCCAGAAAGCCTCACTCAGTGTTAGTCAATCTGAATGTTGTCTTCATATCTTGTAGTCATTTGCAAGTGGCTGTGTATTAGCAGAAAGGGTAAGTTATCAGTGATACTTTCACAAGGTTGCATGTATAGTAGAGATGAATAAACAGGCCAAGTGAATTTTCCAGGGTATGACACGGTTGGAGACAGACTAAAGTCCATTGCTTGTTTCATTGTAAACTGCTGCTTTAGTGATACTTTATAGATGAACATAAAATTCAGCTTAAAATCTATCTTACATACTCAGAAATTTTTTTTTCTTATTGATGTACACAAATTCTGTCTTATATAGTTTTGAAAAAACAAATGAATTAAACCTCAATGGGTATTAAGGAAAAGTTGCTTCAGTTTTTTCTAGATATACATATGTGATAATTCTCACTAAACAGATCTGGGGTTATCTAAGAAAAAGACATGGTTATTATGTGGACATGCATGCATGCTAGGTCACTTCAGTCATGTCTGACTCTGTGACCCCGTGGACGGCAGCCCACCAGGCACCTCCGTCCATGGGATTCTCCAGGCAAGAGTACTGCAGTGGGCTGCCGTTTCCTTCTCCTTAACGTGGACATATTCTTATAAAACTTGGCAGCACCTTGATCCTCTGTCTCCTGTCAGGTGCCCCCTCTTTTGGAACCCTTTGATTACCCGAGACAAAATCCATTCCTTGGATGACTGTTAGGTGCCATTACTGTTTTTTGGTTGTGTTTGCATATGTGTCTTTTTTGTTCTCCTGGATTGAAAGAATTTTAAAAGCCAGGAATTGTGTCTTTTTATCACTCATTGATTTTCATTTCACTAAGCAGTTCGACTGAATGAAAAATAACTAAAACATTTAACATGTTTGACTTCCGTGGACTCTGGAACTTGAGATGGATGGAGAGTTGTAAATGTGCAAGAAATGAAAATACTGTCATGTTTTCTAAGGAATTTACATGCTCATTAGGCTAATTTTTGTATATTCTGTCTCAGGAAAACTACATCTCAGACCCAACTATCTTGTGGAGGGCTTATCCCCATAACCTGATGACGTAAGTCATGTTTAGTCAACTTTTCTCACTTAAGGGCCGTGGTCATGTCACTTTTAGGCAGGATTTGTTGTTATTCTCTTTTAAGACCTGAGGCAAATTCTTACAATAGGTATGTCTTTGGCAATCACACTGTCATAAGAACAAAAAATTCCTTTGTGCTTTTGTTATGTATATAGCCTTTTTAGTATGTCTGTTGCCTTAAGAAAACTGATTTTAATGATAATCCTAGTTTAGTCCTCTATCTTCTTCTTTTCCCCCATCTTTTCTCCTCATTCCTGCTCTATCTTCTAGATACTTTTGCTCCTTTTCTTTACCCTAGTCTCTTTTCTTCCATTTCTTTGTTACACTGTAAGCTTGAGGATAGAGATGTTTCACTTTTTTGGCCCCCTAGGTTTCTGTACAGTGCTATAAGAAGTTCAGGGGTCGCCAAGTCAGCTAGCTAAGTTATTCATTCTTCAAGTCCAGTTCTAAACATCTACTCCATATTTTCCTTGCTCCTTTAGCCTATGTGGGCTTCTGCTTTTCTGAATTTTTCATTTTGTTGTGCAGTATACATTGTCTTGGCTGCTCTGTAATTGTCTCATTTATGTAAGTCAGTCTTACCTTGTGCCTATGTCCACCAAGACTGTATGTACTTGACAGCAGAAGGAACTGTCTCTTTTCATATCCTTTGCTTTGCCAGCTGTAGGGGCTTATCATCTAGGCAGTAGTCAGTGGATGCCTTGTGATGAAAGAATTGGAGAAAAAGATACAAAGAGAGGAACATGACCTACAGTATTACCATATTCTGCTGAGCCATTCTAACTTTTAAAAAGTGTATTAATTCAGTGAACTTTTGTAGAATGGGGATATAAACATCATATTTATGAGGGACTGTATTTTCTCCCCTTCCCTGTCCCCCTTCCCCTCTCTCCCTACAGAATTATTCAGATAGGCTTTGTGTTTTCCACTTTAGACCTCTGGAGGAGAGGGGGAGAGAAAGCACAAAGAGGAGGTCTAGAGGGGTGTGGTGTGAAGAGACTATGGGCTCTAGACTGATGAGAATATGTCTCCTGGGAGCCCTTCAGTGCCTTATTCCTCTCTTGAATCCAAGTTTGCTTCCATTTATTGGGGATGCTCAAGTGTCTCAACCAGGTAGAGTTACCGTGTTTCCCTAAGGAAAAATCCAGAGGTTTTGAGATTGGGATTGTCTCAGTTTCCAGTGCTGGTGAATCTGTGCACCTTCACTTCTGCATCTGTCTTTTTGCCCTTCCCACCCCCCTTTTGAGGAACCCTTACAGATGTGTGATTTGGTTCCCTCAGACATGTTCTGCATATTTTCAGTAGCTAACAGGCACACTCATCAGTAGTAACTAACTCATAGGTAAGGGGCTCTGTTTCCTCGTGGCTTGCTTGGTTGCTCCCAAGGTTCTCTGGATCGTGGCTTTGCTTCTGCTGTTTAGTCGAGAGGAACTGACTGATGGTGGGGAGACCCTGGGAGGCTGGGGAAGGGGGCTACTGCAGAGTAAAGTATAGGAAGTGCCTTAGGGGACCTGAAATGGTAACACAAAGGTAGCTACTTAGCATGTCCTGATTTCCAGTGTTTGTTTTTACTTTATTCTTAAAAGATGTTGTTCTTTAAATGATACATTCCACTTTCTTGTGTTACACAGATTTCAGATGAAGTTTTTCTACATATCACAGTTGGCATACTGGTTTCATGCTTTTCCTGAACTCTACTTCCAGAAAACCAAAAAAGTAAGCAGAGGTTTTGTAGTTTTTAGATTTGCCTTGTCATTTTTGCCTGTTTTTAAAAAGTTGTTTTAAAATTAAATATTTCCTCACTTCTCTAGCCTCCTTTTCCCCTCTCCCATTACCTCCCCTCTTTCCACACATACTAAAAGTCTTTAAGTATTTATTGCAGAAACTTTTATTCCTTTCAACTTAAGGGGGGGCGGGAATCTTACATTTGACATGCTAATTTCTCATTTTAAAATTGTATTAGTGGTAATTTAAGATTTAGACAAATCTTGCAATGTAATATTGAATTTGTGTTACTGATACTCTTAGCAGTTTCACAAGTGAGACCAAATGGATTAATGGTACTATGTATAAGTCCCAGGGAAAATTTAGTATTGAGACAAGTAAACCAGAGTTAAATATTCACCTTGAATCTTTCTCTAGTGAAATAGGTAGGAAAGATGTTCATTTGTCTGGTTTAAACAGTAACTCAGCTCCTGGAGCACTGCAGTAGCCTCCTGTGTAGTTTCGCCCTCTGTACCTCTGAAGTCAGTCTTACCTGATGTCACAGAGTAAACTTTGTTTCCTTTATTTAACTCTTTCTCTTCTGAAAACTGGACTAGGTCCCTTTTGCTCTAAATTAAAATCAAGCTGCTCACCTGTGTTCCAAGGGTTCTTCCCATCTGTGCCCCTGTCCCCTGGTCCCTTTTTCTTCCCTTTTTGTACCTCATTCAGTTTTAATGTTCTCTAATTTTATAATCCCAGCACATAGTTCTCTGGAATACCTTTTCTAATAAATTAATCAAGCACTTTTATTCTCCTTTAGGGAGAGATTGTTTTTAAAATCCCTATATATGAACTGACATGTGGGGGTGCGGGTGATGGTAAAAAGAAAGTCATGAGTCGACAGCCGTAGTTGGAGACGGGTACATGGGGTTCATTGTGCTCTCTGTGGGCTGTGTTTATTTTACATTTTTTCCACATTTAAAACATTGGTTTCAAAATCCCCTTACTTTGAGAAGCTTTTCCAAAAACAGAAATGTAACCACCCATCCAGTGACCGTTTTATCTCTGCCTTCTTAAAAGCCACAAACCCTTCTTTCTACATGCACTCTGAGTAGCCAGTTCATGAATGGAAGGGCTTGACTTTGTGGCTGGATTGTGTCTGTGGTTTTGTGTCCTGCGTGCCAGTCATCACTGATACCTGCCCTGATTGGAGAACAGCACCACATCAGAGTCCATGCACAGTAGAGTGGTTTTCTAGTTAAGTTGATTGTAAGGATTAGGATGAAGATCCATAAAACCTTTGACTTAGAACTGTCTTAAAATAAAATTTTTAGGCACACCACTTCCAATAACCCTTCCATATTTAGTGATTACCTAATGTGAACCATATGTGTCCCATAGCTGCACTGTCCAAAACAGTAGCCACAAGACACATTTAACTTAATTAAGCAAAAACAAATTTCGCTTTCTTGGTCACACTAGCCATGTCGCAAATGCTCATTGGCCACACATGGTTTCACAGTCTGGCATTTTGGATCAGAGACAGAGATCCTAGCCCTCATTGCAGAAGGTTCTGTGGAGCACTGCTGAGACCGTCATAGTCCTTGATGTCTTAGGACCATGGTTCAGATGTTTAGATCTTTCTTCGTGTACTTTTGTACCTATGGATGTTTTAACTCTGGATTTCATTATGAGTTCATATGTCTATATATTGTTCATTGACTGTGTAAGTAGAGAAGGACATTTCAAAGTAATTGTTCATTTTAGTTCTCAAAGCTCTTTTCTTCTCAATTCCTGCCAGATGGCATTTCTCCAGAAATGCAATCTAATTTTTATGGAATAATTTGCATAACTTAGAACTTAACTGAAACTATTTTTAACACCTACATATGACAGTCGAAAGTAACTGTTGCAAGTAATTAACATAATTTGAAAGTAACAGCTGCATATGTGTTCAACGGTTTCTTAAAATTTACTCTATAAGAATTATTTTTGGAAGAACTCTTCACTGGAAAAAAATTAGTACAGTGGTTGTTTTGACCCAGTCCTACAGAGAAATGGAAAAAGGAACACAGTAGCAATTCAAGAGGTGTGTTAGTCACTTTTTTTAAGAAGGGTATTTTAATTGCATGTAATATGTATGTTTCAATATAAACAGTCCTCTGTTTTGTCCATAAGAGGATTCAAAATGTAATTTCTTAGCCAACTTGAATATAAGAAGTTTCAGGAAAGTGTGGATGGAATATCCAAATGTTTTATTTTTGATATTCAGATTATTTGGTTTAATTATCCATACATACAGTTGTATATGATATAAAGTATATTAAATTTTTAAAAAGCTTTTTGCCCACTCCGTCCTGAGGGTTACATTCACACTTTTCACGTGGACTTGTTAATATCTGTCCTTCATCACTGGAGCTTCCTTGACTCATTTAAATCAGTTTTCCCAGAGTTCATCATTACTCTGTCTTATTGATTGCTCCACTGACCTTGTGTAAGCATTTAGAAATGACATTGGTTGAGTTTTCTCAGGTTATGTATCTTAACCCATTTGTTTGTTGTTTAAAGTAAAGTAATCAATACAGATCTCTGTAGTATGAAACCTTTGAAAAAATTTACATATGAGATGATTACATTTTTGGTTTAGGGGAAAATCTTTGCCTTGTATTTGGGTATATATGCAATACTCAGTTTAAAGTGAAGTTCGTATTTTAGTACTGTGTAGTTAAGAAAAACATTTCCTTATAAAAATAGAAATTTACTAAAGTATACGGCTAACCTTTTTAATAAAAGATGTTGGAATAACAACCAAAAATGTCACCTGAAGTTACTTATAATTTTAGCATTTGTTTTGATTTCAGTGTACTGCGTTTATTAGGTATTACATGAAAAAAGAGACTTATCAGAATTTTAAGTCATTATTCTATGACTTTGTCCTTATATAAACTACTTGAATATTAGCATTAAGGATATATAAGGACTTGGCAACTGCTCAGTTTCATTACATATTTTTTCCATTCAGGTATAAAAAAGTTTGTAAATAAAACCTCGTTTCTGGCTTCTGGTAAAAAAGGGTTTATTTACATAACAAAATCATAGGGTGATAAGTCTTGAAAAACCAAAATAGCTTTCTCTCATTCACATTTGCCTTCATCTAGACTCTAGGTTCTAGAACAGTTACAAGCCACCCTTGGGTGGCGTGCTGACTCCCTAATTGAAATCTGTGGTGTGGCCAGTTAACTGATACCGTGAATTGCCTCTAGGAGTGCCGACATCATTTCTCACTGCTCTTTTCACCCAGCCTCCTCTTTTCTCACTGATCCCCACACCACAGGGAAACATGTAGGCCCCAGAGACCGTGGTGCTGGGCAAGTCTTTATTGTTGGCCACAGACATGTAAGCCCCAGAAGGGCTGTAACCTTATGAGAATTGAAGAACATCAGAGGAAGTCTGGTCTCATTTTAAAAATCATGCTACATCACACCTGTCACCTTCTTATTGTTACTAGGGGAACACCTTTAACCTGCACACTCCACCACGCCTCAGTAGACCCCCCTCCCTGTCACTCATTTATTTTGACACTTTTCTCTGATTCAACTTTGAATGTGCAAACATTGCTTTAGACACTGGCCAGTTTGTAGAAGGCTCAAGTTTCCATTACTTAGAAAAAGATTTCTTCGTACTCTGTCCTTTTGGACAAGCTCTTGCTAAGGATTTGACAGTTGTGAAGATGGGACGTTTGGTGGTATTTTACTCATCATGCTTGACTCAGTTGATTGCTTTCAGAAAGGCAGGGCTAAGATGCAAAGTTGAACTTGAATTTAGGGGAGAAGCTCTGGACTTTTCTTTACCTAAGAACAAGCGAAACCTTGCCTCACATAGGTTGAGATTTAAGGAGAAAAAATAAAAGAGAAATGGAATGACTTTTTGAAATATAGTATGTTTGTAATTTATAATAGTGTTTTTAGATTTGTCTAACAGGAAAAAAGGTAGGCAGCTTATGTTCTCTGCTAAATGGTGTATTTTTAAAACTTATTTGTGTTTCTTCTTATAAAAAAAAATCTTTTTTTTCTTTAATCTTTCCAAGCAGTTACACTGCTATAGCTTTTCCAGCAGTTATTCCAGCAAATTAGTTTTTTACATTGATTTACACAAGTTATTATGTAATAAAATGAGTTTAGTGTCCAATCAGTAATTTTAAAACTTTTAAAAAAGCTTTTATTATAAGTATCAAGGGTCCTCCTCTTGGTGTTGTTTTCCACTTAGAAATTTGGAACATTGTTTAGCATATCTGAAGGAATATGGCATTGTTTCTTATACATAGTCATTTATATGCCACCTTGCTGCAACTTAAAATGTATTTAAAATTATAGTGAGGAACTTCCCTGGCAGTCTAATGATTATTAAGACTTCCAATGGAGAGGGTGCAGGTTTGATCCCTGGTTGGAAAGCCACATGCTTTGTAGCTAAAAAAACGAAAACATAAAACAGAACCAACATTATAACGAATTCAATAAAGCCTTTTAAAATGGTCCACATCAAAAAAAAAAAATCTTCAGAAACAATAAAACAAAAAATAAAATTAGCGTGAAAGTTAGTGTTTTGTTGTATACTATCTAAAATCATTTTGTACAGTGCCAATGACATACACACCACACTTTCAGAAATACAAGTACCATGTATTTAGTGACACCTCTGTTTCCATAGCATGTCAGATTGCAATTATAACACTATAGCTGAGCTGGTCTGAAATGATTTTAAGAGAGTAAAGGGACTTCCTTGTTGTTGAACTTTGCCACGTTGTCACAACACCTTTCTCTCTCACTTCTTTAGTAAGGAGAAATATTTCATTGGAAGTTTGAAAATTATGTGGAGAAAATTGTCAGCCGGCCTTAGTTCTCTCTCCAGTTGGAAGCTCCACTGTACGCTTAATATTGTGTCTTGGGAATTTTCTCCGCGAGTTCCACGGTATAGGACTCTATATAAGTCTGGTCAACTGTCATATGTTCTCTAACACTTGATCTTTGTACCATTCTTACCGGAAAAGACTTCAGTTTCCAAACTACACTTACAAACTCTTTACTCTTTCTCAGAAGATTTGGTGAAGTAACTGCTTGAATTGTAGGGGCTGAAAGAGAAGAGATCTGCATTCAGCTCTCCCATATGCCAGAGACAAGTCTAGTGAGGTTCCAGGCAGGTGGTGCTCAGTTTGCTGACATCAGCCACTATTGTAATCATTTTAATTAGAGCTGCAGTACATGAATAGTACTAACCAGGCTAATAGAGGCTTATAATGTAATATATATAGCCAGGCTAGTAGAACCATATATGTGGTAAACTGCCAAAAACAGAGTAGAAATGAGTGGTAAAGGCATTTCCTAAATTAACAAGTGTTGTAGGGCCTACTGTTCATTTTCTGCTAACATTTTTGACTGTAACCTAAGGTGAAAAACTATATAGAGTTTACATTATAATTCTGTGTGTGTGTGTACCGGTGTGTGTAAATCTGGAATAAAACTTGCATGAAACAATACAATGTGCTGTACATGCTAGCATTTTTTAAATTATATTTCATATTTCAAAAGATGTTAGGGTGACCCCCAAATTAATTTTATGAGTCACTTGACTTAAACATCCTTGAAAACCACTATTTCTAAGATAACCAAGTCACTAAGAACTATGGGGGGGTGGTGAAGAAAAGCAAAAGGGAAATCTGAACACCTGACTTTCAGGCTTACTAAGATGAGAAAGAATATACAAGTAGATGGTATCCTAAGTGAGAAGATAAATTTTAACCTTCGGTTTTAATGACTTGACTGACAGTGAAATGAAAGGGATTAAAAAACAATACTATTTAGGTAAACGAAAGAATTTCTGCTGGTATAACATAGCATTATGGTTATTAAGATTGTATCATTTAATATCATTTATCATAAAAAGAACCACTCAGTACTAAAAGGGATTTAGAGTTCATCTGATTCAAGCAAACCCTGGTATTATTCACATTTCCAGTGAGTAGATGAAGCCAAGAGAGGGTAAAGGACTCTGGCCAACTGGGGTGAGCAGTCGGAGTGGGTGCCGGGCAGAGTGGCCTTCAGGTCTTCTGTGACAGTGCATTTTCACACTGCTTCTCCAAACAGAACTACTTCCCCCAGTTTTAACTTGTTATGCAATTTTCTGTTTACAGGAAGATATTCCTCGTCAGCTTGTCTACATTGGCCTTTACCTCTTTCACATTGCTGGAGCTTATCTTTTAAAGTGAGTTGGGATTTTTAACTCACTTTGTTAGTGAGGATTTTTATTGGGTGTGTTTATGGACTGGCAGATAGTATGCTATGCTGTCTTAATTCGTAATTAATCTTTTCATTTTAAATGTGTTCTTTTAACAGCTTGAATCATCTAGGACTTGTGCTTTTGGTGCTACACTATTTTGTCGAGTTTCTTTTCCACATTTCCCGCCTGTTTTACTTTAGTGAT
This sequence comes from Antilocapra americana, assembly GCA_007570785.1. Classification (NCBI taxonomy): domain Eukaryota; kingdom Metazoa; phylum Chordata; class Mammalia; order Artiodactyla; family Antilocapridae; genus Antilocapra; species Antilocapra americana. Next base: position 13,142,375 of record ML661885.1, on the reverse strand, counting down.
GAAAAGTATCAGAAAGGGTGAGTCTCTGAATCATTCTGTTTCTTGTGTAATTAAAGTCAGTGCCTCTGTTGCAAAGGACCATGCTATTGCCAAGGTCCATGCTATGGGCAATTATGTTGCTTTATAAGCTACTTTAAATAAAATGACACTTTTTAACAATTGAAGTTGGTATTTTGTTCTCTAAAATAGTCTTTCTTAGCTTGAGAGATAGTATATTGGAACTTGTAGTTTTGAAGGTTGAGGGTTTACTTTTCAGATAAAACTTTTCCTATCTTGTTTAGTGCACATTGTTCTTTTGGAGAAGGAATAATTAGGAAAAGTGAGCTTTCAGAAGAAATTGAAATAATAGATTATAGAGCCTTAAAGATACAAAAATATTTTGATGGGAAAATTAAACTTGAACAGCATTGAAGTAATATGTTGTATAGAGCCTTGGGCGGGGGGGAGTGAAACGAGAACTCTCATGAGAGTTGAATACATAGCCTTTGTTTTTATTCAGCTTTTTCCAAAATTGTTCTATATACCAGTAGTTCTGAGAATCATTAATAGTTGTCATACACAGAAAATCAGCTAAATGAAAAAAAAATCAAATATTTCTTTAACTGGACTTCTAGAACCTGAAATATGCTCTTATATTATACAGTCTCCAAGAATGTGGTTATAATATGAAGCATTTCCCTAGCATTTTATTTCAGAATCCTTTTTGCAGAACAGTAAGAAATGTTGTTTTAATATGCATTTACTTAACAGGAATCTGATTTCTACTAGATCTTATCTTTGCAATTTTGTGAATCTGACTTTCAGCATTTTTTTCACAGGTTTTCTCTGTGGGCAGTTCTGTTTGTTTTGGGAAGACTTCTGACTTTAATTCTCTCGGTACTCACTGTTGGCTTTGGCCTGGCAAGAGCAGAGAACCAGAAGCTGGATTTCAGTACTGGAAACTTCAATGTGTTGGCTGTTAGGTAGGGTTGATTTAACACTTTTCTCACCTTGCCCTACCATGTAGTATGTCTTATCAATTTAAAATATGAATTGTCTAAAATATAAAGGTATAATTATGAGGGGTGGGGAAAATACTCATTTGATTTGATTTCATACCTATTGCATTTTCATGTATAAATTAAAGTATCAATACTAAAGCATTTAGATACAAATAAACTTACAAAACAGAAAGAGACAGACTTAGAAAGTGAACTTAAGGTTGCCAGGGGTAGGGGATAATTAGAGAGTTGGGGATGGACATGTGCACTCTGCTGTATTTTAAATGGATAACCAACACAGGGAACTCTGCTCAGTGTTCTGTGCCAGCCTGGATAGGGAGAAGGATTTGAGGGAGAATGGATACATGGATATGTATGACTGGGTCCTTTTGCTGTTCGCCTGAAACCACCACATTTTAATCGGCTATACCCCCATAAAAACTTTAAAGTTTAAAAAAAAAATTACTGAAGCATTTATTTGACTTCTGGGGTTAATTATTGTGCTCAGTCACTTTAGTCACGTCCAATTCTTTGTGACCCTGTGGACTGTAGCCAGCCAGGCTCCTCTGTCCATGGCATTCTCCAGGCAAGAATACTAGAGTGAGTTGCCATGCCCTCCTCCAAGGGATCTTCCCAACCAGGGATCAAACCTGAGTCTTTTGCATCTCCTTCATTGGCAGGTGGATTCTTTACCACTAAGCCATCTGGGGTGAATGTTTAGTGGGGTAATTTATTCATTTAATATAATCTTACCAATGTAGTGGGAATTTAGTGCTAGGTTAATACTGTCAAAGCAAGAGAGACTACTTTATGCAATGACATTGCTTGGGTGCACGTTAATTTTCTATTTATTTCTTTGTATTCTCAGAATTGCTGTTCTGGCATCCATTTGCATTACCCAAGCGTTCATGATGTGGAAGTTCATTAATTTTCAGCTTCGAAGGTGGAGAGAACATTCTACTTTTCAGGCACCAGTTGTGAAGAAGAAGCCACCAGTGACTAAAGGCAGGTCTTCTAGAAAAGGAACAGGTTTGTATTCAGTAAACAGTGAAAAACTTGAAGTAGAAAACACTTTTTTTTTTAATGTTTTGGGGTCTTATTTATAATTTTATTAAGATTTAAAATCTTAAAAAGAAGAGTTAATTCTACTTACTAGCAAAATTAGAAAGAAAATCATTTTGTCCCATCTTACAATTTGGTGGTTCCCTCAAATCAGTTATTCCCCTCAAAAGCCATCCACTAAAGTTCTCTCTCGCAAGTTCTGCAGACTTGGTGACTTTGAGCCCCTCTAGACCAGTTTGTACATGGACACTAAAGTTCTCTCTCACAAGTTCTCCAGACTTGGTGATTTTGAGCCCCTCTAGATCAATATGTACATGGGCAGTTTTAATGAGTGAGTATCCTGAAGAGTGATAGTACTTTCGGTCATCTCACTCATATTTAAAAACCAAGACCTCTTTCAGCTCCTTTCCATCTGCCCTTTAGTCATAAGAGGATCAGCTCTTTTATACTCCTGATTGTTTGGCCCTTCATCTTTGACTTTGCATGTCACCTCTTTTCCCCTTCTGGCTTTTGATTGAAAATGCATGGACAGTGGAAGAATTTGTCAACTTGTAGTATTATAGTTGAAACTGTAAGACGAGAAATTCAGTTTTAAAATCTTTATCAACAGTGGTGTTTTGCTCCTTTTGTGTCTTTATATCTGATAGTTTATATCCTCCAGTCTTGTCCTCACTCAGGTTTGTATCAGCAACTCTTGACCCTTTGCGTGTCATATGAATTTAGTGCATCGTGGTTAGTTTCCACACACACCAAAAGCTTCAGTGGGGTGTTGGGTTGATATTACATTGACGCCATAGATCACTTGAGGGAAAATTGAGTATTTCAACCCATGAGCATGAAGTGTGTGTGAACGTCCAGTCTTTCACCTCTAAGTATGGTGTTGCCTTTGTGTGTATCTGTGTGTGCGCATGTGTGCATGTGCATACACACTGAGTCGCTTCAGTTGCATCCAACTCTTTGTGACCCTACAGACTGTAACCCACCAGACTCCTTTGTCCATGGGAATCTCCAGGCAAGAAGACTAGAGTGGGTTGCCATGCCCTCCTCCGGGGGATCTTCCCAATCCAGGGATCAAACCCACGTCTCTTACGTCTCCTGCATTGGCAGATGGGTTCTTTACCACTAGTACCAACTGGGAAGTTCAGAACATGCTATATACCTCCCACTTTGTATAGAGTACCTCTGATTTCTCTCAGTAATGGTTTTTAATAACTGCCTTATTGGAATATAATTCATACACGAGAAGTTGACCTTTTAAAGGATATAGTTCAGTAGTTCTTAAGTATATTCACAAAGTTGTGCATAACACTGCCTAATTCCAGAAGATTTGTATCACCCAGAAAAAAACTCATGCCCACTAGCAGTCATTTTCCATTCCCTCCCTTCCTCTGCCCCTAGTAACCTCTTACCTGTTCTCTGTCTCTAGATTAGCCTTTTCTGAACTTTTTTTTTTCCACATAGCACATGTTTAAAATTCACATATGTCATACATAGCATGTATCAATACTTCATTCCTTTCCATGGCCAAATAATAAACGAGTGTATGAAGATACAGTGTTGCGTTTATCCGTAAATTGATTAGTATTTGGGTGGTTTCCATGTTGGGGCAACTGTGACTGATGCTGTTAATATTCATGTACATATTTTTGTTTGAGCATCTGGTTTTTGCTGTTTGGGATACATACCTAGGAGTGGAATTGCTGGGTCATATCATAACTGTATATTTAACACTTGGGAGAACTGCTAAACTGTTCCCTGAAGTATAACATTGTATTAATATATTCATCGTTTCACATGTTGATATCCAATTGTCTCTGCACCATTTGTGAAAAAACTGTTTTCATTTAATTGTCTTGATACTCTTGTTAAAAAATCAGTTGATCATAAAAGTAGTAATTTATTTCTGGCTCTGTTCTATTTTGTTCATCTGGATGTCTGTTCTTAGGCTCTTGCCTTGATTACCATAGCTTTGTAGTAAGTTTTAAAATCATGAAATGTGGGTCTGCCAGTTTTGTTTTTTTCATGTTTTGGATATTCTGGGTGCCTTGCATTTCCATACACATTTTAGGATCAGTTTATCGTTTTCCTGCAAAGAAATCAACTGGGCTTCATTTGGAGTATCTTGGGTCTGTAAATTGCCTTGGGGATTGTGAACATAGATGTCTTTATGTCTTTTGGGGTCTTTAATTTTTTTCAGTTAAATTTTATAGGTGTCAGTGTATAGGTTTTGCACTTCTTCATTAAATTTATTCCTAAGTATATTATTCTTTTTGATGCTGTTGTAAATAGAATTTCTTAATTTCATTTTTGGATTTTTCATTTTTCAGTGTATAGAAATGCAATGGAATTTTTGCATATTGATCTTGTATCGTACAACATTGCTGTACTTACTGGGTTTTTTGAAGTTTTGTTTAATTATTTAATTGCATTTTTGTGGATTTCTTTGCATTTTCAATATACAAGCTCATGTCGTCTGCAAAGAGATAGTTTTACTTTTCCCTCTTCAGTCTGGATGCCTTTTATTTCATTTCCTTGCCAAATTACCCTGCCTAGAACCTCCAAAACAATTTTGAATAAGCGAAAATGGACATCCTCACCTTATTCCTGATCTTAGCAGGAAAACATCCAGTTTTTCACCTTTCAGTATAATGTTACCTGTGAGTTTTGCCTAAGTGGGCTTCAACATGTAGAGAAAGTTCCAATTTTTCCTTTGTTTGTAATTTTTATCATAAAAGGATGTTAGGTTTTATCACTTGCTTTTTCTGCAACTGTTGAGATCATCAAATGGTTTTTGTCCTTTATTATTATGCATGTGTGCTCAGTCACTTCAGGTGTGTCTGACTTACTGTGACTCCATGGACTATAACCCACCAGGTTCCTCTGTCCGTGGGATTATCTTGGCAAGAATGCTGGAGTGGGTTGCCATTTCCTCTTCTAGATTATTATCATGGATTATATTAATTGATTTGTTAAGCAAACAGTGCAATCCTGGGATAAAGCTCACTGGCTGGTAATGTACATAATCCTTTGAATGTCGCTTGATTTGACTTGCTAGTATTTTGTTGAGGATTTTTATATCTATATTCATAAAGAATATAGATATATATTTTTGGTAATGAATTTCCTGGCGTAAACCCAAGTTGATGATAATATCTCTTTTGCTGGATGGGTTTTCAATATTTTGTTAGGATTTTTGCATCTGTATTCATGTAAAAGATTAGGCTAAAATTACCCCTTTTGTCAGGTTTTGATATGAGTTTCGCTGACTTTATAGAAGGTACCGGGCAGGTTTGACCTTCATGTAATGCCAGCATCATTTCTTATTTAAATGTTTGGAAGGATTCACCAGTGAAGCTATTATCCAACCTAGACTTTTCTTTGTAGGAAGGTACAGATTTACATTCTTTAATAGATAATAGGATTATTCAAATTTTTTATTTCTTATCATTTCTCTTTTGGTAAATTGTATTTTTCAAGGATTTATCCATTTCATCTAAGTTTGTGAAATGTATTGATGTAAAATTATTCATAGTATCTACTTATTAATGCCTACAAAACAGCAATGATTCCCATTTTCCACTTCCCATGTCAGTGATTTATGCCTTTCTCTTTTTCACTTCCATCAGCCAAGAACCAACATTTGTCTTCTTTTGCTGACTGACTCAGTTTTGTCATTGACTTCTATTCTTATTTCCCTTTCTTTGGGTTTAATTTGCTGTTTTGTTACTTGTGGCTTTGTTAAAATGAATCATTGATTTTTATCCCTTCTCATGAATTACTTACAATTAAGGGCAGACTTCCCTTTCAGCAGTGCTTCACCCTTATTTCACAGGTTTTGGTACATCTTTTTCATTGTCATTCAGTTTCAAATATTTTATGATTCGAATTGTGATTTCTTCTTTGACTCCTGGATTAATTTTAAATACATTGTGTAGTTTACAAATATTTGGGCATTTTCTTGTTCTTACTAGTGATTTCTACCTTAATTCCACTGTGGTTAAAAAACACCCTGAATGATTTCAGTTCTTTGAAATTTGTTGAGACCTTCATTATGTCTCATCAAGTGTTCAGTTTTGATGAAGGTTTCCTGTGGACTTCTCAAGGATGTGTATTGTGTGTTTGTTGAGTATGTTGTTCTATAGGTAGGCATCAGGTCCATTTGTGTGGTCCAGTCTTTTGTGTCCTTACTGATTTGGTGGAAGGAGTTCTGCTTGTTCAGTCAGTTATTACAAAAGGTATTGACCCACTTCTCCTTGTAGCTTGTACGTTTTTGCTTTAAATATTGTGAGGATATATTACAGGTGCATCAAAGTTTAGGGTTGTTATAAATCCCTGGGGAATGTGTCCTTTGTTACTGTCACATGTCCATCTTCATCTCTAGTTAGTCTGAATTCACTCTAGCTCACCAACTTTCTTGCGGTAAAATGTTATATCATATCATGGTGTACCTTTTCCTATTTCAGGTACACCTTTTCCTTTAGAAAACCTTCTCTACCTTAAACCTTTTCTTGTCCCTAAATATGAATGGTGTCTCTTGTAAGCAGTGTGTAATTTGATTTTAGTTTTTTCATCCAGTCTGACGAAATTGTTCTCTTTTTTGACAGTTATACTTGATGTGCCTGTGTTTGATTTTCTTTATGTATATCCTGCTCTGCATTGTACCTAGCTTCTTGAATTTTGGCTTGGTTTCTTTTACTGTTTGGGGGAAATTCTTCACCATTATTTCTTCAGATATTGCTTCTGCCCCATTCTCTTTTTCCTGTCCTTCGGGAATTCCAGTACATGTGTTTAAACCCCTTTACCCTGTCCTTTTATATTTCTTCATGCTTTTCTGTTTTTTTCCATCCTTTTTTTTCTAAGTTTCAATATGAGTATTTTTTTCTAGTTCACTAATCTCTTCTGTTGTGTCTAATCAGCTGTTAAATTTTTATTAAATTTATATTTTTAGTTGTGGTATTTTCCAGTCCTAGGATTAAAGATCTTTGAGTCCTTGGATGAAACTACTTATCTTTGCATTTATTTTTATTAGTCATTGTTCTGTTAATGTCCCTGTCTGACAGCTCCACATCTGGCTCATCTGAGGATCTATTTCTGATATTTTTTTTATCTCTTGGTTTTCAGTCATCTGGTCTTGTTTTCTGACACATCTGTAATTTTTAATTGAATACTGAATGTGTAAAAGAATGTAGATACTGTGGCTGCATCAATAGAAACTCTGGATTAAGTGGATCCAATTAAGTGAAGCCGATCTATTTCCAGATTGCCCTCATTCCTAGAACATCAGCTGTTTCTTAGGACTTTCTTCTCTGACAGGCACTGAATACTTATTTTTATCTCCCTGTCATTGTGAGACGTACCAATTCTCTGTGTAGCTTTTTTTTTTTTTCTTTACTTTATTGTGTTGGTTTTGCCATACAGTAACATGAAACTGCCATGGGTCTACACATGCTTCCCCTCTGTGTAGCTTTTTGGTCACAGTTACTTTCTGCTGGATTTCTCTGAGTCTTGCTTGGTGTTTGTGCACTTTTGTGTGTATATGTGTGCTATGTGCTCATTTAGTAGCTGGCAAATCCCTTGGGGGAGACTTGTTTTTTTTTTTTTTCCCCAGTGCCTTCAAATGGCCATTTTTATGTTCTCCTTTTATGGGTATTTTAGGAGGGAGGATTGGTCTGACATGAGTTATTCCACCCAAGCTTGAAGAAGGCCATTATAACACTCTTAAACATAAGAGTTATCCTAAATGCCAATTTTTAAATATGTTGTAAAGAAACATATCTCCAAGAACCTCCCTTGTCTGCTGTCCAGTGTAAAAAATATTCCTGTTTTTCTATGAAAGTGTTGCTTTGCAAACTTTTTTGTATAATTCTTGTAGTTGTTTTCAGAGTTTCTGTCAGTTTTCTTGCTTTCCTTTTTTGAACTATTTTTTGAGATACAGTTGACATGACTCCTTTTAATTTGCTGCTTTCAGTTCATTGTGTTTAACTTGTTAGCGGGTTTTATGATTGGTTAAATACTAGTATGGATTAAGCACTAGTAAGTTTCACCTAAGGGCATAAGAGTATATATTGGGTTTTAAATGTTCTTTTCTAAATGTACCTTTATGTATAAAAGATACTGTCATTTACGCTTATTTATAAAAGGAAGTAATCCTGATTTTTTTCCTCTTTTCAGAAAATGGTGTCAATGGAACAGTAACTTCAAATGGAGCAGACTCTCCCCGTAATAGAAAAGAGAAATCTTCATAATGAATTATAATCTAATTGATTAATGTCCCCAAAGAAATCTGCTTTTTACTATATCTTTCAGCACTAGGGATTTTTTTCTGTTTCTGAAAATACATTTTCTGCTCTTTGATTCTTGCTACTATTGTATTGTTTCATGCATTTTTTTTTAAAGGGCATTTGAGGGGAGGATGATTCCTATAAGTGAAAAAAAAGTTTTAGCTTAGACTAAGCTACCTGCCTTCAAAATAGTTTAGGGACCACCATCATATTTTATTTTATTTTGTTTCTTATCTTTAAGCATTTTTCTAATGATTTGAAGAGATAACTATTTACAAGAATTATACATATCAGTGATACAATTTCTTGCTCTCACCAGTTTTTTATATTAAGCAAGATGGCCTGTTCCAGCAGGGTCATATTTTTTAAGTTATCTTTCAGGGCAAAATGGAAATAATATAAAGTTGGATGTCAAATTTTAATATGTTTCCAGTGTTCTCTAATTTTTAGGAATTTTTGTAGCCTTTACACTTGGGTAAAAAGATTTGTAAATTCACCAAAATATTTGTGTGCTTTATTTTATAGTGATTGATAATGTTACATCCCCATTTTTTTAAGGGAAAAAAACATACTTTTGGTTACAATGTGTGGAGATATATCGCCATGTATATTGAATCAAAATATCTTAACATAAAAGTACTTGTGAAGTAATATCTTGTGCATTTTCAACACTTGTAGACTGGAAATCAGAAAATTAAATGTTTCCTATAGAGAAGAAAATTTGACCTTAGCCCTTTTTGATATGTTTATTAAATAATTATTCTTAATGGGGCTTGTCATAAGTTTGATATGCACAGGATCTTAGAAAAATACTGTTTAACCTGAAAACCCTTTTAAAAAATAATGCCTACTTGATTTATATACATGAAAAGGATGTCAATATTTGGAAAATATTTAATGCACTAACCTCAAATTGAAAATTCAGGTGGATAAATAGTCTTACAAAAGACAGTGCTTTATGTTATAACTGTAGCTTTGGTTCCATCCTTATTTGAGAAACCATTTATCTGTATAAAACATATTTTTGGATAAATATATATATATATTTGTATCTCTACAGAAAGGCTCTAAAAACCATTTGAGTAAAATATTTGGTTCCCTTTTCTATAATTATCCTTTCAAATCTTTATAGCTGTCCTTGGGTTTTTGTCATCTTTACAAGACACATATCACTCCTTTCAATGTTCACATCTTGCTCCCCACTTCTCACTTCTGTCACCAGCTAATGTTTGCGCCATTTTTAGTATAAAAGTTGCAGACCTGGTCACTCTGCAGCTTAATGAGTTGCCATGCTGCTAGAAAGTGCTTTCTGTTTCCAGCTGTTTACCTACTTCCTGGAAAAAGTAGTAGCTCTCTGTAGCATCATGGAGTTTTCCGTGGAACCAAATCTCTGCCATTAAAAACTGGCCTTATATCGAACTATACGTTGAGAAATCAATCAGAATAAAAATTTTTACTTTCACAAGCTGCATCTTGAACGTTTTCTTTGTTAGCAAAGTTTACACTGTTTTTAGTGTCTAGTCTCATTAAAAGGTACACAATTCTTTTTATAAGTGAAATTTTTTTTTTAATATTTTTGGCTGCATTGGGTCTTTGCTGCTGTGTGTAGACTTGGTGTAGTTGCAACAAAAGGGGACTACTCTCTCGCATGCTTCTCGTTGCCGTGGCTTCTCTTGTTGGGAACATGGGCTCTAGGATGCAATAGCTTCAGCAATTGCAGCACACTAGCTTAGTTGCCCTGAGGCATGTGGTATCATCCCAGACCCCAGGGATCAGAGCCATGTCTCCTGCATTACTGCAGGCGGATTCTTAACCACTGGACCACCAGGGAAGTCCTGTACACATGTTTAAATACTATACTTTTGATAAACATTAAGAATAGCCTTTCCTCCGAAGTAACACGTGTTCTACCAAAAAGCATGATTAGTTTCATGTATTATTTATGAGAGCATGTCTGAGAAAAAATGGTTTATAACCAAATTCAGTGACTGTTGGGCTAAACAAACTTAAAGATATGTCTTTTTTACTGTCGGACTGGTCATCCTTTACATGTATACATGCTTCCTGACACACCTAGAATGACAGCAGTGGGGACCCACCAAGGAAACTTCTTTCTATGAAATTACAGCACTTTCTACAGGTGCTGCAAACCCATACAGCATATGCTATGGGTTTTGGTGGGAAGCCATTGGCAATTAAAAAACACACATACATGCACCAGTGTAACTTGTAAAGAGCCTAGATCCCCTCCAAGCAAAGTTTGCCTACAGGCCCCCAGAGGCTCCATGTCACCCAGCCTCTGTCATGCTCTGAAGCCTGGGGGGAAGCATCATGGAGTGACCTTGAACTAGTTGCTTTGCCACTCTGGGGGTGTCTTTCCCTCTGTAAGATGCCTTCTTGCCTGCATTTTAGGATCTGGCTGTGAGTGGCCCAGGTGGACTCTTCTGGAAAAAATGGATTAACATTCTAAATTTAGTTGTGCATAGTCTTTAAGTTCTGAACTAACCCTGGAGCAATGCTTGTGTAAGTGAGGGAATGGGAGAGAAACTTGTCACACAGATGTTGGCAATAGCTAATGACACCCTTTATCTCCAAGGTGTTGCCAGATGTTTTCACAGAAAACTAGTTCTGTGTCCTGTTTACAATCAAAATCGGTTGATGCTGATCACCTGTTTGCATTTTTTAAGAGTAGCCTCCAAAGTAACCCTGGAGGAACTTCTAGGTTAGTGCTTAAACAGGTTTTTCCCCTAAGAGTTGTTTTTCACCCTAGGTGTGATACTTGATTCAATTACAAAGCATCATCTACTATAAAACTTCAACACAAAAGATAGGTTTGGAAATTGCAGAGTAGACATTAGCTAGTGTTGAAAGAATTAAAGACTTAGTTAAAGAATTAACTAAGGGCCTGAAGAGAGTAAAGGGGGGTTGAACTGAGTACATGTTTTAGAAGCCCTGTGTATACAGCTCAACCCACTAGAATCAAAGACAAGAAGGCAAATCTATAGCATAGGGAAATATATTCAATATCCTGTAATAAACCATAATGGCAATTATTTGAAAAAGAATATGAAGACTTCGTTGGAGGTCCAATGGTTAAGACTGTGCTTCCAATGCAAGGGGTACAAGTTCAATACTGTCTGGGAACTTAAATCCCACATACCATGTGGTGTGGCCAAAAAAAATTCTTAATTAAAAAAACAAGAATGTACACATTACATTCATACTAGGTACACATTAGTCACTTTGCTGTACACCACAGAAACTAACACAACATTGTAAATCAACTGTAATTCAGTAATAGGGCTTTGTCCATCTGATTACTGAACACTGTAAAGCCATTAGCTATTCACAGTAGGCAGCACCCACCTATGGCTCAGCTCTATCCTATGAAGACAGCAAAGAGCCAAGTCTTTAAAAAGAGAAACTAGTCTTGAGCTTACCTAAGCATGATTTGCTTAACGAAAAGCTGTACCTGTGTGTCACACATCAACGAGCTTTATCCAAAATTCAAAGAAAGGCTAAGCCAATTTGCCTAGCTTAACTATTTTTATGAAAAGATTATTACTACATTTGCTTAAAGCTGAAATCAAACATTTTGTGTTCTAAAAAAAAGAAACAAATTTAAGAAGCTTAGGTTCCATCACATAATTATTAGTAGCTTTGAATTTACATTGGCCAAAGAAAGAAATCTCTTGTTTTGAAGATCCAAACTTTAATGATAAATACCTTGCTGATTTCCATGAACATTAATAAGTACATAGTGGCAAAACTAGAAGGCCAAACTTCAAATCTTGACTCCTCCACCCATCAGCTCCGTATGATCTAGTTAATGTCTGTGACTCAGTTTCCTGAGAGTGATAGCACTGTCCCCATGAAGTAATTCTAAGAATGGATTGTGCATGGCTCCATGCCTGATGCCTATCAAATGCTATTTGTTAGCTCATAGCTTTGTGACAAACAGTTCGTGGAATGAATGGCTCACAGTAAGTATTATTAAGTAATTTTAGCTGTTAACTACTTTTCCCCGTAAGACCTCATTGCATGACGCTGATGAGCACTCACTCACTGAGCTCCATGGGTGCTGCCCTTGAGCTCTGGGGCCAGCAGTGCCGCAAGAGGTGTTCATGTCACCATCACAGCATTTAGTCACTGGAAGACTGCATGCGTGCTTTTACCCAACATGAATGTTCCTAAAGCAAACTTTGAAGTCTGTATTGAATTATTTACATTTATGTGATACAATAATCATAAAAGCAAATAGTATGTGTAATCTCTAAAAAATGATTTTTTAAAAATCAGATACCTATGGTTATGAAACTATACATTCATTTAGATGGCGTGTGCCACTTCTAGAGAGCTATTAGCTGTTTAGAATTGCCTTACCTTCTAACAGAAAGATTCAAACTCCATCAGGTAAATGAGCATATTTACCTGGGAAAGGAAAAGGGTGTATTACAAGACAGTGTTTATCAAGAAATTTGAGCTGATCTCATAAAATGTCCTAGAAATTACAACTGGACTGGAGGGCCTAGATGTGGCAGATACCCAAGGGTGGATAATACATGAAACAGACCAAAATCTGAAGACTGAGGTTGCCACTCTTGTTCTATGTTGGTTGACTTACTTCTGGACTAATAGTTCCTTCCTCCCTCAAATATGAGAAACTATGGTAATACTCCTTGTGAGAACAATTTGAGATTAATGTTTCAAAAATGCAGCTTTACCAAATTTAGGTCACTAGTGATCTGACCAAAGAGAGTGGTCCTTTTCTATTTCTTGCTGATTTCATTCACAACAAACAGAACAGTAAGACACAGGTAGGGGCTTCCCTGGCAGTCCAGCAGTTAAGACTCTGCAGTTCCACTGCAGGGGGCATGGATTCGATCTCTGGTCAGGAACTAAGATCCAGCATGCCACAGGACACAGCCAAAAACAAGCAATTTTTAAAAACCCAGAATGGTAAGACACAGGTTATTTGTAACTCATATCAGAAGGGGAAAATGCTTATACTGTATTTATGCTAATAAAAGATTAAGTGTTTTTATTTTTTTCCTTTGAACATTTTTTTTATTTATTTTTTTACATTATCGTGTTGGTTTTGCCATACATTGACATGAATCTGCCATAGACTAGCAGGACCACATTAGAAGACTGGTGATTAGCCAAATTCTAATACACATAGGAAGCTTTAAAGAGTTCAAAAGAAAATACCTGAGGCTTGGTTCAGGAGTAACTACACGGCATTCATTCTCTGTGAATAGAAAGCCCAGTTCTAATCTAGAAGTCATTTCTCAGTCGATACCATGACATAGTGGGTCAGCTCTGTGTCAGTGCAGAAATAATGGTACCGAGGAACAAGAGGGTGATGGGGAAATAGCCCTTTAGCCAAAAGAAATGTCTTTCTGAAGTGAAATAGTCTGCAGTGATTTTCATTGAAATTTATAGAGCACATCTCTAAATATTGGCCATTATACAGAAAGCAGGCTCATCTCATTTATTTTTCTGTGATATAGCATCTTAATTTTGCACGGTCTGGGTTTTTTTTTTCCAATGAAGACTGAAACAATAAAGAAATTGAAAAGCAAAGCCATTTTGTGGAATGTAGCTTCAGGTTTAAGTAATCATGGCCCTCCTTGTTTTACTGGATTTTGATGAGCGCCAACGTTCTAATTACAGCCCAGCGTCTCTTGTTCAGCCGGCAGTGCCAATCATCCTCCATTATGAATGGACGTGGAGTAAGTGCCCCGTTAGGGCTGCTGAAGTCACCACCGTCATTTTCCGCTCGCGCTCGGTCCACGTCAGCGCTCCAGCCCCCATCGGCATGAGCAGCTGTACTTCCCGGACTCATTAACCCAGCTGCCCTTGACATTTGTTCCCTTTTTTAAAAACTAATGTCACAAATTCTCTTCTAAAGCAAACCCTTTCGGCTTGTGATTTTTTTTGTTTGTTTGTTTGTATTGATTATTTCAGCTGTTTCTTTATGAGGAGCTACACTTCAGCTGAAAGAATCCTCTTCCATTTCACACACTGGGCTTCAAAATTCCAAATAGAAGCCCTACACATTATTATGATCTGATGTGATAGAATGGCTAGTGGGAGGGACCAAGCTGAATGTAGATCCACAACTTCACTCTTTGATCTGGAAGTCTGGCTTTAGAAGTAGTAGAAGTTTCTTTCTGATATTTCTAATCGCCTAAATAAAAAAAACTGAAGTTACCAATTATGTAGGGTATTTTTATATTTGGTGATTTTCATTTCAGAGATGCTGAGTTTTAATGGGTTCATACTTGGCTCTGCCTCCTCTTGAGCTCTGCAAATGTCTGTTTTTTTTTTTAACTTTTTAATTTTATATTGGAGTATAGTGGATAAACAATGTTGTGACAGTTTCAGGTGGACAGCAAATGGACTTGGCCATACATATACATGTATCCATGCTCCTCCAAACTCCCCTGCCATGCCTGCTGCCACATACATTGAGCAGATACAATGTGCTCAATTGGTTCTTATTGGTTATCTGTTTTAAATATAGCAGCCTGTAAGTGTCCATCCCAAACTCCCTAACAATCCCTTCCCTCCATCTTTCCCCCTTGCCGATGTCTGATCTTGTTTCCATTAATTCCACAGCATCTTTATCTTTCCCTGCATGCAGCAGGGTCCCAATGTCTAGCATCTTGCATTTGGAGGAATGAAAAAAATAGGGGCGGGATATTTGCGTTTTTACATTCTGGTAGAGCAAAGCAGTAGCCTCTCCCACATCAATCCCCAAAATACCCTCTCACAGCCCATTCTTTATCCTCCACACTCTTTTTTCCTCAAAAGACACAATAATACTCTATTGATTATAGACTGTACTCTCCCACCCATACTTCAGCCTCTCTGAAATGAGAAGGGGTTTTTCAATCAATGGCATGTCATGATTGGCAGCATTTTTTCTCAATGTACATAAGGCATTTTTTTTAACGTTGATTTCTTAAATTCTATGAAATGCGGTAAAAAAACAAAACAAAACTGCTAGCATTTGTTGAAGGCTTACTAACTTATAATTATAGTAAGTGCTTCCCCAGCCCTCGTTTTTACTCTTCATAAGAACCATATGACTAAAAAGGGTCCATTCTTAGCTCAGTTCAATCCATAGGTCAGGAAGGTCCCCTGGAGGAAGAATGGCAACCCATTCCAGTGTTCTTGCCTGGGAAATCCCATGGACAGAGGTTCCTGGTGGGCTACAGTCCATAGGATTGCAAAGAGTCGGACACCACTGAAGCAACTTAGCACACAGGCATGCAAAGCCAGGCTTTGGACACAGGTGCGTTTGATCTGTTCCTCCACCCATCCCTCCTCCACCCAAGCCTGCCCTTAGAAGAGGAGCCTTAGATCTGATGTTCACTGTTCTTACTTCCAGGGAATATTACAAAGATAAAGTTATTTGTAATTGTAGACACAGCATTAATCAGACACAGCATTTTAATTTATACAATCATCACAGAGACTTTTTCTGGATATGACAGGGGTAAAAAATTTACTAAACAGAGTCCCTGCCTTTAAGGGTTCACAGTCTAAAGGGGGAGGCAGACATCCCAGACAATAATTACAACAATGGGCAAAGTCCTAGAGCAGGGATTGGTACCTGGCACCTCAAGCAGAAGGTGCCTCAGGTATGAGGCTGAATTCTGGCTGGAAGCTGAGGAGAGGCTTTCTGGAGGAATGACCTGGAACTGAGCTTTGTTTCATTTTTGCTTTTTTGGCCACACTGCGCCACATGTGTGATCTTAGTTTGCCCACCAGGGATTGAAACGGTATCCCCTGCATTAGCAGTGTGGAGTCTTAACCACTGGACCACCAGGGAAGTCCTGAAGATGAGTTTTGAATCTGAAGAATGTGCTTCAGGGCTTGGTGTCAGGGCCCAGTGATGAAGAAGTGAAGGAGGGAATGAATCAAGCCACCAGTGAAAGAAGGAATCAGCTAAGGCTGAAGAGGGTTTCCCAGGTGAAGAGCCCATCTGCCAATGCAGGAGATGTAAGAGACGTGGGTTCGATCCCTGGGTCAGGAAGATCCCCTGAAGGAGGAGGGCATGGCAACCCACTCCAGTATTCTTGGCTGGAGACTCCCAGGGACAGAGAAGCCTGGAGGGCTATATAATCCGTAGGGTGGCAAAGAGTCGGACACGACTAAAGCGATTTAAAACGCAAGGCTGGAGAGAGATTGGGCCTGTAACTTGGAGACACTGTAGGTAAGAAGCAATTTAAAAAACACAAACCTTTGAGGGAGCCTGAGAGGGAAGGGAAAGAGGTGGAGACGCTAGAGGTCATGGAAACCAAGCAAACGGGCTTCAAGGGGGAAGTGGTCAACAGTGTCAGAAGTGGCAAGAGAAAGCAAAGACTGAAAAAAAAAATTCTTCAAACGTATTTCTGAGGAAGTCTTTGGTGTCCTCCTAAGAAGAGCAAAAGATGTGACTGTATGGGGGCAGGGCGGGGGCACAGCTGTCAGCCGTCCAGCTCAGTCATTGGGCGGCATCAGCAGTGGCCCCTCCCCCAAATTAGTGACCGTTAGGAGCGACCGTTAGCAGTCCTGCTCAGCCATTGGTCAGCATCTCAGTGGGTCCTTCCCCCTGCCCTTTGTATAAAAGGAGCCTGAGTTAGGCTGAGGGGAGCTGTTTTTCTTAGACAATAGTCTGCCATCTGCTCCCTTTCGGATTAAAGTCGTATTCCTTTCCCCCGACAACTGGGCTTCCCAATGTGTTGGCCTATCCTGCAGTTAGCAGAGTGAGCTTGGACTAGGTAACATTAAGTTGCCTCACTTCCATTTATGGACCTAAAGTCTTGAAGAATCTGGTGGGAGCCCCAGGACGGCAGGTGCTGGACCCCTCCCAGCAGGAAGGAAGCGACATTGACCGTCCCCCCAGCCCCAGCCACAACCCCACTGCAACGCCCACCCCCCAGACAAGCATGCAGAACAACCACAGTGGAAAAGTGCAGGAAAGGGTCGGGGCCCAGGGACACTGCCCCCCAGCCCCTGTCACTGGAGCCCTCTATGGCCTTCCCCAGTCTGCTGTGTGCAGGGCTCCCAGAGCAAGGCCGCCATCCCCACTAGAGACCCTGACCACAGGGACTGATGGGAGTGATCAGACCCCCAGTTGCTAGGACCCAGGAGAGGCCCACAGCCCAGAGACCCCAGGTTGGGGGTGGGGTGGGCAAACATTCACAGCTTCCATCGTGGCCCCGAAGTGACTTAGTAACATAAGTCATTTCTTGAGACACAAGTGACTTTTTATGACCCACGACAGACATTACAAGCTTTAGGATCTGCCCAAGTGCATCCCCACTATCAGAAAGAGAAGGAGCCCACAGAGTGGGTTTGAAGCAACAGTAACACAAAATTAAGTTGCCTCATGATTCCACCCTATCAAAATCAGTTCATTGCATTAGAAGTTTACAAGTGAAAATGGAGAAAAAATCCGTTACAGGCAGACCTCAGATCGCAGGGTTAGGCTCCAGACTACAGCAATACACAGAACATGGTAATTAAAAGAGCTCCATGAATTTTTTGCTTTCTCAGTGCATATAAAGGTTATGTTTTCACCATACTGTAGCCTACTACGTGTACAATAGCATTATGTCTAAAAAATGTACATACTTTAGGTAGAAAATACTGTTTTGCTAAAAAGTGCTAAGCATCATCTGAACCTTCTGTGAGTCATAGTAACATTAGAGATCACTGATCGTAGATCACCTAAACAAATATAATAATTTTTTTAAAAGCTTGAAATATTGCCAGAATTGACAAAATGTGACACAGAGGCAGGGAGCAAGAAAACACTATTGGGAAAATGGACCCAATAGATTTGCTCAACACAGGGTTGTGCCAAATTTCAAGTCGTAAAAAGCATAGTATCTGTGAAGCTCAATAAAGCAAGGTGAACCTGTACAAGCAGCATGGTTGCTGAGGCCCAGCAATCGCTCACACAGATATGAGTGCCCTGGTTCCAAATAACTTGGCAAGGCTCAGAATCCACAGGGACAGACATCACAGGTATGATTCCCAACTCTCACTGACCTAAAAGTATGAAGAAAGTAACCATGTACAAAAATACAATGATACACTGTAAGTGCTGGAAAGGTAGATGTGTGGGCTCAGTCATGTCTGACTCTGTGCAACCCTATGGACTATAACCCCCGGGGCGCCTCTGTCCATGGGATTCTCCAGGCAAGAACACTGGTGTGAGTTGTCATTTCCTACTTTAGGGGATATTCCTGACCCATGGATCGAACTTGCATGTCTTGTGTCTCCTGCATTGGCAGGCAGATGCTTTATCGCTGAGCCACCAGATAAGTACTGCAAAGGGGGCCACCTAATGTGAGAGAGAGAGAGAAAAGGATGGAAGGAGAGGAGGCAAGGCATCTCTTGAGAAAATTACTTATAAGCTGAGAAGTATTGTACTTACCAGGCTGAGTACCACTAGGGCCAAGAGCAAAGGCAGCATTGGTTAGAGCAGCCCACCCAGGATAAATGTGCCATCGGATGGGGCAGCCAGCAGGGTGGGGTCTTTAGGACGTTGATGCCAGGCCTTGGGCTGCCAAGTCCACCCATTTTCCTTGGCACCAATGTATCTCCAAGGTATTTCTGTTCCTGCCATCTTCATGGAGAAGTGTGGCCTGCAGGTGTATAGTGGGCAGGTTCCAAGGAAGGAAGCTGCATCCATATTCCCTCTTGTTTTGTCAGCAAGTCTTTCTCCTTTGAAGATGCCAGTGAAAGTGATATTTCTTGGGACACTCTCAGCAATATTGTTAAATCTTAAGGGTAAGTTACCTCCTTACATGTGTTTATTTTCTAGCACATGTAATTGGTATTATTTTATTATTTCATTCCTCCTCCCTGCATTTATTGAACACTGTTAGATTGGACCTTGTGCTCAGTTGTTTAGTCGTGTCCAACTCTTTCCAACCCCGTGGACTGTGGCCCACCAGTCTCCTCTGTCCATGGAATTCTCCAGGCAAGAATATTGAGGTGGGTTACATTCAATTCTCCAGGTAACCTTCCTGAACCAGAGATCGAACCCAAGTCCATCCTGCAAATTGTTGGTAACAAATCTTTAGTGAGATAAGTTTAGAAACAGAGTGAACATTTAAAACTTTTATGAAAGTTTGACAGAATAGTTTTTGTGTATTGAATCTAAAAAGAGAGAGAGATTTAAACTTGTGTTCAGTAGTCTTTGAGCTTTTTCTAAAATCAAATTTTCCTAGTAGTTTATTATTATTTTCCAAAACATTATTCTGTGATGGATTGAAAATAGAAATCGGTCTTTCCCCACAGGTGCTTTGACATGCTTTGTTTTGAGCCACTAGTTCAGTTCAGTCACTCATTTGTGTCCAACTCTTTGAGACCCCATGGACTGCTGCACTCCAGGCTTCCCTGTCCATTACCAATTCACAGACCTTGTGAAGTCCATCGAGTCAGTGATTGCTATCCAACCATCTCATCCTCTGTTGTCCCCTTCTCTTCCCGCCTTCAATCTTTCCCAGCATCAGGGTCTTTTCCAATGAGTCAGTTCTCCACATCAGGTGGCCAAAGCCTTGGAGCTTCAACTTCAGCGTCAGTCCTTCCAATGAATATTCAAGACTGATTCCTTTAGGATTGACTGGTTGGATCTCCTTGCAGGCCAAGACTCTCAAGAGTCTTCTCCTACACCACAGTTCAAAGCATCAATTCTTTGGTGCTCAGCTTTCTTTATAGTCCACCTCTCACATCCATACATGACTACTAGAAAAACCATAGCTTTGACTAGATGGACCTTTGTCAGCCAAGTAATGTCTCTGCTTTTCAATATGCTGTCTAGGTTTGTCATCGCTTTTCTTCCAAGCAGCAAGTGTCTTTTAATTTCATGGCTACGATCACCATCTGCAGTGATTTTGGAGCCCAAGAAAATAAGTGGGCCTCAAAGGCACTTCACTCAAAAGCTCAGGCAGTTAAACCTGATAGTTCTCAAAAGGATCCAGAAACACTCCTGACGAGTCAGAAGGGAGCTTGGACCTACCCTGTAGACACTCCCATTCAAACTAGAGGCTTTGGCCAGGTTTCTTTGGCAGCTTTCCAGATTTCTGCCAGCAGTAAACACAGATAACAAAGCTTTGAAAAAGCAGAGTACACTCTTGAAAGTCCTGTTTATCCAGAGCGGACACTTGACTTTACAAGAAGTCCACAAAAAGAGAGCTGGCCAGAAGGAGGCACAAAAGGATTGAGTGGTATCACTGATGCCCTGGGACAGCAAGGAGATCAAGCCAATCCATCCTAAAGAAAATCAACCCTGAATATTCATTGGGAGGACTGCTGCTGAAGCTGAAGCTCCAATACTTTGGCCACCTGTTTTGAAGAGCAGACTCATTGGAAAAGACCCTGATGCTAGGAAAGATTGAGGACAAGAGGAGAAGGGGGCAGCAAAGGATGAGATATTTAGATAGCATCACTAACTCAATGGACATTAGTTTGCACAAACTGTGGGAGATAATGAAGGACAGGAAAGCCTGGCATGTTTCAATTCATGAGGTTGCAAAGAGTTGGACACAACTTAGCAACTGAGCAAGGAACAATTGATGTCTTCAGAGCCAAGTGTCATGTCTGCTTTTTTTGACTCTAAGGAAAATAGAAGAGTCCTGAGCTGACATAGTTACAAAGCCTCTGGAATAAATCCAAAGATGGTCACCATAATATCATTATGGTTAAACAATATTATGGTTAGAACATCAGCTCTTCAAGTTTGCTACATTTACTTGTGCAGTTCCTCCTAGACTGCTAAGAAAGGTCAAGCCTGCTGTTGGATGGATTTCACCAGGGAAATGCCACAAAGTCCCCAGCTGGGACACTTCACTGCCAGCAAGTCTCAGCCAGCCTTCAGCACTCATGGGCGATTTAAATTAATGTGTCCTTAGTGGACACAGCCAGTTCCCTTTATTTGTATTCTTAGCTGTTCTCATATGCCTTTAGTTGGTGTCTTTCATTAGAGTGAATTAGTTGGATTTTCTCAGGCAGAAAAAAATATCTTCCCATATCTTTTGTAATTTTCCCACATGCCTATTACATTTTGTACCCAGAGGGTTCTGAGTAAATGTTGACTAACTCGTTAAAAAAATGATGTAAATCAAACAGCAGGCTCCCTTTTTCCACTTTCAAAGTGCATTTATTTTCCATGTTGGCATATGGTTGTATTCAAGGCTTCATGAATTAGATTTAAAATTTTGGAAATGAAAGAAAAAATTAGTACAGAATACTTGGCAAATATATGTCAAGACCTAATTAGCTCAGAGAAAGTCTAAGTCATCCAACCATTGGAGGAGGCCTCCACCAATGAGATTTCTTGAAGGGAAATTAAAAACTAAAACACTGATTTTTTACATTCCATTTTCTCTTCTCTCCTTGAATTTCCTGAAAATTATCCAGAGAGGCTCCGTGTGTTCTTTCTTGGCCACAACATCAATGAGTAGGGGCCCAGCTATGAGGGGGCGTGGAGGGAGTGAGGGTGGCAGGGTCTAGAGAGGACAGCCCATTGACGGGTGCAAGGGATTGGGGAACCACAGGCCACGGTGGTAGACACTAGCTCCAAGGTGTAGAGAATCAGGAGTCCCGAGGGCACAGAAACTTCCTTCCATTTTCCCTCACCATCCCCTTATCTCCTCCCTCCTGCATTTGCCCACCACACTCCCATCTTTGCTTAGCCAAACATACTTCCCTTCTGATAGACAGACAAAGGGAATTTGTTTGGCTGGGGTGTGAGGAGTGGCCGGCATTGTGTTTTCAATAGACGGTTTCATTTTCACTTGTTACCCCATTGCTCTGTAATCATCCTGCAAACCTAACAAGTGGAACCACAGTTTTTTCGAGAAAGACCCCACACTCTTCAAACACAGCAAGTCTCAGCCTCCCCAAGGAAGAGTGCATGGACACTGACCAAACCCTTTGAGAACCACAAGTCATGTTTTAGACCCTTGTTACAGCTTGTTCCAGAAAAGGCATATGTGGTGTTGCCACTGACTGTCATTTGGTAATAATACGTTTCATGTAGTAAGTGAGCACCATCCATGAGAGAGAAGCTAAAGAGAAGAAAGGGAGATGAAAAACAGGATCAAATAACTACAGGCCCATGACTCTTCCCCTTTTCCAAAGACCTCATGAAAACTGAGAATTAGGCAACAGGAGGCGGGCAGAGAAAAGAAATGGACTTTGCCCATTTCTTCCTATTTCTTTTGTTTGGTTTTCCAAGAAATATGTTCTGTAGCACATTTTGGTATGTTTGCTATTGGCAGAAGCTTGCAGGCTATTTCATGTGCAGAACTTCATTCAACGAAACATTTTTAGGTCAGAACTTCATTACCTGTGGTGAAATCACATAGGCTATTTTGGTTTTTTCTAGGATATCAGGGCGGGGGAAAAGACTATTTTTAAAAAAAATAAGAAACAGGAAGGGTAGAAGGAACAGAGGGAAAAAAGGAGCTAAAAAAATGTTAAGTCAAATCTGAAGGGGAACAAACTATTTTTCCTGCTAATGTGAGGCCCAGTTACTTGCCTATCTTGTTAAAGGAGGTGTCGGAGGTCGGGGGTTGCAGAGGGGCCAGGAGACACAGGTAGGGCTTCCCTGTGTCTTTCGGTAACTGCATCCACTCACTTTCTAGGACCTTCCTGTGCTGTGCTGTCCTGTGCTTAGTGGCTCGGTCGTGTCCGACTCTTTGCGACCCCACAGACTGTAGTCTGCCAGGCTCCTCATGACCTATGGGATCCCTGGCAATGAGAAGTGGAGAAAAGCAGTCCAACCACACAGACAAGGAGAGGCTTAGATCACGCCCAAGCATAGAAGCAGATACCCGACTCCTTTCTTGACACCCTCGCACCTTGAGAACTCAGGCTCCCCTCTCATCAGCACTGGGGGTTTGGAAGCAGATCCAGAATGGAAGGGACGCTACAAGACTTGAGAACACGTTTTGTACTTACTTCTAAATGGTAAGAGGAAATGTGGAGGAAGTCTCTGTGGGGAGAGGGAGCCTTACTGGTTTGGGGGAGTTTGGCTTTTCTTCAAGATGCTGTTTGGCTTCCCTGGCTACGTGCTAGGTCCTTATGGGTGTTTGCAGAGAGAGGGGAAGAGTGGCAAGTAAAAACAGAACCCAATTCACAATCCGATCCCAAACAAAGATACAGGCAGCAAAGCTCTTTCACGTGCACAAACACACACCCCTAGGACACTATAATCCTCTCAGGCAAACTAGCCCCATGCTAATCTGGAAGGGCCGGTGCCCCTTGACTACACAGTTGTAGTCCTGTAGTCCGACTCTTTGAGACCCCACTGACTGTGACCTGCCAGGCTCCCCTGTCCATGGAATTTTCCAGGTAAGAAGTGGAGTGGATTGCCACTTCCCATTTCAGAGGATCTTCCCCACCCAGGGATCGAACCCACATCTTTTGCATCTTCTGCACTGACAGAATTCTTCACCACTGCACCACCTGGGAAACTTAAGACTACACTGCCTCCTTGTCAAACCCTAAGGAAGGTGGAAGAAGCCAGAACCCCCTTTGGTGCCCCCTGTGCCCAGAGGTTATTTAATATCTACTTTTCATCCACTTGAGCTTTCATTCAGGTTATGTATTTCCATCTGCTCATTCTTTCATTCAACTATGATTAACATATTGTGGGCTTTTTCAGGTCAGTATAGATAAAACTACCATATTTTTGTTATTAGATGCTTCAGTTCAGTTCAGTCATTCAGTTGTGTCTGACTCTTTGTGACACATGGACTGCAGCACACCAGGCTTCCCTGTCCATCACCAACTCCTGGAGCTTACTCAGACTCATGTCCATTGAGTCGGAGATGCCATCCAACCATCTCGTCCTCTGTCATCCCCTTCTCCTCCAGCCTTCAATTTTTTCCAGCATCAGGACCTTTTCAAATGAGTCAGTTCTTCGAATCAGATGGCCAAAGTACTGAAGTTTCAGCTTCAGCATCAGTTATTCCAATGAATATTAAGGACTGATTTCCTTTAGGATGGACTGGTTGTACCTCCTTGCTGCCTAAGGGACTTTCAAGAGTCTTCTCCAACACCATAATTCAAATGCATAAATTCTTCAGTGCTCAGCTTTCTTTATAGTTCAACTGTCACATCCACAAGTGACTACTAGAAAAACCATAGCTTTCACTAAATGGACCTTTGTTGGCAAAATAATGTCTCTGTTTTTTAATATGCTCTCTAGGTTGGTCATAGCTTTTCTTCCAAGGAGCAAGCATCTTTTAATTTCATGGCTGAAGTCTGAAATCACCATCTGCAGTGATTTTGGAGCCCCCCAAAATTAAGTCTGTTATTGTTTCCACTGTTTCCCTATCTATTTGCCATGAAGTGATGGGACCAGATGCCATGATCTTAGTTTTCTGAATGTTGAGATTTAAGCCAGCTTTTTCACTCTCCTCTTTCACTTTTCATCAAGAGGCCCTTTAGTTCTTCACTTTCTGCCATAAGGGTGGTGTCATCTGCATATCTGAAGTTACTGATATTTCTCCCGGCAATCTTGATTGCAGCTTGTGCTTCATCCAGCCTGGCATTTCTCATGATGTACTCTGTGTATAAGTTAAATAAGCAGGGTGACAACATACAGCCTTGATGTACTCCTTTCCTGATTTGGAACCAGTCTGTTGTTCCATGTCCAGTTCTAACTGTTGCTTCCTGACCTGCATACAGATTTCTCAGGAGGCAGGTAAGGTGGTCTGGTATTCCCATCTCTTTCAGAATTTTCCACAGTTTGTTGGGATCCACACAGTCAAAGGCTCTGGGGTAGTCAATAAAGCAGAAGTAGATGTTTTTCTGGAATTAGATGATTAGTATTCCATTAATAAATTTCTCCCAAAATGATCATTTAAATAATTTCTACTATCTGTATTCCTACAAATAATACTAAAGTGCAAGTCTGTGAAGGCCTGCCTATATGTATGTATATATATTCATGCATCTTTGTGTATTTGTAGATTAGTTTAAAAAATGGGATTGTTAGTTCATATAGTACACAAATATCCTTCCCATAGGCTGTGCTATTTTATAACCATCAATAGCATGGCCTTTTTCCCCTCACCTACATCAGTTATATGCATTTTTTAAATACTTCCCCATCTGATAAATGAAAAACTTAGACTGAAATAGAAAATCTATTTTTGATTTGCATTTCTTCATTTCTTATCAGTTTAACTAATACATGTTAATAGGTCTTTTATCATTATTCTTAGTGATTTCCCTATTTATCTATTTTATTAGCTCTTTCTCATTTTCTTCTTGATTAGTAGAAGCTCATTATATTTTGAGGTTATTCATCTTTTCTATAACATTTGTTTTTAATGTTGTCTGTCAGTAGTCTACTGATTTGAGGACTTTGTTTTCAGTGCTTTTGCTGGAGAGAAAGTTTTGAAATTTTGGGTCATATAGAGATCTGACCCTATCATTTCTATATGGTTTCATGTTTTAGGGAGTTCTATCCCAGATCCTACATGTATTTGCCTTTAATTTCTTTCTTTTCAATGTACACATACTTCTTTTTAAAATTATACCAATAGTGTACAAATTCATACTTAAATAATGCAAATAAATCAGCCTATTTTCACTTTTTTTCTCATTCTCACTTCTCTCCCTGGAGATAACCACCATGGACATGGAAGCCATCTTTGCCCTGCCACACTGATTCATATTTTGCCTCATTTCCAAAAGAGTATAATATTGTTTTCAAAAATGCAAACATAGAAAAATAAAATATTGGGTTGGGCAAAAGTTCATTTGAGTTTGTCCTGGCTTACGGGAAAATTTGAAAGAACTTTTTGGCCAACCCAATATATTCTAAATTTCCTACAAGTCAGTGTTATAAAAAGGAAAATATCTGGGTTTGTAAGGTAAAAATAAGCCATGTACTCATGAAAAGCACAATTTCTGATTCTGAGATCTGGGAACAATGCCTTGCTGGGAAAACACAGTAGTGCAATGAACAAGATCCTCATAATTACAATCAGGAGTTTCATAGCTTTTCTTACAACAGCATTCAAGGTCAATGGCATTGTGCCATTGGATCAATTTAATATGGGCCAATATCAAGCCCTACAAATTAGCACCTCTCTGATGGGCTAAATTTTGGATGATAGAATTTATGATACAACATTAATTTCTTGAAGACAGGACTAAGGGAAGGGAGCAAAAGCACTAAAGTCTTTGCCTTTCATGGAAAGAGAGTCAACATAATTGTTTTCATTGTAATTTTGATAATTAGACAGACTTGTGACAATGATTGTGAATTGCCATATAGTAAACATTAGTAAATTAAAAACAGGTTCTTTATCCTGCAAGTTATTTCAAAAGGCAAGCAAAACAAAGTTCTGTTTATACTGAAAGGAGAACTAAATATAAAAGAACAGCAAGGAAACCAAAAACAAAACCACAAAATAACATGACATTGGTCATAACAGTTATGACAATTACAAACTCTTATTAAAAGGCAAGGTTTGTGGGAGTGTAAACTGGTACAGCCCCTCTGTAGAACAGTTTAGCAGCGCCTTGTAAAATTGAAAAAATGCATATCCTGTGAGCCAGTGATTCCATCTCAAGGTAACCAAAATGCATATGAGGTTCACTAAAATACATGCAAAAGAGTGTTCACAGCAGCATCATTTGAGATAGCCCTAACCAAGAAAGACTAAAAGACCATCAACCATATTTGTTGTTGTTCAGTTGCCCAGTTGTGTCCGACTTCATGACCCCATGGACGGCAGCATGCCAAGCCTTCCTGTCCCTCACCATCTCCCAGAGTTTGCCCAAGTTCATGTCCATTGTATTGGTGATGCCATCCAGCCATCTCATCCTCTGATACTCTCTTCTCCTTCTGCCCTCAATCTTTCCCAGCATCAGGGTCTTTCCCAAGAGTCAGCTTTTCACATTAGGCGACCAAAATATTGGAGCTTCAGCTTCAGCATAAGTCCTTCTAGTGAGTATGCAGGACTGATTTCCTTTAGGATTGACTAGCTTGATCTCCTTGCTGTCCAGGGGACTCTCAAGAGTCTTGCTAAACTGTGATACAGCACATGTAAAATATTATGCAGCAATAAGAGTGAACAAGTGCAGCTGTACCTACAAATATGGACAAATCTCACAGACATAATGTTGAGCAAAAGAGCTGAGACATGAAGGTGCACACATTATACAAATCCATTCAGATAAAATTCAAAACAATGTGAAGCCGCCTGTGCTGTTAGAAATGGTGCCCTTGGTGAGGCCAATGCCTGGAAGAAGGCAAGTTGAGAGTTTCTGGGTGTGCTTGATCTGAAGGCTGTTTCCAGAGCTCTGTTCACTTTATGAATATTCATCGATTTACAGTTTGTGTGCTTTCTGGATGTTAATTTTTAATAAAACACAGTTTTCTCTTTTTGGCTGTGACTCACAGCTTGTGGGATCTTAGTTCCCTTACCAGGAATTAAAGCCCAGGCCCTTGGCAGTGAAATGCTGAGTTCTAACCACTGGCCTGCCGGGGAATTCCCAAACCACATTTTAAAAACAACAGTCACTGACTTGCTATTTATAAGACAACACAACTAGCACAAAATATAAGCAAAAAACTAAAAATAAGAGAATTTTAAAAGATCGGCTATCATTTACTGAGCACTTATTACATGTCAGTGTCCCATTCTAAGTGCCTTTCTTATATTACTTTACAGTTGACCCTTAAACAACACAGGTTTCAACCAACCACGGATTGTATAGTGCTATAATTTTTTACCCCACTGAGGCATTTAATTTATATGTAAGCATACTTTTTTCTTTATATCATTTGATCCTAGACTATTAGATATTGGTAGATAGACACATACATAGACACACATATGCTCAACTTTGTGTTTATAACATAAGGATACAGAAAGTTTAAAATGGAAAAGCCAAAAACTGATCTTTGAAAATACTTACAAAATTGATAAATCTCTAGTGACACTGATTTTAAAAAGAAAAAAGGCAAATTACCAATGTACAAATTGAAAAGGGAAATATCACTATTGATCTTTCAGACATTCAAAAGACAGAAGTATGTTATGAACAATTTTACTGCAGCACAGTTGAAAATTTAAATGAAATGGATACATTCTTATAAAAACAAGCCTTATTAAATGAAATAGAAACAGACCCTCACATCTATATACTCGCTGTTCACAACAAAGTTATATGTGTATGTTCATGCTCAGTTGCTCAGTCATGTCCAACTCTTTGCCACCCCATGGACTGTAGCCCACCAGGCTCCTCAGTCCATGGGATTTCCCAGGCAATAATACTGAAGTGAATTGCCGTTTCCTTCCTTAGGGGATCTTCCTGACCCAGCGATCAAATGGTCTCCTGCATTGGCAGGTGGATTCCTTAACAACTGCACCACGTGGGAAGTCCAACGAAGGTATGATACGTCACAAAGAGTAACAGTTCAACAAGTAGTTCTGAGACAGTTTCCAAATAGAAAAAAATTAAATAAAGCTGAATACTACCTCACACCAAAATTCCAGAATATTTGTAGATTCAAATGTGAAAGGCAACAAAATAAATCTAGAAGAGAATATAGATTAACTTCATAACCTCAGGATAGAAAAAGATTTCTTAAATAGGACTCAAAACCACAGACTCTTAACCACAGAGGAAAAGATTGATAAATGAGAGTTCCCTAAAATAATACTTCTTATTCATCAAAAGAGCAGGAGAATAAAAGGGTAAGCAAAAGAATGGGAGAGGTTATTTGCAACACATTTAACTCACAGTCCTGTGAAGAACTTGTAGAAATCAACATGAAAACACAGACAACTCACTGGTAAAATGGGCAAGATACTTCACAATCATGTTCTCCAAATGGCCAATAAATATGTATGAAAGTGCTTCACCTCCTTAATCAAAGAAATGCAAATTTAAAATCCCAATGTTACACAATTACAATCTCACCAGGATGGGTAACGTTAAAAGGATTGACAATACAAATGTAAGAAAGGATGCTAGCCACTGGAACTTTAATACACTGCAAATGGGATTACAAATTAATTAGTACCACCACCATGAAGCAGTTAGCATCACTTATTAAAGCTGAAGAACTGCATTCCTTGTGACTCAGCAAAGGTAGGAGGATGTTCACAGGAGCACTAGTCAAAAGCAAGTGCATAATGGAGAAATAAGTCGTGTGGTATTCATGTTATAGGGTGCTATACAAAATGAAAATAAACTGCTCAAACAAAAAGAAGTATTTCATAAATACAAGATTGAGCAAAGAAGCCAGACACAAAAGAATATATAATATATGATTAAATTTCTAGGATAAGTGAGAAAGGGCCTTGGTAACTGGCAGTACATCAAAGGAGTAATTACGCTATTTGACTATGGAATTTAACTTGTGTAAGAAGACAGGGTATGGGGGAGAATGGGGCAGTGAAGAGATGGGGGTTGAGTTTCTAGGAAAAGTGAGCTGGAACCTCCATGTATATTGCTACATTATTTAAAATAGCCAAGATACAGAAACAAACTAAGTGACCATCAGTGAATGAATGGATAAAGAAATAATGAATGGAATATTATTCAGTCATAAAACAGGAAGAAATTTTGCCACTTGGGACAATATGGATGGAACTTGAAGACATTATGCTAAGTGAAATAAGTCAGAGAGAGAGACAAAGACTTACATGTCTCACTCACATGTGGAATCTTGGGGGGAAAAAACAAGTTCATTAGCTGCAGAGAGCAGACAGAGGTGGAGAATGGGGTATGGATGAAATAGATGAAAGGGGTCAAAAAGTACAAACTTCCAGTTACAAAATAAATACATGCTGGGGATGTCATGTGCGGCATCGTGGCTACAGTTAACAATAATGTGTTGTATATTTGAATGTTGCTAAAAGAATGAGTCTTAAAAGTTCTCATCACAGGGGAAAAAATTGTAACTATGTGTGGTAATAGATGTTAACTAGATTTATTGGGGTGATCATTTTGTGATATATACAAATGATTATGTATATATTATCATGCTATACATATCATTGTACAAATGTACAAATCATTGGGTTGTACGCCTGTGACTATATGATGTTATATGTCACACACTTCAGCGTTTTAAAAAGTGAGCTGGAGAGACAGGAGGTCTCACTCAGAGAGTGCAGTGCCTTGAGGGGTCATGGTGACTGGCATTGAGAAAGTCTAGAGAATGACCACAGAGGTAAGTGCAGATGGGGAAGGGGAGATGATATGGGAGGCTCAAGATTCTGAGAGGCCTGGGTACGGAAGTGACCATCAGTGTGTATGTTAAAAAAATCACCGAGAACCAAGACAGGAATGAACTTGAAGAGACTGACAGTGAGCTGGGAGCTCCAATTACTGAACCAAGTGATGATACGGCCCAAGGGGTTGTGGATAGTGTGTGACATAGTCTGATGATATGAGGTTAAAGCTGGATGAATCTAGGCAGGATGAAGGGAATGGCCTGGAAGCATCAATGAGGAAAGAGAAGGACAGCTTCAGGCTCAGGAGTACCAGGGTGAAGGAGTGGGGGGTTGGGAAGAGAGTGACTGGGTAGCAGTGACCTGTGGGGGTGGGTGTCCATGTTAAGTTTATTTATTTATTTAAATTGAACAGGAGTAACACAATATTGAGTTGAATTCCAATCACAATCAAAAGGGAATCATTTCTTAAGACCAGTATATAGTTTGCAATTAATACAAGTTACAGAATGTAAATTTCTTATGGCTATAACAAAAGGAAGTGGAGCACAGGCCTGTGTACAATAGGATTGATTATAGTGAAGGAAATAGCTACTGGTTTCTGTAAAATGTCCAGTCCAACTCCCAAGTTTTTCAGTGTTTCTAGCAAGTTTACAGATGTCCCATTGTTCATGCCCAATCTGTTTATCCAGGACAATGGGGAGATTCCTTGTCAAGCAGCCCAAGGAGTCATTTGTCATGATAATATTCTAACGTAGTGTCAGTAATATCAGCATAGTGTTGGTAACCTACGACTTGAGTGCTGTTAATATCATCCAAGCAGGTACATAGCCATACACCATGGAGTCCCCAATCGGCAATTGTATGATTAGCCACAAATATTGATTTTCCCGACATGGCTTGACATTTATCCCAACAAACAGGAGTATATGTCTGTCTTCTTTCCCTAACTCTTTCCCTAAAGTCTCCGTAGTATAAACATGGTTCACAGACAAAGAAAGGGCTGTAAACAAACCAAGCAGCATCAGAAAGTTCTTTACGTGAGGCAGGGCGAAAGCCCAGGTTTGTCAGCTAAACTTTATGCATAATATTGCAGGGCTTAAGCACAAAAGAAGGACTTTAGGACCTAAAGAAATGTTAATTAGTTTTTCTTCTACTATGGGGTGTGAGGGCTCTTTAATGTTCCAGGGAAAAGGCATATGTATAGGTCCTCTCTCCATCTATTTTATTACCTGTAGTAAAAAAGGGGGGGTTGGGTAAGAAAGCCCAATAAGTATGGATAATTAGTTTGGCTCGGGCAGGTGGGAGACGCAGGCCAAGCAGACTGAGCATTGTCAGGTAAATGTATTCAGGATTCTGCAGCATTTCCTGTTGAAAGATCAGATTTTCAGCTTAATTAGTAAGGGTTTTTATTTGTCCCCAAGTGGGGAGATCATAAGCTTGATGTCTCCGTGGTCCATATAGGAATTTTTTCTTCTTGGGGTTTTTGTTGTTTCGTCCATGTGAGTTCCTTGGATCCATCGGCTTCAATAAGCTCCGTGTCACTCTGCCTGGATCCGGCCATGATTTTTTCTTTTCTTCTCTCCCAAGCCCCTGTTCGGGCACCACTTGTTATGGCTCTTTAATGGGCCGGGGCTTGGGGGTACAGAGTCGATGATAAGAAAATAAAGGAAGAGAGAAAAGAGAAAGAGAGAGAGAGAAATGAATAGAGACATGGGGACCAAGACTCTGATGGAGTAAAGGTCTCCATGTTAAGTTTAGAACAAGAAGCTAAGGGGAGCATTCACAAATGAGGCAGAGGGCGTAGGGGTTTTCAAATGGCCAAGGGTTTGGGGGGTTGGTGAGGGTGGGAGACGTGCTCAGGATATTGGAAGGGTAATACTATATGGAGATGAGGAGGGTAGGAGCAGAGAAGTGGCTTAGTTATCTGGGGAGTGAGTGAGTACACCTGAAGTTACAATGAGACAAGCCCTCATAGACTGAAGAGAGACTTTGGTGGAAAGGCTGCCAGTGTTTTGTTTTTGTTTCTTTTTTTCGTAGTAGTTAAATTACCTTGTTTAGTGTGTCAACTTTCTGGGTTTTTTTTTCTGTTTTACAAATTTTAAATGTCACTTGCTTTGGAAATATAGAATTATTGATTTTCAAAACACATTTTGATTTTCCGGTCTAAACCCCTATTGAATTGTTATTTTTAATTAATTTTTACTGAAATATAGTTGATTTGCAATGTTGTGTTGGTTTCAGGTGTACAGCAAAGTGAACCCATTATACATATACAGAGATTGACTCTTTTTTAAGATTCTTTACCCATGCAGATTATTACAGGGTGTTGAGTAGAGTTCCCTGGGCTATACAGTAGCTTAATAGTTATCTATTTTATATACAGTAGTGCATAAATGTCAATCTTAGTCTCCCAATTTATCTCTCCCCCTTTCCATGTGTTGGTTTCTTTAGTGCTAATTTTCATCTTGTGCTTTGGAACTTTTTGTTTTGTTGAGGGATGTGTGCGCGTGCGTGTGTGTGTGTGTGTGTGTGTGTGTGTGTGTGTGTGTGTGGTTGGCTCTCTGTGAGCTCACTCTCCTGTAGCGGGTTTATTACTGCCTGCATCAAAGACCAAGTTTTCTTATTCAACAGAAATGGAGTCGGGGGGCTGGGGGCATGTGGTAGAGAGGCACCAGGCAGCTTAGACTTGGTTCTGGAGTTGCTCTCAGCTCCTTGATCTGAGTTACTCTCATCTCCATCCTGCCAGAGTGAACGACTACCCTCCTCCCAGCTGCAGCCCATACGTATGGCCCCAGCTTTCTTAGACTCCAATCCCGTGAGGGGAAGCCCATCTTTGCTCCAGCTTCACCTGTGGAGCCTGGCTCCTGGCTCCCAGCCTTGAAGGCAAAAAGCTGCAAGGCAGAATGGGAAATATAGTGGCATCACTACCAGATGCCTTACACTGACTGGACCAAATTTCAGCTGGATCAAAGAATTGAAGGTAAAAAGAGAACCTAATTTTTAAAAAATAGTCCAAGTTGGGGAAGGCTTTTAGGAAAGGATTTTTTTAAAAAAAAATCAAAAGATACAAAGATCATACAATGAGTTAGGAGCTCTTACAAATCAATGCTTTAATTGAGGTATGATTGACATGTAACATTGTATTAGTGTAACATTGTAACATAATGATTCAGTATTTGTACATATTGCAATATGATCACCACAGTAAATCTAGTTAATATCCATCACTATATGTAGATACACATTTTTTCTTGCGATGAGAATTTTTAAGATCTATTCTCTCAGCAACTCTCAAATATACAGCACAGTATTATTAACCATGGTCACTAGGTTGTATGTTTTACCCCAGTGACATTTGATAACTGGGACTTTGTAGCTTTCAACTACCTTCGCCCATTTTGCCCACTCACCACCCCTGCCTCTGGCAACCACCTATCAGTTTCGGTGTCTATGAGTTCAAGATGGTTTTATTTTTGGTTTTATTTTCGATTTCACATGTAAGTGAGATCATACTGTCTTTGTTTTTCTCTGTCTCACTTAACATTATGTTTTTCACTTAACATTATGCCCTCAGGTTCCATCCATGTGTCACAAATGGCAAGATTTCCCTCTGTTTTTATTTTTGCATTTCTTTTTAATTTTCCATTGTGTCTGTGTGTGTGTAACATAGCTTCTTTATCCATTCATCCAGTGATGGACAGTTTGTTTCCATATCTTGGCTGTTGTCGATAATGCTGCAGTGAACATGGGTACAGGTTTCTTTTCAAATTAGGGTTTTCATTTCCTTGCAAATCAAATATTTGAGTGACCAAAATGCCCAATAGAGAAATCAATAAAAGATACACAGTTCACAGGAAAAAAATATATATATATACTTATATATATATAAAGAATCTAAACATCACTATGAAATAAAGGCAAATTAAAGCTATAATAGGGACTTCCCTGGTGGTCGAGTGGCTAAGACTCTGTGCTCCCAATGCAGGGGGTCCAGATTTGATCTCTTGTCAGGGAACTAGATCCTGCATGCTTCAACTAAGACCCAGCATAGCCAAATGCATAATTTTTTTTTTTGTAAAAATCTATAATAAATGCTATTTTCACTTGCCTACTGTCCCACAGGTAAATTATCAGCTACTCCATGTTTGCATGGTGCTGACGTATCACAAATCAGATGGGTCAAAGAAATGCTTAACATATTTAAAGATATTTATATTTTCATTTATTTATTTGACTGTCTTGGGTCTTAGTTACAGCATGTGGGATCTAGTTCCCTGATCAGAGACCGAACCTGGGCTCTCTGCATTGACAGTGGAGAGTCTTAGCTAATGAACCACCAGGAAAATCCCTGCTTGACATATTTTTGATGTGTTCAGTGTCCCTGTGCATTAAATATGCTGTTCCTTCTGAATAGAAGGACAATCCTTTAACCCTTTGTCATTAGATTTACATCTAACTCCAACTCATTCTTCAAAACTCAGCTCATCTCATCTTCTCCAGGAAGCCTTTTTGGATTACCATCACAACCACCCTAGTCTGATTAATTTCTCTTCTGGATTTCTGGGTAATTTTTTTTTTTTATCATATTCTTGTCTCATAGATTTCAACCCTTGATTTACATTTTCCTTTCCTTTACTTGTTCCTCTCAACTACTCTGTGAGAGCACCAAGTCTAATTTGATTTTGCGTTCCCAAGGCCTCGCTCCTTGGAAGCACTCAAAGATTCTTTGTTGGATGTATGAATGAAGAACTTGTTACTTCAAAGGGAGATCATAGGTGGTTGATTTAGTGACTCTGGGGTGTGTGTCAAGCACATTCCACTGGGAGGCGGTGTTGTGCAATGAAAAGCTCTCAGCTTAGCATGTATGCCTGGCTTCCACATCACTCTCATCACCTTCTGCCCGCCTCTTCCAGGGCCGTGCAAAATCTTCTCAAACACCAGCAAAATGAGAAGAGTATTTTTCTTATAAGAGTATCATGAGTATTAAAGATAATTAAGGTGTATTTAGGAAAAGTGTCCAGCATATTGTAGGCGTATAAAGAGTGTGTGTGTATGTTAGTCGCTCAGTAGTATCCAACTCTTTGCAACCCAGTGGGCTGTAGCCTACCATTCTCCTCTGTCCATGGAATTCCCCAGGGAAGAATACTGGAGTGGGTAGCCATTCCATTCTCCAGGAGATCTTCCCAACCCAGGGATTGAACTTGGGTCTCCTGCATTGCAGGTGGATACTTTACCATCTGAGTCATCAAGGAAGCCCCTTGTCATAAGGTAATTCTGATTACTTGCTTATATGCTAATAGCCCCAATTCCAGGTAAAAGTCTACTTCAAAGAAGTGTTCTTTGAAATAGCGTTGCAAATTATGGCTTTCGAAAAGGCTGTCAGCCCATTTCTTACCTCCCTCCGAGGTCTTGGGGTTGCAAGGGTTCAGAGGTTCTCAGGGCTCCATGGCACTAGGAGTCCCGCTGGGACTTAGGCAAGTCAAGGGCTTGAGTGACTGTTATCACTGGGTCCTGGCTTAGCTGTGTGTGCAGTAAGTGCATTTTTACACACTGGCCTGGGAAACAAGCCACTGTCTATAATTCTGTTTCTATGGGGAAAGGCTTTCTGTGTTCCAAACAACCCACGTACTAGTGAACTCCTGGAACACAGCCTATTGGTCAGCTGGGACCAGCTGACTGGGTTTATATGGCTAGGCAGCAGCAAGAGCAACTGTACAGTGTTGATCTAATAATCACAAATTCTCTCCACTGACTAATCTAGCTGTGGTCTCCACAACTGAAGAGGAATTTTTAAAAAACTGGAGAGGATTCTACAAAGAACCACAAAGATGGTTAAAGAGCTGCAGGAAAATCTAGTCTGATCTCTATCGTGTCCAGAGGATTCCAGAAACTACCCCTGTGATGCTAGTGAGTGTGTGTTCAGTCGCTCTGTAGTATCTGACTCTTCGCAACACTATGGACTGAACCTTGCAAGGCTCCTCTGTCCATAGGATTCTTGAGGCAAGAATACTGGAGCAGGTTTCTGCTTTCTCTTTCAGGGGAATTTCCTGACCCTGGGATCGAACCCAAGTCCCCTGCATTTCCTACACTGCAGATGGATTCTTTCCCACTGAGCCACTGGAGAAGCCCAACCCCTGCAATAATCACTCTCAAATGAAAAAAGTGTTTGATTCTGCATTGTGTCAAATACCTTTATCATTTGCTAATTGATTATAAATTCATAGGGAAGGGAGCCAAAGTTCGTTGAGCACTCACCTCAGGATCAGGCAGGCCTCTTCTATACAATTCTTAAGTTTATCCTCAGAGACACCCTGCCAGACAGACATTATCATGTCTATTTTACAGATGAGGAAACTGAGATTCCACAAGATTAATTTGCCAAAAATTTTACAGCTAATCATACAGAACCAGAGATCAAATTGCCAGTATCTGTTGGATCATCAAAAAAGCAAGAGAGTTCCAGAAAAATATCTACTTCTGCTTTATTGACTATGCCAAAGCCTTTGATTGTGTGGATCACAACAAACTGTGGGAAATTCGTAAAGAGATGGAAATACCAGACCACCTGACCTGCCTCCTGAGAAATCTGTATGCAGGTCAAGGAGCAACAATTAGAACCGGACATGGAACAACAGACTGGTTCCAAATCAGGAAAGGAGTATGTCGAGGCTGTATATTGTCACCCTGCTTATTTAACTTATATGCATAGTACATCATGAGAAATGCCTGGCTGGATGAAGCCACAAGCTGCAATCAAGACTTTTAGGAGAAATATCAATAACCTCAGATATGCAGATAACACCACCTTTATGGCAGAAAGTGAAGAGGAACTAAAGAACCTCTAGAGGAAAGTGAAAGAGGAGAGTGAAAAAGCTAGATTAAAATTCAGCATTCAGAAAACTAAGATCATGGCATCTGGTCCCATCACTTCATGGCAAATACATGAGGAAACAGTGGAAACAGTAGCTGACTTTATTTTGGGGGGCTCCAAAATCACTGCAGATGGTGACTTCAGCCATGAAATTAAAAGACACTTGCTCCTTGGAAGAAAGGACCAACCTAGACAGCATATTAAAAAGCAGAGACATTACTTTGCCAACAAAGATCTGTCTAGTCAAAGCTATGATTTTTCCAGTAGTCATGTATGGATGTGAGAGTTGGACTATAAAGAAAGCTGAGCACAGAAGAATTGATGCTTTTGCAGTGTGGTGTTGGAGCAGACTCTTGAGAGTCCCTTGAAAAACAGGAGATCCAACCAGTCCATCCTAAAGGAAATCAGTCTTGAATATTTATTGAAAGGACTGATGCTAAAGCTGAAACTCCAGTACTTTGGCCACCTGATGTGAAGAGCTGACTCATTTGAAAAGACCCTGATGCTGGGAAAGACTGAAAGTAGGAGGAGAAGGGGACGACAGAGGATGAGATAGTTGGATGGCATCACCGACTCAATGGACATGAGCTTGAGTAAATTCCGGGAGTTGGTGACAGACAGCAAGGTCTGGAGTGC
This sequence comes from Antilocapra americana, assembly GCA_007570785.1. NCBI lineage: Eukaryota > Metazoa > Chordata > Mammalia > Artiodactyla > Antilocapridae > Antilocapra > Antilocapra americana. The sequence continues at coordinate 13,104,319 of ML661885.1, read as the reverse complement.
TGCAGTTCATGGGGTCGCAAAAGTCAGACATGATTGAGTGACTGAACTGAACTTAATCATATAGAACATAGATTCATATCCAGTCCAGATTAATTTTAAAGTGTTTCCAACAATCAGTTTTACAAGGTTGCCAGAAAAATATGTAAACTTTCTGAAATATCGACATGATCATGCCCATCCCCACATAACACAGTTCGCCAACCCCATGATGCGCCTGGAAGCTAAACCTCCCAACATGGCAGACAGAACCCCCAAGTGCCTTCATTCCTGCAGACCTACCTTGTCTCCTGTCATCACCCACTCTCAACCCAAAGTCTGTGTTTAGTTATTTTCCCGTTTCTCTATTCCTCCAGGTATGTCCAGCCTCCAGGCTTTCACACAGGCTTTTTCTCCTTCTTTCTTGCCTTCTTTCCTCTATTGACCAACTTTCCTCTCCTTCCCACTGTGGACTTCAGCTCATAAATGTCTTTCTTTGGTGTCCTCCCTGGACCTTCAAGAACTATCTAGTCAACCCCTCCCCGTGGTCTCACAACAGGTCACATTTTCCACATAATAGCATATATTGCACTGAATTGTAACTGCGTGTTGAGTTAGCCTTAGACATCCCCTACCCAACACAGACACACACATGCACCCCTCACTCAATTACCATTTGTTAAATAAATGTTGAATCATCACACCACAGGTTATTTTTACAAACAAGAGTTTAAAAAATTGACACTTACATTTGCCTTTTTTAAAAAAGAGGATTTACAGTGATTCTGATCACAATACAGCTCTCTGTTGTTTTCTTGAGAGAAGGAAAAGTGCAGCCCCCAGTAGCATACTGGGAGTTGTGTAAAACATCAGCATGCCCAGGGGAGTGTGTGCCCCAGTGGACACCATCCATCACCTGTATCGTGGCAGAAAAGCGAGATGGTGGACCTTCCATCCCTTTGCTTCAGGAAGGACCCAGGGAATCCATAACTTTCAAAAAAACATTAATCTTTGTCGTGTCTTCCAGAGAGAACTCTCTCATGCTATCCGGTGTCAAACAAGCCTTGGGGTCAGGAAATTCTTCCTTTCGCTTAACATTAGTAAGCCCATTCTTTTTGTGTTCTTGGCAACCAAGAAAACACAGCCATCATCCTCTATGCCATGGTTCTTCTGAAGTCTGTGTTTAGTGCTGATGCTTTATAAGTGACCCTGAAGCTTTTTCTCTCTAGGGTAAATAATCCCAGGTCCTTAGCCCTTCTTTGCTGGTTACTGAATGACTGTTTTGCTTTTCTCTGAACTCTCTCCACATTCTCTGAATCCCATTGAGCGATGGAGAACCAGAGCTGGCCCAGCTCCGTTACAGTTCTGCTCTGTGCAGAGCAGTGTAGCAATTACCTCATGATACAGACATGCTTTTCATTTGCCACAGTTCTCTGCTTGCATTTTTTTTTCAATCAACAGAACTGCAGGGTTGTGACAATTCCTCCCGGTCAGCTGGCTATCCACTAAAGCTATACTTTTAATTTTCCAGCCAACTGCCTTTGAGTGGCTGGCACCTTGCCTTTGAACATGTTCCCTTTTCAACTCCAAGTGCATAATCCTGAATTATTATTATTATTATTTTTTTTTACTGAATTGTATCCGGTCTATGTCCCATTATTTCAGTTGATCAGCATTGCCTTCTAGGACCACTGTAGCCTGCAGAGATCTTTCCGTTTGTGACACTTCAGGGTTTAGGATTTTCATTGCCTGTTTCACATTTTTTGTTGATCAGTGCATTAGTCAGATTACATTAAATTATACTGCTATAAACAAATCATTTCCAAATCTCAATGACTTAAAACCATAGTTTTGAGTTCTCTTTCCCACTCATACTGCAGTCTCGACACTGGTCGTCAGAGGGACTCTGACCGTCAGGGTCACTCCATGGTCCAGGTAGGTCCATGCTATTGCGCCATCACCTCAACTCAAGGCTTCCAGGTTGGCTGGGGCTGGGTCACAGAGCATGGAGAAGGCAGGTGTTTGGCATGTTTATTCCATCTAGAAGTGATGCACATTGCTTATGCTATTTCTTTGATGCAAGTAAGTCGTGTTCTTGTGACTCATTCCAAGGGCAATATGTGCCCCAAAGGACAGAAGAACAAGAGAGAAACCCTGGTACCCTCGGAAGGTCTCCCGCAGTCAATGAGATCGCAGCTTTTCTGAACACCTCAATCTTGTCTTTTATTTCTGCATGTGTGCTCAGTCTCAGTGGTGTCTGACTCCTTGTGGCCCCATGGGCTGTAGCCCACCAGGCTCCTCTGTCCAAGGAATTTTCCAGGCAAGAATACTGGAGTGGGTTGCCATTTCCTTCTCTAGGATATCTTTCCAATCCTGTGACTGAACCCATGTCTCTTGCGTCTCCTGCATTGGCAGGTGGATTCTTTACCACTAGCACCACCAGAATTTATTTCTGCATCTTCCATAAATTCTTAGGGACTTGCAGATTCTGGATCTGTTTCTCTTCCACAAAAATAGAGGCAGTTTTTTTCTCCCATGGTCTAGATTATACACGAAGATATTAGGTCCAAGACCAGATTCTGCAAAAAGCTACTAGCAGAATATCGAGGCTGAGTCACTGATAATGTTTTCTCTCTACAAATAGGAGTGCTGTGAAAGATAGAATTGTTAGGAAACCAGTGGCATGAACATGTGAGAGACAACTCTCTCTCAGTCCACCAGATCTGCTGCTTAGTCAGACTTGCTATTATAACTTCATATTTTGCAAACAGTAGATGGAAGTGCAGACCATCCCCAGTGGTTTTGAAATCTAAATAAGACAAAGACAATCAAATCTAAATGCAGAAGTGAGCCTGCAGAAAAAGGATTGTGGATTGGGAATCTGAGTCCCACTTAGCTTCTAGGGAGCTCTGTGACCTTGGGAAAGTCATTCTACCACATGAATCTCCAGCTCTTTCCTGGAATAGGGTGGGATTTGATTTGTGGTTTTCAGCTCTAGCTGTTAATCAGAATCCCCTGAAGAGCTTTTTATAAACAGATTTTTAAGCCTCATCTGAACCTTCTAAATCATCTAGGGCGGGACCTGGAATCTATTCAGAGTTGAGGACATCATCTCTAATCTTTAAGTGTGGAGTACCCCACCACTGATGCTTTTGAACTGTGGTGTTAGAGAAGACTTGAGAATCCCCTGGACAGCAAGATCAAACCAGTCAACCCTATGGATGTGAGAGATGGTTGGATGGTATCACTGACTCGATGGACATGAGTTTGAGTAAATTCTGGGAGTTGGTGATGGACAGGGAAGCCTGGCATGTTGCAGTCCTTGGGGTCTCAAAAAGTCAGACACGACTGAGCAACTGAACTGAACTGATGGATGTGAGAGTTGGACTATAAAGAAAGCTGAGTGCTGAAGAATTGATGCCTTTGAACTGCGGTGTTGGAGAACTCTTGAGAGTTGTTTGGCTTGTAGGAGATTAAACTAGTCAATCCTAAAGGAAATCAGTCCTGAATATCCATTGGAATAACTGATGCTGAAGCTGAAACTCACATACTTTGGCCACCTCATGCGAAGAGCTGACTCATTAGAAAAGACCCTGATGCTGGGAAAGATTGAAGTGGGGAGGAGAAGGGGACACCAGAGGATGAGATATTTGGATGGCATCACCAACTCAATGGACATGAGTTTGGGTAAGCTCTGGGAGTTGGCGATGGACAAGGAAGCCTGGTGTCCTGCAGTCCATGGGACTGCAAAGTCATATACAACTTATCGACTGAACAGCAAAACCCCCACCATTCTGTCCTTGACCCTGTCTCAGATTTTCCACATGGCATATTTCCAGGATTCCATGTCTTTAATCAGAACCTAGTAAGCACAAAACTGAATTCATCATTCAGCCCTGAATGAAAATATCTAGATTTTGTGTAGGTGAACAGTACAATCTTTTGTCCCATCAGTGAAGCCAGAAAAGCCTGGATTCATTCCTCTCTTTCCCACCCAGTTAATCTCTCAGTCCTGAATTTCTCTCCCCTTTATGCCTAGAGCCCTGGCTCAGGCTTTCACTGTTGCTGGGACTAGTGCATTAGACTCTTTCTAGATTTCCTTGAGTTGAAACTCACTGATTCTACCTCCTACCCTATCCGTAACCCTCAGTTTCAGAGTGGACATTCTAACATAAAATGTTAGCATCTTCAATGCTTTTCCTATTACTACTAGTTTAAAATCTAAATTCTCTTGTATTTGCACATAGACATTCAAGGTCCTTCAAGATTTTACCCCAGCATTTCAAGGTCATTGGCAGTGGCTTCACTGCTGACACCATACTCAAAGCAGCCCTTAGCCACTAGTGATCCCTCGGCTTCTCCATGTCTTTGTATACATTGTTCTCCAATAGAAACATTATTCCTACACCTGTTTTCTGAATATGATCTGCTCACTGCCAGCTTTGGGAAGTCTTTACGGTCTTCTCCTGATAGACTAAGAAACTACTTCTCCTATTTTCCCACTGTACTTTGCTTATTACCGATCTAAACTCATACTGCTTACCACATGATAGACCAATAAATTGAGAGATGAGTTGTTGGGGCAAGAAATAGTGATTTTATTCAGAAAGCCAGCACATTGAGATGGTAGACGAGTGTCCTAAAGAACCATCTTACCCAAGTTAGATTTCAGGCTTTTTTTATTCTACAAGGGGAAGGGGTGTGGTTGGTTGCTGCAAACTTCTTGGTGCTGGAGTCCTTTGTTCTTACAGCTGTTCATGTAGGTCAGGTCATGATGTTCCTGTAAACCTCCAACAAGATAAATGTTACTCACCATTCTGCAATTTTTTTTAAATCTCTCTATGAATGGGAAAGTTTTATACCTTTAAAGGTCAGAGCCTTGAGAATGAGCTATCCTGTATATTTCAGGCTACAGGAAATATAATTAACTTGTATCAAAAGCAATAGAATACAAAGGTTAAAGTAAAAGAAAAAGATCCAATATGGAGCCAGATTTGTTCTTCCCTATTACAGGCTCACGCTTCCATAATAGCATTTGTTTGACTGGGTTATAATGGCTTTTCTGTGTATCTACCTCCTCTATTGGAAGGGAAGCTACCGAGGCCTGGGGCAATGCCTGGCACAAAACACAAATATGAGATGACTGAATGAATGAATGACCCTGTCAGTTCTAAACATCCTGTAAGCCTAGAAATGCTTCAGAACAAAATATGAGGTAAAATATTAAATTTCATGATTAAATTAACACCTAAGCAATAATTTGCAGCCAGGTGGGAATGGACAGAGGTCTCAGCAGGGAGTGGGCAAAAGATGGGTAAAGAAGACCAATGCAATCCTGGGCAGAGCAGAAAATCAACATCCTGACCCCAGCTCTGCATCCTTAACGGCGGAGCTATTTTACAAGATTGATTTAGAAGTGAAGTGGCTAGAAAATTAAGATCAATTTGATTGAAAGCCACTGAAGACCATAATTTCACAGAAGAACCATTTAAATGCTTAAAGTAAATAATTTTCACTTCCAGTTGCTTTTCTCTGACCCTCTTCTCTGATATTGACATGGGCTAAGCCTAAAAAAACTGAAACTCTCCTTAGAAAAGAGAAAAGATGTAGAATGTCCAAAGGGAAGCATCTTCCCATTGGTTCTTCTCTGAAGGGAAACTTCACTGACAGGCTCCTTAAAGCTCCTGCCATCTGCTCATCTGTGCTCCGTCGTATCCAGCTCTCTGCAACCCCACGGACTGTAGCCCACGAGGCTCCTTTGTCCATGGGATTTCTCAGGCAAGAATACTGGAGTGGGTTGCCATTTGCTTCTCTAGAGGATAGATATGACCCAGGGATCAAACACACGTCTTCTGAATTGGCAGGCAGATTCTTTACCACTAGCGCCACCTGGGAAGGCCCTTGAACCAGGGCTCAAAGAGGCAGTTTCTGTGGTCAAGACCCTCATCTCCATGAAAAATGTCTCGCTTTTAATACACTTCTTGTTTAAACAAACCTTAGAGGACCATTTGGTGCCAGCTTCTTAGAACTGGCGTATAATGAATTTTTTTCTTGGCTATTTATGCTACCCAGCCTGTAGACTTAAACTTAACAAAGAACGTTTAGTATAAGGTAGCAATGTGAATGAATAGTTTTTTGTGTGCTTACTAAAAATGGGGGCTCCAAAGAACAAATCAAAAATCCATTAGGAATAATTCTGCTTTACCCAGTGATGGGCAGAAATCATGCAAGGAAATGGGAGGGAATTATGAAAGACCTTATTCTAAAAAGGCAGCAGTGTCAAATGTCAATCAAATAACTGTTGAACAAAACCAGCCCAGACAACCGCTCAGATGTAGGAATGAGCCACCACACCCAGCCCTCTGTGTCTCTCCTCCTGTGTCTCAGTCTCTATGTTTCTGTCACACACACATACTTCACAAATAAAATTCACTCAATCAGAACCATATCAGGGCAAAGCTCCTCTTTTGGCTGATACTTAAACTTTGCAATAATTACTGGTATGAAATTCTTTAGCAGCAAAGAACAAGGTCATTCTCTATGACTCCTTTTTGTTCTGAAGGTAAAAACAAAGGTTCTTTTAAAAAATTTTTTTATTTGAGTATAGTTGATTTACAGTGTTATGTTAGTTTCAGGTGTTCAGCAAAGCAAATCCATTATATATATACATACATCCACTCTTTTTTAAGATTCTTTTCTGATATAGGCTGTTTCAGAGTGTTGAGGAGAGTTCCTCGTGCTGTACTGAAGGTCCTTATTATCTATTTTATATATAGTTGTGTATATATGTATATGTCAATCCCAATCTCCCAATTTATCTCTCCCTTGCTTATCTTCTGGTAAGTATGTTTTCTGCATCTTTGACTCAAATTCTGTTTTGTACATAAAGTTAACTTGTACCCTTTATTTAGATTCTATATAGACAGTATCATATGATATTTATCTTTCTGTGTCTGATTTAAGACATAGTTTCTCATAATCACCTAAGGCCTAACCTAATCTAACAGCCATTAACTCTTCCATCTTTTGTAATCTGCTTGCTCCCACTCAGCCCTAATGGCTTTATTTTGGTCCTTCATAAGTGTGGGACTCACTGCCACTTTAGGACCTTTAAAATGCCCGAAGCCCTGTCTTCTCTCACTACAAGCTTTTAAAAAAATTTTTATTTATTTTTAATTGAGAGATAATTACTTTATGATATTGTGTTGGTTTCTGTCATACATCAGTATTAATCAGCCATAGGTATATATATGTCCCCTCCCTCCTGAGCCTCCCTCCCACCTCCCACCTCCCACCCCATCACACCCCTGTAGGTTGTCACAGAGCACTGGGTTTGAACTCCCTGTGTTATACATAAAATTAGATACTGGCTATCTATTTTAAATACGGTAGTGTGTATGTTTCCATACTACCCTCTCAATTCATCCCACCCTCCCCTTCTCCCACTGTGTCCATAAGTCTATTCTCTGTCTGCATCTGCATTGTTGCCCTGCAAAGTTTCATTAGTACCATCTTTCTAGATTCCATATAAATGCATTAATATATGATATTTGCATTTCTCTCTCTGACTTACTTCACTCTATATAATAGGCTCTAGGTTCATCTACCTCATTAGAACTGACTCAAATGCATTCCTTTTTATGGATGAGTAGTAGCCTGTTGTATGTTTATGCACCACAGCTTCTTTATCCATTCATCTGTCAGTGCACATCTAGGTTGCTTCCATGTCCTAGCTGTTGTAAATAGTGCTGCAGTGAACATTGGGGTACATGTATATATTTCAGTTATGGCTTCCTCAGGGTATATGCCCAGTAGTAGGATTGTTGGGCCATATGGTAGTTTTATGCTTAGTTTTTTAAAGAATTTCCATACTGTTATCTAAAGTGACTATCAATTTACATTCCTACCAACAGTGCAAGAGGGTTCCATTTTCTCTGCACCCTCTCCAGCATTTATTGTTTGTAGATTTTTTGATGATGGCAGTTCTGACCGGTAATTCTAACTTATCCTTCACATCTCAATTTGAACATATCTTCTTCAAGAAAGCTTTCAGGGATGCCCCAGAGCAGATCAGCTTTGTTTTAGAAAGTCCCCTACTGCCATATATATCTTTGCTTCATGTCACTCTTTGCATTTTTGTCATAATGTATTCATTTGTGAAATTAATTCATGTCTCATCTCCCCAACCCCAATGGTAAACCCCAGGAAAGCAGGCTCCATTTCTGGGTCTGTTCATCACCATACCTCAGTGCCTAACAAGGTTCTTAGTACATGGTAGGGACTCAGTGCTTTTTTGTTAAGCGAATGAATAAATGAACTGGTCCAATCCAGAAAACAAAGCTAACTCTTTTCATTCTCTCTCTCAAGAACCTGAAGATATCCACACACCTTTAATTAAGATTTAACATGGACATTCTGTTTTAGAGAAAAATGCACTTCAGGACTAATTACGATTTCACAGGACGAGGCAATCTTTAGTCACAGACTCTTTCTCTCTGTATCACTTCCTAGACTTACTCCAGGTTCAGGATAGCAGAAGAAAATATTGTATTTGTAAGTGGTTTCCTGCATCTATGCTCTTTCCAATGTGACTTGCAGTTCATCAAGAGATGAAGACTATTTCCTCACCTCTAAAATCTGGGCTGGTCTTGTTATTTACTTTGCCTATAGAATGCGGTGGAAATAACATTCAGCCCATCACGAACCAATGCCTCAAGAAGCTTCACTTGCTTCTGTTCTTGCATTGCTGCCACGTTACAAGATCAAGCCCACACTAGCCTGTTGGAGTGTGAGAGCTGTGTGGAGCAATGTCAAGTTATCACAGACAAGGCAATTCTAGATCAGCTGTCTGCCAATCTCTAGGTAGAGATCAGCCAAGACTGTCTTAGATCAGCAAAACTGCTCAATCAACCTATAGCTAAATAAGTGCTTATCGTTTAAGTTTGGCACGGTTTGTTACATGGCAATAACTATCTGAGACACCATTTAAGGCAATGTTACTAGGCTTCTGAAAGTAATTACTGTTACTCCATTCCCTTTGCTCCTGCTTCAATAGCACAGAACTTTCAGGTAGATAAACCTAGTTATAAATCTTCCCTGAAACATGTATTAACCAGATGAATTTTGGACAACTTAATAGTAGTTTTAAGGCTCAAATTTCTTATCTATAAAATATTTATTTATTTTTGGCTGCACTTGTTGCTCTGCATGGACTTTGTCTAGTTGTGGTGAGTGGAGACTACTCTTCTTTGCAACGCTCGGACTTCTCACTGTGATGGCTTCTCTTGTTGTGAAGCACGGGTTTTAGGTGCTCTGACTCAGTAGTTGTGGCTTTCAGGCTTAGTTGGCCCGTGGCACATAGGATCTTCCTGGACCAGGGATTGAACCCACATTCCTTGCATTGCCAGGTTGATTCTTAAGGATTTCCCTGACGGTCCAGTGGTTATCTATGAAATAGAACTAATAATATTGTCACAAAGAAGGAATCTAATTGTCCCCCAATATCTTACCTTCCTTTCTCTATGTTTTAGATTCCCCAGTTTTTAATTGGGCACATGGCCACCCACCTAGGTATGCTTATGTGACTAGATTCTGGCCAATGAGCTCTACATGAAATATCATGTTGTAGAAACATTCCTAAGGAAGTTGGTACATTTCTTTCACCCTCGTTTTCTTCATTCCTTTCCTTTCTATTGGCATGGCAGCTAGTGGCCACTTAGGGAGAGGAAGAGTTTGGATTCCTAAGGACTTTGTAGAGCAGAACTTTGGAGCCAGCCCTAGACTGCTTATAATGCAGGGATGATCCCCTGGAGAAGGAAATGGCAACCCACTCCAGTATTCTTGCCTGGAAAACTCCAGGAACGGAGGAGCCAGGTAGGCTATAGTTCCTGGGGTCGCAAAGATTCAGACACAATTAACTTTCACTTTCACTAGACTGCCTACCTCTGGATGTTAATGTGAGAGGAATGAAATTCTTGCTTGTTTAAGACATCATTATCTTAAGGTTTCTGTTATTCACAACTGAATCTAATCCAAGTTGATCTAAATACATTCCTTGGTTTATTGTGAGTTAGGTGGTAATATAAGCGCCTACATCCCAGGGATCAAACCAGTATCTCTTAAGTCTCCTGGGTTGGCAGGTGGGTTCTATACCACTAGCGCCATCTGGGAAGCAGTAAGATACAGTAAGAGACAATAAATGGATGTAGCTTTTATTATTTTTTGATTGATAGTAATAATAGAGGCAATACCAACATACCTCCACAGCTAATGCCAAGATAAAACTGGCAATATTGTTGAAGTCAGCTAAAAATATGGCTGTAGTCATAATATTTACATAATAGTATAGATCTGTGAGATGTTTGCTGATTATGTTATCTAAAAGAGTTTCCTTCTTAACTCATTCATCACTAAAATAAAATTTTATCTTAATGAAATTTAGCAAACATATACATTAGCAATGTTAGTACAGCACTCACTTTGTCATAAATTTTAATTCACTCATGTAGTAATCCCCTCAAAACATGGCAAAATAGGAGAAGGTTTTTAGCCTTTTTTCCCCTCATAAACATTTTAAAACTATATTAAGAAAACACAATCTTCATATGTACTTGAAAAGTAATGTTTTATATAAATATATACATATATATATATATATATATATATATACAACTACATTTACTAAGGCCATACAGTTTCTTAACAAAAAAATTATGCCGCAGCTTTAAAATACTGAAAAACTTTATTTTAGCTATTGGAAGAAGTAGTCTTTAGAAAACGATTAGCATTGTAACTCTGCCATTAGCTTCTTTGGTATTCCCTACTGTGAAGATCATTATTTTGAGACTTGGAAAGTCAGCAAAAAGGCATGCAGAACCTCTCCCAGTACTGAATCAATTTTTTTTAAAGACAAAATTTCCTCAGAAATATGGTGAAACACAGAGAAGTCATTCATAATGAGTTCCTCAAGCAAAAATTCTTTTTAATTATTTGAACATTGGAAAAAGAGCTCACAGAGAAATACTGTTCACAGTGAATTCCATATAAGCATTTGATAGTTAATTGTCACTACCATAGTAACTAACAGGTCCCAATTTAACTGGAATTGGGCTTTCCTATTGTGGTGGCTTTTTCTGTATGGAAATCTATTATGAAGACTTAAAGTCCTATACTGTGGAGATCAAGAGAGTTTTTTTTTTTTTAATGGCTATTAAAGGAAATTGGTCTAAATATTCCAGAAAAAGCCAGACTAATTTAACAGGAGAGTCAAAAGGTTTGACATGTCTTTTTTGGCCTGAGGGATCTTAGTTCTTTGACCAGGATCGAACACACATCCCCTGCAGCAGAAGTGCACAGTCTTAACCACTGGACTGCCTGGAAAGTCCTGAATTTGAGATGCCTTAGGGGGAATGGCCATCTGACTAGTAAGACACACAAGTACAAGAGAAGCAAAGTCAAGGCAAGAGGAAGGACAGCCTGTGGTTAAGTTGCCTATTGGTGTAACCAGCGGGATGCTAGTTGGGAATAGCAGAACATAAGACTGGCAATGTATACTGTGACATTATAGAGGGTGCAATATGGGATGTTGCATCTAATTCATTAATAATTGGTAACCATTAAAGAGTTTTTAACAGAAAGGTAAAAAAAAAGTGTTGACTTCATGGGGTGAATTCTACCAAACATTTATAGAAGAGTTAATACCAGTTCTTCACGAATTCTTCCAAAAATGCAAAGGTGAGAGATCACTTCCCAGCTTGTTCTATGAGACCACAATTTCCCTGTTACTAAAACCAAGCAAAGACATCACAAGAAAAGAAAAATTTTTGATAGCAAAAAAATTCAATTAAAAAATGGGCAAAGAAAAAATAAATAAATAAAAATAAAAAATGGGCAAAGGATATGAATTGGTATATCGCCAAGAAAGATATACAAATTGCCAATAAGCACATAAAAAGATACTCAGCATCATTATGGAATGCAAATCAAAATTGCAAGGGACCCTGCTTCATACCCACTAGTTTAGCTATGATAGAAAAAACAGTAACAGGTGTTGGTGAGAATGTGCAGAAATTGAAACCCCCAAAGTCCACTAGTAGGAATGTACAATAGTGCATTAATTTTGGAAAACAGTGTGTCAATTCCTTAATAGTTAAATATAAGGTTATATTATGACCCACCAATTCCACCCCTAAGTTTATACCCAAGAGAAATGAAAACATGCTCACACGAAAACCTGTAAATGAATGTACACACAGCAATATTCCTAGTAGTCCAAAGGTAGAAACAATCCAAGGGTTCATCAACTGATTGACAGACAAAATGTGGTATCCATACATAATACAACATAGATGGTCCTTGAGAACAATATGCTAAGGGAAAGAAGCCTGGCACAGAAAGACCACATAGTATATGATTCCATTTATGTGAAATGTCCAGAATAGGGAAATCTATAGAGATAGAAAGGAGACTTGCATTTGTCTAGTACTGGATGGTGAGATTGGAGGACTGGAACATGATATTTAAGGGACAAGAGTTTCTTTGGGGGATGATACACATGTTCTAAAATTGATTGTGGTGATTATTGCACAACTCTGTAGACATACTAAAAACCACTGAATTGTCAAAAAGGAAGATCAGTGCTATGTTTGAGGGAGATCACTGATGGGAGTGGAGAGAAACAGAGAGCAAAGGAAACAGTTATGAAGTGATTACTTTCCTAATATAGACCCAGAGAGAAGCCATTTCAGATCCTCTCTTCCTTGACTCTCCAGGCCCATTCTCATCAAATGCAATCAGAACACACTTAGTTACCAATCTATACTTGGAAACTTGAGAAATATGCTACAGGATGAGACTTGCGATGAGGAAATCATAAAAGAAATATCCAGCTCTCTAGTGATCATTTTTATTATTTAAGTAACCAAAGGAAAAGGCCAGTTTCTTAACTGGTCTCTTAAAGATCAGGAATTTAAACTTTGATTCTAGGCAAGAGGTATTTAGCTGACGTGGGGCCTCACACCAAATGGTGAATGAATTTCTGCTTTGTGCCTGACAAACAGTAGTCCTGCATAATATTTCTAAAGGAAGTTAACTGAATGAATCTTAAGAATAGAAACAGATTTTATAGTAAGTGCTACCTAAATATGGCCATGAAAGACATTGTGAGATGGGAAAGTAACACGATCTTAAACTGGTGATGGAGAAAAGTTATGAAGAAAAAGGAATATTCAATTATTTAATAAGACAGTGAGTCTCTAAAATAGGTCATGAGTTTCTTCCATCCCTTTCAGGAAAAAAATATTGGAAAGAAAAAGAAATAAATTGTAAAGTTATATAAAGGAGTAAGAATATTGCACCCTAAGAATATAGAGAGGCAAAAATCAATTAATGTAATCCATTTCATCAAAAGTCCAAAGGAGAAAAATCATGGTCATATCGATAGATGTATAAAAAGCATTTGATCAAATCCAATACTGATTCGTGATAAAAGGTCCAGCAAACTAGAAATAGAGGGAAATTTTCTCAGCTTGAGAAAGAATAAAAATAAGAATTAATTATATACCCAGAGACCAAAGCCTTTTAAGGATGCCAAATGGAAAAACAAATTGTTACACAAAATTTTGGTAAGGAAAAAGATTAAGGAAAAGAATAAGGAAATAAAAGAAAACAAAGGAAAATTGAGAATGAAAACAAAAATAAGGAGCTGTCTTCAGTGTCCAAAACTGAAAATAATAGTCATCAGAAACACCACCCCGAGACCGTCATGTCCTCCCAGCCAGCTCTAGCCAGAGAGATCTGGCTTCTCTTATCTAGAGAGCTTCTGTTCTTTGTTCTAGGGAATAATTAGGAAGTTGGGAAGAAATAAGCCCAAGATTCAGGGATTACTAACTGCTGTCTCACAAGAATGATGATTAAAATATCGTGATTAAGAGTCAAGGACCTTCAGCCCCTTGGAGTGCTGATTACAAAGTGATTAGGAAGGATTACTGTGAGATTAACAATGTTTGCAAGGAAGATGATTTGATTCATTCCAGGCGTTAGGGACAGAGGTGGCAGATGGTTTCATTCTACCAAGAGAAACTGTAAAACATACAGAATAAAAGGCAGTTGAATTTTTACCCTATTTTCTTTGAAAAACAGAGAAAAAAAAAGCTCTTTATGGGAGAGAACATGTTTAAGGCTTACATCATACCTTTTCAGTTTGTTGAGAGTGTGAAAATGACGTGGTTAGTTTCTGTCTGGGAGGAATGGAGAGATCCAGATAATGAAAACATTTAGAGTAGGGTACTGATTTGGTCCTTTATGTATTAATTAAAAACCCTTTGATGAGAATTTTTGATGTAAACTAACTTGCTTGGTTCACAATTTAGACAGGTGTGGAAGGAAGCAGAGTAGTTTTAGATGCTCAAACTAGTACTTGCATATGCAGATGACATGTTAATGATTTTATCAACTGATGAGTCTGTAAAAAAAAAATCCCTTGAATATTGCAGCATATGTTTAAAGCAGCTGGTTCTAAAATAAATTTAAGACCAGCTATTTGCTTGATAGGGCTGACGAATATGAACAGGTGATCATCTTGGAAGAGGTTGTTTAAAAATGAACCAATTGGGAGTTTGGAAGGGTTTTTACAGAGTCAAAACAATGAAAAAAAATCACACAGAAAATCAATGTAGCAGATAAGTTACTGTCTCTAGCAGACTTGGAAGTTATTTTGTTGTACTGAATGTGTCATTAATCAAAAAAATTTTTCATTGCCTTGAGCCATATGGAAGTGATTTGCTATGTTTTTCTTGCTGTCCATTTGCAAAGTTATGTTTGAGAGAGCTGGCAAAGTGCCTTTAGAAAAACACCATCTTTACAAAGGTACCTTAATGAGCTGATTGAAGACAAGATTCTTTGCATGGCAGCCATGAGGGATGTGGTAGTCTTAACTTGTAAGAAGAGTCTATGAGAAAGAACTTGGTAAAAAAAATTCTTCCTCAAATAATTCTGCTATTCAGAGACATAGGAATCATGTATACTGAGTACGCTGACTACTTAGAATTATCTAAGTAGAAGAACCTTTCCAATCAGTACAGTTTGGAAGCATTATTTTATAATTTTTGAAAACCTTCTCTTGCCTGGAGAATCCCATGGACAGGGGAGCCTGGCAGGCTATAGCCCATAGGGTCATTAAGTCGGACGTGACTTAGCAACTACACAGAATATGATGAAGAGACTGACTAATGTAGAACTGTTAAAAGGCTGCTGAATCTGCTCCTGAAGGAAAATGATGTAAGGGAAAGAGCCAGGAGATGAGAGTCAAGATAGCTAGTTTTCTGGGAATTCCCTGATGGTCCAGTGGTTAGGACTTGGCACTTTCATTGCTGGGGCCCAAGTTCAATTTCTGGTCAGGAAACTAAGATCCTGCAAGCCAGGTGGCATGGCCAAAAAAAGAAGATAGCTGGTTTTCAGGACCAAGCCTGTTGTCACTCCTTCATTGTCAACTTTGTTTTCTTCATATGCAAAAAGGGGGGAGAAAAAAAGGTAATAGCTAATGTTTATAAAATTCTCACTGTCTGTCAGGCACTTTTTAAAAAGTTTACATATACTTATTTCATCTCCCCAGTACAAGTTGAAGTAAATACTATTATCATCCCCATTTCGCAGTAAACTAATTGCGATTGTAAAACATATCAGACTGCCCACTGCTGTAGTTCAGTTGCTCAGTCTTGTCCAATTCTTTGTGACCCCATTTACTGCAGCACATCAGACTTCCCTGTCCTTTACCATCTCCTGAAGCTTGCTCAAACTCATGTCCATTGAGTCTGTGATGCCATCCAACCACCTCATCCTCTGTGAACCACCTCTCCTCCTGCCTTCTGTCTTTCTCAGCATCAAGTTCTTATCCAGTGAATCAGCTCTTCACCTCAGGTGGCCAAAGTGTTGAAGCTTCAGTTTCAGCATCAGTCCTTTGAGTGAATATTTAGGGTTAGTTTCCTTTAGGATTGATTTGTTTGATCTCCTTATAGTCCAAGGGACTCTCAAGAGTCTTCTCCAACACCACAGTTGGAGAATTACGAGAATTCTTCAGCACTCAGCCTTCTTTATGGTCCAACTCATATCCGTACATGACTACTGGGAAAACCACACTGCCCATGCTGCTGCTGCTGCTAGGTCGCTTCAGTCGTGTCCAACTCTGTGCCACCCCATAGACGGCAGCCCACCAGGCTCCTCCATCCATGGGATTCTCCAGGCAAGAACACTGGAGTGGGCTGCCATTTCCTTCTCCAATGCATGCACGCATGGTAAGTCACCTCAGTCGTGTCCGACTCTATGTGACTCTATGGACAGCAGCCCACTGGGCTCCTCCATCAGCAGGATTCTCCAGGCAAGAATACTGGCGTAGGCTGCCATTTCCTTCTCCATAAAAACTGATTATTACAGACTTCCCTGGTGGTCCAGTGGCTAAGACTTAAGCTTTCAATGCAAGGGTTCCTGATCAGGGAACTAGATCCCACATGCTATAACTAAGAGTTCTCATGCTACAGCTGAATATCCCTTGTGCCACAACTAAGACTGGGTGCAACCAAATAAATAAGAACGAATTATTAAAATGTAAGGTTGTGGGATTTTCATTTTGTTTTGTTTCTTTGGCTGCACTGAGAGGCTTGCGGGATCTTAGTTCCCCTGACCAGGGATCATACCCCCAGTCCTCGGCAGTGAAGGCCTGGAGTCCTAATCATTGAACTCCAGGAAATGGTGAAGAATCTGCCTGCAATGCAGGAGACCTACGCTCAGTTCCTGGGTTGGGAAGAGCCCCTGGAGAAAGAAATGGTTACCCACTCCTGTATTCTTACCTGGAGAATTCCATGGACAGAGGAGCCTGGTGGGCTATAGTCCATGAGGTCACAAAGAGTTAGACACTGCTAAGTCACTAACTCTTTCACTTAATATGAAATCTAAACTACAGAGCAGTTTGGATATACTCCAGACTAAGAACAGAGGCTTCCCTTGGTGGCTAAGATGGTAAGGAATAAGAATCTGCCTGCAATGGTAAACCTGGGTTTGATATCTGGGTTGGGGAGATCCCCTGGAGGAGGGGATGGCAACCGACTCCAGTATTCTTGCCTGGAGAATTCCACGGACAGAGGAGCCTGGTGGGCTACAGTCCATGCAGTTGCGAAGAGTCGGACATGACTGAGTGGCTAAGCACATAAACACCAGAATAAAGGAGCTAGATTAAAAGTTTCCTTGTATGTCCATTCATGCAAAAAGAGAAAAATCTTAGAAAACTAGAAATAGATGAATATGTTCCTAATTTGACAAAAAGAATCTATAAAAACATGCAATAAACATTATATTTGATGGTGAAATACTAAAAGTACAAACATCAAGAACAAAACATGGATGCTCATCATCACTATTTTTAATAACACTGAACTACAGTACCAATGTAATAAGTTAAAAAAAATTATTAGAATGACAAAGGAAGAAATAAAACTGTCATTTTTCACTGATGATGTGATTACATATGGAGAAAATATGAGAAAATCTGCTCTGGATGTAGCAAGATCACCACATTCACAAGATCAGTATAAAATATCAATGTTATTTATATTTAATGAAAACAATTAAAAATAAAATTAAAAAATCACTTAGAAATTACAAGTGTTGGCAGGGATGTGGAGAAAAGGAAACACTTGTGTACTGTTAGTGGAAATGTAAACTGGTACAGCCAATGTGGACAACAGTATGGGGATTCCTCAAAAAAGTAAAACTAGAGCTAAGTAGATGACATAGCAATTCTGAGTATTTACTCAAGAAAAATGAAAACACTAACTCAAAAAGATATATGATTCCCCCCCATGTCTATCACAGCGTTATTTACATAGAAACAATCTAAATGTCCACTGATGGATGAATAAGTAAAGAAACTGTTGGAACTTCCTGGTGGTCCAGTGGTTAAGACTCCAAACTTCCACTGCAGGAGGGTGGGATCCCGGTCTGGAAACTAAGATCCCACCTGCTGTGCAGCACACCAAGAATAAAAAGAGAATGATCTACATAAACACAAGAGAACAGCATTTGGCCATAAAAAAGAAAGAAGTCTTGCCATTTGTGACAATACAGATGGACCTTGAGGGCATAATACTAAGTGAAATAAGTCACACAGAAAAAGATAAATACCAGGTGATCACACTTCTGTGTGGCATTAAAAAAAAAAATGAGCTCATGGATACAGAAAAGGTGTGGTGTTTGCCTGAGTTGTGGTGGGGGGAGGGTGAAAAAAATAAGTGAAGGGGATCAAAATGTACAAAATTCCAGTTATAAAATGAGTAAATCATAAGGATGTACAACGTGGTGATTATAGTTGATAATACTGCATTGCATAGTTAAAAATTTACAGCAAAAGAAAAAAATTTTGTAACTATTAATATGCATGGTGATAGATGCTAACTGTACTCAGTGTGGTGATCATTTTGCAATGTACACAGATATCAAATCATCACATTAACAGGAAACTAGTATATGTCATCTGGGTCATGACCCAGATAACCACAATGGTGTGATCACCCACCTAGAGCCAGACATCCTGGAATTCGGTCAAGTGGGTCTAGTGGAGGCAATGGAATTCCAGTTGAACTATTTGAAATCCTAAAAGATAATGCTGTGAAAGCGCTGCACTCAATATGCCAGCAAATTTGGAAAACTCAGCAGTGGCCATGGGGCTGGGAAAGGTCAGTTTTTATCTGAATCCAAAAGAAGGGCAATGCCAAAGAATGTTCAAACTACCGCACAATTGGATTCATCTCACATGCTAGCAAAGTCATGCTCACCATTCTCCAAGGGAGGCTTCAACAGTACATGAACTGTGAATTTCCAGTTGTCCAAGCTGGATTTAGAAAAGGCAGAAGAACTGGAGATCAAATTGCCAACATCTGTTGGATCATAGAAAAAGCAAGAGAATTCCAGAAAAACATCTACTTCTGCTTTGATTACACCAAAGCCTTTGACTGTGTAGATCACAACAATCTGTGGAAAATTCTGAAAGAGATGGGAATACCAGACCACCTTACCTGCCTCCTGAGAAATCTGTATGCAGGTCAAGAAGCAACAGTTAGAACTGAACATGGAACAACAGACTTGTTCCAGATCAGGAAAGGAGCACATCAAGGCTGTATATTGTCACCCTGCTTATTTAACTTATATGCAGAGTACATCATGAGAAATGCTGGGCTGGATGAAGCATAAGCTGGAATCAAGACTGTCGGGAGAAATATCAATAACCTCAGATTTGCAGATGACACCACCCTTACTGCAGAAAGTGAAGAGGAACTAAAGAGCCTCTGATGAAAGTGAAAGAGGAGAGTGAAAAAGCTAACTTAAAGCTCAACATTCAGAAAACTAAGATCATGGCATCTGGTCCCATCACTTCATGGCAAATAGATGGGGAAACAGTGAAAGACTTTACTTTCTTGGGCTCCAAAATCACTGCAGATGGTGACTTCAGCCATGAAATTAAAAGACACTTGCTCCTTGGAAGAAAAGCTATGAACCAAGACAGCATATTAAAAAGCAAGGACATCACTTTGCTGACAAAGATCTGTATAGTCAAAGCCATGATTTTTCCAGTAGTCATGTATGGATGTGAGAGTTGGATAAAGAAACCTGAGCATCAAACATTATGCTTTTTAACTGCGGTATTGGAGAAGACTCTTGAGAGTCCCTTGGACTGCAAGGAGATCCAACCAGTCAATCCTAAAGGAAATCAGTCCTGAATATTCATTGGAAGGACTGAGGCTAGAGTTAAAACTCCAATACTTTGGTCACCTGATGTGAAAAACTGACTCATTGGAAAAGACCCTGATGCTGGGAAAGATTGAAGGCAGGAGGAGAAGAGACAACAGAGGGTGAGATATTTGGATGGCATCACCAACTCGATGGACATGAGTTTGAGCAAGCTCTGGGAGTTGGTGATGGACAGGGAAGCCTGGCATGCTGCATCCATGGAGTTGCAAAGAGCTGGACATGACTGAGTGACTGAACTGACTGAGTATAATGTTATATGTTGATTATATAGCAATATAAAAAATATCACTTAGCATTTTAAAAATCATGCTATCTGGGAATAATCTGATGAAATTCAAAACACTTTCATAGAAAAATCACATAACTATATTGAAAGAAAAATAAATAAAACCTAAATATATAGAATGAACATGCTACATTTGTGGTTGAAAGACACTGCTGTAAAGATGTAGTTCTTCCCAAATTGATCTAAGATATTAAATGTAAATCCAATTTAAGCCCCAACAGGTTTTTAGGCAAATTTACTACCAGATTCTAAAATTTATTTGGAAATTCAAAGGGCCGAAAATAGCAAAGATAGCTATGAATAAGAACAAGGTTAATAAACTTACAAAACTGCAATAATTGATTAGTGTGTCATTCTTATAAAAATAGATAAATAGACCGTTGGAAGTGAACAGAGAGTGTAGACACAGAATGAGTGTGGAAACATGAGGAAAGAAGTGGTCTTTTCAAATAATGCTGAGTTAATTGATATCCATATAAGAAAAAAAAAAGTGAAAATTGAATCTTATCTCTCACCTCAGACAAGATAAATATTAGAGAATTTTAATTCCAAACATGAAATAATAATACCCCTAGAAAGAAGACAGATGAGAGTATTTTCATGAGTTTGAGATAGCTGACGATTTTCTAAAATAGGACAAACCATAAAGTACAAATCATAAAGATGAAGATCTGAAAATTGGACCATATTAAAATAAAAATGTATGTTTATCAGAATCATTAAAACAGTGAAAAGGAAAACAGCCAAGTGGGAAAGATATTTGTAGTACAAATATTCAACATCCAAATTGTATCTACTGAGCTGGTCAAAGAGTTCATTTGGGTTTTTTGTTACAGCTTAAGGAAAAACTCGAATGAGCAAATGGAAAAACCTGAATGAACTTACTGGCCAACCCAATATATGTGAAGCATTCCTGCTAGTTGATAGAAGAAAGCAGCCTACTTGATAGAACAATGGGCCAAAGATTAAAATTGGTATTCCATAAAAAGGATACCCAATCAATAAACCTGTGACAAGGTGCTTGTTTTATTGATCACCAGCAAAGTGCAAATTAAAACCATTGCATGCCCACCAAAATAGCTAAAATGAACAAGACTAACAGTACAAAATGTTGGCAGGAATGTGAAGCAAATTGAACTTTCATACACTGCTGATATAAGTATAAATGTGTATTACAACTTTGAAAACCCATTTGACAATATCTACTAAAGTTGGACTTAAATCCTCCGTTTTTCACTATATAACCAAGGGAAGCTTACAACTACCAGTACCAAAAATCAAAACAAAATATTCTTATCAGGACTCTCCATAATAGCTCGAAACTCAAAACAATTCAAATGTTCATCAGTATTTGATAGATATATTATGAATATGTATATTATGATATTTTTATATAATAGAATACTATAAAACAATGGGACTTCCCAGGTGGCTCCTGAGTAAAGAATTGCCTGCAATGCAGGAGATGTAAAAGACATGGGTTCAATCCCTGGATCGGGAAGATTCCCTGGAGGACGGCATGGCAACTCACTCCATTATTCTTGCCTGGAGAATCCTATGGACACAGGAGCTTGGTGGGCTACAGTCCATAACGTCGAAAAGAGTTGGACACAGCTGAGCACAGCACACAGCACACACACATACAATAATAAGAACGGACAGCCTATAACACTATGATTGATTCTCACAAACATTAATGTTGAATGAAAATCAGATTCAAAATGATACTTCTAGCTGCATTTTTACAAAGATCAGAAATAGGTAAAACTATGATGAAAGAAGTCAGAATAGTAGTTAGCTTTGGAGTGAGGAATGACTAATTGGGGGCACCTGGGGGCTTCCTACGGTGTTGGTTATAATCTATTTCTTGATCTTAGTGGTGGTCATGTGGGATGTGTTCACTTTACAAAAAATTATTTGGCTGAACCTTCCTGTAAACATAGTACTTCAATAAAACATTTACTGAAAAAGAAGTTCCCTTCTAGGTTTACAGATCTATGAAAATTTAGAATTTGAAACAAACAGAGGGTATAAACTTAATTAGTTGTTCTTCAAACAGTTATTGAGGACTGTGTTGAAATGATGACTGTGACATTACAAGCATTGGAAGGAAAAACAAAAGACACATGGGATTTGAATTTTTTTTAATTAACAGTGTAAGTCAGAAATTTATTTTCTACTATGACAAAGAAGAGCATTTATTGTTGACTTAACTAAGAAAATATATCCACTATTATGTTCTTTTTTAATTTAAGTTTTATTTTATATTGAAGTTCATTTGATTTAGTTTTTGTCTTAGTTTGTCTTAGTTTTTGTCTTAGTTTCAAGTATATCCACTACTATACTCTTTCTGCTGCTGAATAAGTAATTCTTCCTTTATGCATTTCTTTATTTCTAGAGTGTCTGGAAATAAATTCAAATTTCTCATGTCCCTAAGTTTCATGTTTTCATGGAACTTTATGTGCATTACTTTTCTTTTCCCTTAACCAACAATTCTCATTTTTTGTTGTGAGATTTGTTGTGAAGCAAGGTTCAACCTGAGTAGCTAGTGTAAATTCTCAGGATACCAAGCTAGTGAAAATAGCAAACTACAGTTAAGTCTTTCTTGTAACTTATGAAAAATAGATAAGTTTGGAGTAGCATTCCAAATACATTTCAAATACACTCTCATTGAAACTTAAATTGTGGATAGTGGAAAGTGAAAGTGAAGTCACTTAGTCGTGTCCGACTCTTTGTAGCCCACCAAGCTCCTCCATTCATGGGATTTTCCAGGCAAGAGAACTGGAGTGGGGAAAGCTGATCAATAATCTGCAAAGTCAAAATCCTTATGACAAAATTGAAAGATTTTATTCCTTTCACTAATCAAGGCAAAATGACTAAAAAGTACCTACAGTATATTGCACAGGGAACTCAATACTCTAAAGAGCTGCATGGGAAAAGAATCTAAAAAAGAGTGAATATATGTATATGTATAACAGATTAATTTTGTTGTACAGCAAAAACTAATACAACATTGTAAATCAACTATTTGTTGTTCTTGTTTAGTTGCTCAGTCATGTCCAAATGTATGCTAATTAAAATTTTTTTAAAAATCAAGGCAGAAACAAGAGAGCATATGTAAATTGCAGCTTTTCCTGAAATTCTGATTTTTACATTTTCCATGTTAAAATTTCCTGGATCCTTAGAAAGCTAATTCTAGAACAAGTCTACTTCATATCTCAGAGGGTACATATACCATAAAGAATTGGGTAGTACCTTTCTACTTTTTAAAAAACTTCTGTATCTCAAGTTTTTGAGAGCCTTTAGGAGAACACTGCCTTGGGGCAACTTCAGATCTGGTAAATAAACAACTCAGATTCTTCTCATAAGCACAGATAGCTAGAAGCAAAATTCTTTGGCCCTGAGTTGGAATCTCTCCAGGGAGAAATCAAACTCTTCTACCTTTCAGAAACTGTCAGTGACCTGAGGCAAAAAAGTTTAGAGCCTGTTTTCATGATGCTGGGACCTGTGCTACAATTATACCCCTCCTACCCTCCTAATCTTTCCTTATCAAAAGGCTTCTGTTAAGAAGGGAACAGGTTGAAGCCCAAAGTCTTTGAAGTAGACACTCATCTTATCAGGAACTAATCTGTGACGTCAAGATCGCTAAGATGTGAATCAACTAAGATGTAAAACCCCAAACTACCATGTTTGAGGCCAATTTGGCCAGTTTTCCTCCTTGTGTCACCCAGCTGATGTAAAGAATATTATTGTCCATTAAGCATACACCTAGGATGGTGCAAACCAAAAAGAAATGATCTCTGCAATTGCACTCTGCACAGCATTTTGAAGGCCAGAGTGACATTTGACCAGGACCAGATGCCATGATCTTGGTTTTTATAATGTTGAGTTTCAAGGCAGCTTTCTCTCTCTCCTCTTTCACCCTCATCAAGAGGCTCTTTAGTTCCTTTTCACTTTCTATCATTAGAGTGGTATATCTGTATATCTGAGGTTGTTGATATTTCTCCCCACAATCTTGATTCCAGCTTGCGATTCATCTAGCTCAGCATTTCACATGATGCAGTATGCATAGAAGCTAAATAAACAGGGTGACAATACACAACTTTGTGGTTGTCCTTTCTCAATTTGGAACCAGTCCATCATTTCATGTCCTGTTCTAACTGTTGCATCTTGACCTGCATATAGGTTTTTTAGAAGACAAGTAAGGTAGTCTGGTACTCCCATTTCTTTAAGGATTTTCCACAAGTTGTTTTGATCTGCACAGTCATAGGCTTTAGTGTAGTCAATGAAACAGAAATAGATGCTTTTCTAGAGCATTATGTGGCATTCAGTTCAATTCAGTTCAGTTGCTCATTTGTGCCCGACTCTCTGCGATCCCATGGACTGCAGCACACCAGGCCTCCCTGTCCATCACCAACTCCCGGAGTCCACCCAAACCCATGGCCATTGAGTCAGTGATGTCATCCAACCATCTCATCCTCTGTTGTCCCCTTCTCCTCCTGCCCTCAATCTTTCCCAGCATCAGGGTCTTTTCAAATGAGTCAGCTCTTCGCATCAGGTGGCCAAAGTATTGGAGTTTCAGCTTCAACATCAGTCCTTCCAATAAACACTCAGGACTGATCTCCTTTAGGATAGACTGGTTGAATCTCCTTGCAGTCCAAGGGACTCTCAAGAGTCTTCTCCAATACCACAGTTCAAAAGCATCAATTCTTCGGCTCTCAGCTTTCTTTGTAGTTCCAACTCTTACATCCATACATGACTACTGGAAAAACCAAAGTCTTAACTAGATGGACCTTTGTTGGCAAAGTAATGTCTCTGCTTTTTAATATGGTGTCTAGGTTGGTCATAACTTTCCTTCCAAGGAGTAAGCGTCTTTTAATTTCATGGTGGCGATCACCGTCTATAGTGATTTTGGAGCCCCCCAAAATAAAATCTGACACTGTTTCCCCATCTATTTGCCATGAAGTGATGGGACCAGATGTCATGATCTTAGTTTTCTGAATGTTGAGCTTTAAGCCAAGTTTTTCACTCTCCTCTTTCACTTTCATCAAGAGGCTCTTTAGTTCTTCTTCAGTTTCTGCCATAAGGGTGGTGTCATCTGCATATCTGAGGTTATTGATATTTCTCCCGGAAATCTTGTTTCCAGCTTGTGATTCATCCAGCCCAGCACTTCTCATGATGTACTCTGCATATAAGTTAAATAAGCAGGGTGACAATATACAGCCTTGACATACTCCTTTTCCTATTTGGAACCAGTTTGTTGTTCCATGCCCAGTTCTAACTGTTGCTTTCTGACCTGCATACTGATTTCTCAAGAGGCAGGTCAGGTGATCTGATATTCCCATCTCTTTAAGAATTTTCCACAGTTTATTGTGATCCACACAGTCAAAGGCTTTGGCATTGTAAATATGTATTTTTCAAATTGGATCACCTAATATTTTGTGCTTGGTCACTCAGTTGTGTCTGATTCTTTGTGGCCCCATTGATTGTAGCCTGCCAGATTCCTCTGCCCATGGGATTCTCCAGGCACCAATACTGGGGTGGGGTGCCATTTCCTTCTCCAGAGGATTTTCCCAACCCAGGGATCAAACTCGTATGTCCTGCATCTCCTGCATTGGCAGGTGGATTCTTAACCACTAGCAACATCTCGGAAGCCCCACTTAACATCCTAAAGTCAGAGTAATCAAAAGAGTAAGCATTTCTCAGAGACTTTAATTTGCGTAACAAGTTAAAAGTCCTGAGTCCATTAAATATGGTATAAACATTCTAAGAAGTTCAAGTTCTATGTAAAACTTGAAGTCAAAGCACATAGAGAAAGGAGTTCACAAGGATTAGCCATGAAAACAAGAGATGGTGTCACTCATCATTCTTCATCTGCTCTGGAATAGAAGTGAATCATTCCCATGTAAGGGACTTTTGGCACATCCCATATGCCTTTCCCATATCCCATTTGAATCTGAAAATAGCGTGTGAGTTTTCTGTATTGCAACTGCCATATTTTACTGATTTTAAGACATATTTTCCCCATTTTTATCTCTCTGAAATTGGAATATATTTACAATTGGCAGCATCTGACAATGACATTTGTCAGTATTTTAAATTTCTACATAAAATAATAATGCGTCTTACAATTAACCCTGTGTGTATGTGTGAATGCTCAGTCATGTCTGACTCTTTGCCACCCCATGGACTACAGCCAGTCAGGCTCCTCTGTCCATGGGTTTTCCCTGGCAAGAATACTGGAGTCAGTTGCCATTCCCTTCTCCAGGGAATCTGCCGGACACAGGGATTGAACCCGCATCTCCTGAGTCTCCTGCATTGGCAGGCTGATTCTTTACCACTGAGCCACCTGGAAAGCCCATATTCTAACCGTGCCTTAGAATAAATCAAGTATTGTATATATACATGAAACTACTTCCTCAAATGCCAGAGAATTCTTCTAGGGGCAGTTATTTCAATATTTTTCTTGAAAGAAATTAGATTAAAGGAGATTTAAAGATATACTAGGCAAATTTGATGTATGAATCTTATTTGAATCCTGATTTGAACAAACCAACCATAAAGGACATTTTGGAGGCAATCAGAAAAATTTGAGCACAAACTGGATACTAGATGATATTAACAAATTGCTGTTCACTTTTAAAATATGCAGTAATATTGCAACTTAAGGAAAAGGCTACTGGGACTTCCCCAGCAGTCCAGTGGTTAGGATTCTGCCTTCCATTGCAAGAGGGACACAGGTTTGATCCCTGTTCAGGGGACAAAGTTCCCACATGCCTTGAAATGTAGCCAAAATTAAAAAAAAAAACAACTCCTATCTTTGAGACATAAATAGTGAAATATTATGAATGAAATGATGTGATGTCTGGGATTTACTTAAAATAATCCAAGAAAGGGATGTAGGGGACATAGAGGATGGTGATAAACGATTGGCCACATGTTGATATTGGCTGAAGTGGGAAAATGGGTTCATTATACTCTTCTCTCTTCTTCTGTGTATATTTTAAAATTCTCACAGTGAAAAAACTTTTTTAAATGTCCTCAATTCTGAGCAATTAGGTTTTGTTTTATCATATTAATATTTCTACAAAGACACTCTGTGTGTGTGTTAGTCGCTCAGTAGTGTCCGACTCATGAACCGTAGCCCTCCAGACTCCTCTATCCATGGGATTCTCCTGGCAAAAATACTGCGGTGGGTTGCCCTGCCCTTCTCCAGGGGATCTTCCTGACCCAGGGATCAAGCCTGAATCTCCTGCTTTGCAGGCAGATTTTTTACCATCTGAGCCACGAGGGAAGCCCCACAAAGACACTCCTTATATCCGTTAAATTATTTTAAAAATAGATTTCAATTCTCTTCAGTGTTCCTCCAAATATTATGTAAGTAAATTTCCTCAGTGAAATTTATTTACAACCTACATAGCATCTGTTTATTGAATGCTTCTGTAAGCATTCCAAATACATACTTGGAAGTATTTAAAACTGTAAAACCCTGGGAACTCACTGGTGTTCCAGAGCTTAGGACTTGGTGCTTTCACTGCCAGCAGTTCAGGTTCGATTCCTGGTCAAGGAACTAAGATCCCAGAAGTGTAGTCCAGCCAAAACAGAAAGAAAGAAAGAAACTGCAAAACTCTAACAAGTACAGCTTTCTCTCCAGAAAGTATACATTTTTAGAAAAGAAATGCTAATGAAGCAAAGACAGTGTGACATAGCGGGAGAGACAGTTAAAGTCAGGCCTAGCTCCACCACTAAAAAGATATGAATAAACAAAAAAGGAAAAAGAAAGAAAGAAAGAAAAACAAACAAACAAAAAACTATGAGACTTGGAGTGAATTAACCAAGTTTATCTTTTATTAAATTAGGATAATATTAACTGTTCTATCTGCTGTAGAGTGTTTGGAGATTCAAATAGATAGTAAATATAACAGCCTCTTAATGGTTGAAAAAAATTTAAACTGTGCTCTTTATAGCAAGCCTTCAATAAAATGTACCATTAGATTAGAATCTGAGGTCGTGTCAACACAGCCACTGAGAGGAAAAAAATATCAGTCATCTCCTGATTGTTCTGCTATGTGACACCAAACAATCAGTTTGGCTGAGTTCCTCACTGGCTTATCCAAACAAAGCAGATGTTTCAGTCCTGTTGTTGCAGTCCTCAAAAGTCAGCCCTTGGCCGCACGTGAAGTCAAGCACTGCCTGGGCACCACGTGTAGGGCGGCTCTGCAAGGCTCCTGCCGACTCGGTGCTGATGAGGTTGAAGGAAGGGAATAGCTCCAGCACAAAGCTGATCAGGTTTCATAGGACCCTGTTTGAGAACTTAAATGACAATCCACTGGAACTTGTACACACAGCAAGAGAAGCCCCTGCTTTGTCTGGGCCCTTCATATGTGTCGGGATAGTTCCAGATAGTTCTAAAAGTTAGAGACTTTCTGAAAATATCTGTCCTCAAAGCTTCTTTCATTTGTTCTGTGTTTCTTCCATGCCTGTTGGTAATGTACTTAGCCCATTCTTGGCAGGAAAGCTTCCCTGGTGTGTGTTGGGGAGAACTGTCCAAGTATACATACAGAGAAAGTGAGAGAGTTGGAACTGAAAGATAAGGGTATATCAAGCCCCATAATATTTTGAATCCCTTAAAGATGATAGTCATGTCTTTAATTTATTAAAATGCTTACATCATCTCTTTGTGAAGCCTTCACTGTTTCAGAAACAAATCTTAGTCACTCTTTTCACTCTCCCTTAGAATTTATGAGCCACTGGAAATAAGACAAGTTTTTCAGATGATTTTCTCTTTCTGCCTCAACAACTTCATTAGAACTTATTTGTACAATCAGTGCTGACACTGTTAGGCTGTGTGATCTTGCACAAGTCAACCTCTCTGATCAACTGCCTTAACTTAACGACCTCTCTGATCAACTTAACAGCAGCTCTGATCAACTGCCTTCCTAAAGTGTCAAATGAGTGGGTTTGGTCTGCTGTTCTTTTTAGCTCTCTAATTTTCTGAACTTCTGTATTCTTTAACACCTACCAGAATGCTTACAGAAGAGATGCTTTTACTGATAGCATTTTCATGCCTACTGAGGTTTAAGCAACAAATAATTTCTCTTACAGTTCTCTTTATTTGAAAATATTTTTAATGTGCACTGTAATCCTTTTAGAAATGCAAATGCATAATCATTAATATAATGATTATTAATGTAAATTAAATCTGATAGAATATTAAAAATATCATATATCACATCCTACTAAAATTTATCCTGGAAATGCAAGGATGGTTTGATATTGATAGGCATATTAATATAATTCAGCAATTCAAGACTAAAGAATTTATGAATATACTGATTGATAATAAAAGACAATTGATAAAATTCATGTTTTTTCTTATTTCTAAATTAGCACTATAAAGAATCTTTATTGGGAATTCCTTGGTGTTCCAGTGTTTAGGAATCTTTTTTCCCAGATTCAAACCTGGACCAATCTGTGTTGGCCAAGGTTCAATTACAGATTAGAGAGCTAAGGTCCCACAGGCCTCATGAAATTGCCAAAAAAAGTTAAATGTTTAAAAAAAGAGAATACTAATATTGTAAAAAAAAATTTTAACCCATAGCCAACTTCATACTTAGTGAAACTCACAAAAATCTCCATGTAGTCCATGGTCCTTGCATCTCCTTAAACTGCTAAAACATTTTTTATAGATCTGTGCATTTTCCTGGTTAACTTTTATCAGAGTCTCAAAGGGACAGAGCATACCAAGGCATTACATTTATATCAAGAAAAGAATTCTTGCTATTATCAATATTATTTACTAAAATTCTGGGATTTCTGGCTAATGCGCTTAGGCAAGAAACAGAACCAAAAGGCATAACTATCAGAAATGAGAAAGATTAGATCACTGGTACTGGAGAACAGTAGGACTGTATTAACTTCTTTGAATGCCAAACATAGAAGCATGCTCAAGTTATATTAGTTACATCAATTGATTATGAAGACACAGAAAGCCAAGAGGAGAAGAGTCAGCCACACTGGGTGGGATGTGCTCAGGACAAAGGAATATAATCATCTGATGACAGACGGCCCTTGTTCTTTACCCTGAAGCTCCACCGTAAGGTGATTGATCTGTTTGTGCTATAATTAACTCACTGACAGAATCTATATGTCTTTTCTTTGTAAACAAACTTGCTCTTTCCAAGTTCCTGCTCATCAGGCCAAACTGAAGTGTTTGTAAATCCTGATCTGGGCCAACCTTCAATTTTGTTTTTTGGTTTTTTTTTAAAACTTTTATGAAATTAATACATTGAAAAATTTATTACTTTTTTTTTTTAATGGCTGTACTGGGTCTCTGCTGCTGTGCTGGCTTTTCTGTAGTTACAGCCAGCAGGGGCTACTTTTAGTTGTGGTACACCGGCTTCCCATTGCAGTGGCTTCTCTTTCTGCAGAGCACGGGCTCTATGCCATGTGGGCTTCTGTAGTTGAGGCTCCCTGGCTCTCGAGCACAGGCTCTGTAGTTGTGGCTTACAGACTTGGTTGCTCTGTGGCATGTGGGATCTTCCCAGATCAGTGATTGAACCTGTCTCTCCTGCACTGGAAGGCAAGAGGAGAAGCCACCAGGGAAGCCCTGAATACATTATTATTAGAGATCATTGAAAAGAACCATCGAAACTGCCAATGAACCACACTTCCCTTTAATATGAGAGAAATATAAAGGAGAAATCTTCACCCTCACTGTTGTTCAGGGAAACCCACACTATTGTTCAGGATCCATAAAGCTGGAATAAATTTCTGGAATGTGCTATAATGCTGAACATAGCTATCTATTAACCAGATCTGTGTCTACTCATTATCTGTCAGTACTTCACTGGGAGAAACCAAACTAGCCATTGGCTCTGGTCTAGAAAGGGATAGCAATTCAACTGAAGTTAAACTTCACCCTTTACATCCAAATGGCTTTATTCATGAAACTGAAATATGACTATTCTGTGACTATGCATGACAGATAACGTTATAGCACTTGAGAGTGACAATGGCAACCTAGAACTTACTGTAAATTTCACCCAAGGGACAGAGGAAGGCTAGCCCTATGGAATGAGCCTGAACAGGCAGTAGGGGAAAGAAGTAACTGTGTTCTGCTTGCATCCTATGGAATCCTGCTCTTTAAAAAAAAATGGTTGCAGTAATAATGATAATAGCAATAACAACCCTAAATATTTATTGAGGAGTTACTATTAACATGTGCCAGGTCAAGTTTAAGTACATGATTGTCCTTGTTCATTGAATCCTCACAACAACCTAGGAGATATGATTATGGATTTTGTAAAACCTGTTACCAAGGAAAGGAAACTGGGGCTTATAGAAATTAAGTAACAACTGCTCATCATAACAGTCGCAAAGAGTCGGACATGACTGAGCGACTTCACTTCAGGTCACTTCATCATAATATGGCTACTAAGTGGTAGACCTGGAGTCCATTTGATGCTAGCATACTCAGGAATGGACCCTGGCATGTCCCCTGCTTGTCACGAGCATCTTATGAGCCTTGTAGCAAGTCTGGAACTCTCGCATATGTTCATGTGGTTCATAGGTTCATATGTTCATAGGGAATGGTTTCAGGAGGCATGGACTTGCTCCAGAATTTCCAGAATCATCCACATAGATTTCCAGCAGATTCCACACAGTATCCTGATGTACAGAGGCCTCTCTAAACTCATGGGAACAGTGGGCAGCATTCCTGACTGAAGAGGACTCTTTTGGAAAGAGGACAAAAATTCATGACATACATTTGTGGTTTTATAGCAGCCTTACTTAAATGTAACTAGCTTTTCCTTTTGTTAAAAATGCCTTGGATCATGAACTCAAGTCCAGTACTTGCCTGAGGGCCTGGTACTCCTTGCTCTATTGAGTTTAAGTCTGATATAGGATCCAGTTTGTCAGGTTTGTATTTTTTCTTCTGATACAATCAAACAACCCTTTGCATTACCTGACAATTTTGTTCCTGTGGTTCCCATAATTGACACAGTTACAGGATTAGGCCTCTCTCATGGCCACTTCCCACCAAAATTTCATCACTGTGTCTCCCTTGGTGACAGACCCCACTTGGCTTCTGTCCCCCTATACTCATTATTGGGATCCTTGTCACATTTGGTTCATCACAGTTGGTCTCCCATTATAATCAGTAAGCTGACTTTAGTGTCAAGCTCTGGAGGTGACACATGAGATGATAAACAAAGATACACTGAATGTTAAGAGTTAAATCATGTTCAGAGCTTGAAAGATAAGAAACTAGCTGAACATTCAATGGTTTAAATTGGGATACTCAAAATAATATGTGTCAAAATTTTCCCGCTATAAGAATAGTTGTATTCTAACATCAGTACTTTTTTCTGCATCATAAGGAATATATATAAAATCTAGTTAAAAGAGGATATTAATAAATACATAAAATAAAATATTAATATATAAAAAGAGTATATTAAAATGTGTTATAAATAGTTGGAGAAAAGATAGAGATAAATGGAAAAGAATTAAGACTTCTGAGATAATCCTAACTATGAATGTCTAGTGTAAGATAAAGGTTATAGTTCCAATTGAAAGGACAATAAATGGTGTTGAGACACTTGGCTAACCACGTGGGGGAAAAAATAAAGCTTGGATTCCTACCTCTCTCTTATTCAAAATCAAACTCCAGCTAGCTCAAAGATTTAAAGATGAAAAGTAAGACAGTACTAGGAGAAAACATGGAATAATTTTTTTTCTGTCTGATCTCAAAGTAAGTGTGGTTTTCTAAACCCACCAAAAGCCATAGAGAAAAAAAGGGAATACATTTGACTACATAAATTAATATTTCTATGTGAAAAATTAATATAAGCAAAATTGAAAAAGAAAAGCAAACTTAGAAAAAAATATTTGAAGCAGATATGATTTAAAAATGCTAATTTATAAGAGTTTCTAGAAAGGAAAGACAGAGAAATAAGTGAGAAAGGGAGAAAGGATGAGAAGGGCAGAAGAAGAAACCTATCCTTCAAGATGTGAAAAAATTGTTCACAGAGAAAGACATACCTGTTGCTTAAACATAGAAAAACACACTCATCTTCACCTGGGGATAAAGAAAAGCAAATTTTAAATCACTGAGATATTCTTTAACCCATCAGAGAAATGGAGAAGGAATCACTCTCAAATAGTGTGAGAATATAAATTGGACTAGCTCTATGGGAGATAATCTGTTAATGTTAAAAAAAAAAAGTTTAAATGCAAATATACTTTGATCCAGCAACTTTATTTCTAAGAATTTCTGTTAAGAATCGAAAAGACTGTATATATGTATGTGTATTCATTACAATACTTTTAGTAACAAAATACTGGAAATAGCCCACAGGTCTGTAAATAAGGAGCTAGTGAAATCAATCATGCTATGTTCATACAGTCAAATTCTATGCACCTGTTTAAAGACTGAGTTACAGCACCAAGAACGGATGTCGAATTGTCTCCACATTACATTGTTTTTTAAAAACGAATTAATTCACACTGCTTTAGGTCTTCATTGCTATGTGCAGGCCTTCTCAATTTGTGGCAAGCAGGGGCTACTCTCTAGCTGCAGTGCAGGGGATTTCCATTGTGGTGGCTTCTCTTGTGGAGCACAGGCTCTAGGGCGCCAGCTTCAGTGGTTGTGGTGCACGGGCTTAGTTGCCCCAAAGCATGTAGGATCTTCCTGAACCAGGGATTGAACCCGTGTCACCTGCACTGATAGGCAGATTCTTAACCACTGGACCACCAGGGATGAGCCCCACATTATATTGTTCAGTAAAAAATACAATCTGTGAAAAATGTGTACAGCATGGGGCATATAATAAAAGAGAGGGTCATTCCTCCATATATATGCTTGTATTGTATATATGGGTATGTAAGCAAAATTCTCAATACCAACTGGAAGTTAAAATGGTATAAGTGATCTGAAGAGAAAGAATACTTTGATCCTTTATGTAGTGGCAGAGAAATCAATCTGCTTATTTATAAATTGTGATTAAGGATGTTCTCAACTCACTATCTTATACTTGGCTCTTATACTGAAAGTTTCATTTAAAAAATTCTTTTTCAAATATAAACATGCCTCTTTATTTGTCCTTTATTCTTTTAAAAAATGATAAAAAATAAATATTTTGGGGTTTTGTTAAACAGCTAAGTTCCAGTGAATCATGGTTTATTATTTAAATTTGTTTGAGCCATCAGAAGTACTGTGAGAACTTAGACAATGAACTTTTGGTGGCAAGAAGGGAAGGGGGAGTAGGGAGTTTGGGATGGATATGTTCACACTGCTCTATTTAAAATGGATAACCAACAAGGCCCTACTGTGTTGCACAAGGAACTCTGCTAAGTGTTAAGTGGCCGTCTACACAGGAGGGGAGTTTGGGGAGAACGGATATATGAATATGTATTGCTGAGTCGCTCTGCCGTCTGTCTGAAGCTATCACAACTTTGTTTATTAACTGTACTTCAATATGAAATTAAAGATTAAAGACAAGGTGGAATTATACCAACAAGTAAACAAAAAATCTCCCAGCAGCCTCCAGGTCACCTTTGCTTTTTGCCGTTTCCCACCAAGTTCAGGGAAGAGGATAAAAGACAGGAATCACCACTCCCAAACTCTGTGTCAATATGCCAGGGAGAGATGTTAGGGAACAAGAGTCAGCAATGCTGAGGCCAGTGGCCTTGATGACTAAAACCCCTATTTTATAGTTTCTGCCCAGACAGCTTAAGTTAATAGAGGTACTGAGGAGGTAGAATGGCCCTCATTTCCCTGAGTAAGTGGTGCCCACATCAAATCTGGGCCATTTTCCTGGATTCTGTTTCAGACCCTGTTATGACTGGCAAATGGAAATGAGAAAAAACCCCTTCTCTAGACATGTTCATTTGATAGTTATCATCACAATACATTTAGTAGCAATCGATAATGGAAAGTATTTAAGTTGGTTCTCTATCAGTCATAACTTTCCATTTGCAGCTTCATAGCTTACAAAACTTTATAAGTAAACAATGAAATTATCTTGGGGTCAGTTTTGACCCCCAGGCAATATTTGGCAATGACTGGATTCATTTTTGTTATCACAACCAGGAAGCTGAGCTGGTATCTTGTGGGTAGAATTGAGGGAGGCTGCTAAACATTTTACAATCTACAGCACAGTCCCCACAACAAAGAATTATCCTGTCTAAAATGTCCACTAGGGCACAAAAGTGGGAAGCCCTAGTTCCTTTCACCTAGTGTAGTAAGTGGTGGGTCCCTGTTTTAACTCAAGCTCATGACAAAATTCAGTCTTCCTTTGATTTAAGATCATGAACTTATTGTTTATGAATTTAATGCAGTTTTAGAAACTATAAGATTTTTTAAAAATGTGGAGCACCTTTAAAGTCTTTATTGATTTTATCATAATATTGCTTCTGTTTTACGTTTTGAGGTTTTTGGCTGTGAGGTATATGGGATCTTAGCTCCCTGACCAGGGATCAAGCCAGTACCCCCTGTATTTAGGAGCACAGGTTAGTAGTTGTGGCGTGAGGGCTCTAGAGCGCAGGCTCAGTAGTTGTGGCACACAGGCTTAGTTGCTCCGTGGCATGTGAGATCCTCCTGGACCAGAGATTGAACTGGTGACCCCTATATTACAAGGTGGAGTCTTAACCACTGGACCACCCAGGATGTCCTGCAACTAGCTTTCAAAGTTACATCTTCTTGGCACTTCCCTGGCGGTCCAGTGGTTAAGACTCTGCCTTGTAATGCAGGGGACACCAGTTCTATCCCTAGTCCAGGAGGATCGCCCATGCCACGGAGCAACTGAGCCTGTCTGCCACAACTACTGAACCCGTGTTCCTAAAGCCTGTGCTCTGCAACAAGAGAAGCCGCTGCAACAAGAAGCCCGCACACCACAACTAGAGAGTAGCCCCTTCTCACAACTTGAGAAAATTCCCCATACAGCATCAAAGACCCAATGCAGCCAGAAAAAAATAATAAAGTACATCTTCTTAGTATTTTTTTCTCTTTCTCTGTCTCATACTTTCAGACTGGGTTACATACTCTTCTTAGATGCTCCCCAAATATTCTATAACTCTGCTGCCTTCTTTACAGTAGTTAATACCTAGTAATCCTTTATCAATGTGTCAGGTTTGGGTTAAATGCTTTATACACACTGCTCTTTTTCTGTTGCACAGCAGTCCTCCAGGAGAGGTGTTATTTTCCCTCTTGACTCTAGACACCTGTGTTTACAATACTTTTGCCTTCCTTGTCATACCAGCCTAGGATCTCTGAGTTTCCCATCAGCCTCCCCTTGTCCAACAGGGTCTTACTATTTCTATATCTACACAGCATCTCATGCAGAGCTCATGCACAGTAAGAGAAACGACTGATGACTGGATGAATGGATTGAACCCGGGTCTCCTGCTTTATAGGCAGATTCTTTACCATCTGAGCCACCAGAGAAGCCCCCTTTATATAGATACACACTGTTAAATTTGGAATCTTGCCACACTTATAAAATTCACACATTCTCTGCCATGTAAAGCAGACAATCTACTTCAGTTTTTCTATATGCCTAAAAGAGGATTGAGAAATAGCATCATAGCTAGCTAGCTAGTGAAAGTCGCTCAGTAGTGTCCGACTCTTTGCAACCCCATGGTTGCATGAAATACTCCAGGCCAGAACACTGGAGCGGGTAGCCTTTCTCTTCTCCAGGGGATCTTCCCAACCCAGGGATCAAACCCAGGTCTCCTGAATTGCAGGCGGATTCTTTTCCAGCTGAGCCACCAGGGAAGCCCATATCGTAGCTAGAGGCATCTATAAATACATTTAGCTAAGAATGTAGGTTTTCACTCTTGACTTTACATTTCAGTAACTTAATTCAATTCCCCGTGACCTAAGAGAAGCAACATGACTCAAAAAGTATTCTATTGGAAAGATTTCCTAGGAACAGTTTATTTGGTTGATCTTTTAAATACTTTGACACATGTAATAATATCTGAAGTAAGTGTTAAAGTGGTTTTACAGTTTCAGTGCAGGGTGATCTGCTGACTGGGGTGATCTGTCTGTAACTTTTTCACAGAGAATGTGTAACCCTATTATGTCTGAACAGAGAAAATTGTCCAGGGAAATCACCATTTGGCCTGGACTTTAGAATGGACTCTGGCTTTTCCCTTCATCCCACAAGTGTGCAATAGCAACTTTGGCACAAGGGAAAAAGCTCCAAGTAGTAAGGAAGTAGTTCAGTTCAGTCGCTCAGTCATGTCCAACTCTTTGCGACCCCATGAACTGCAGCACACCAGGCCTCCCTGTCCATCACCAATTTCTGGAGTCCACCCAAACCCATGGCCATTGAGTTGGTATGCCATCCAACCATCTCATCCCCTTCTCCTCCTGCCCTCAATCTTTCCCAGCATCAGGGTCTTTTCAAATGAGTCAGCTCTTCACATCAGGTGGCCAAAGTATTGGAGTTTCAGCTTCAACATCAGTCCTACCAATGAACAGGCAGGACTGATCTCCTTTAGGATGGACTGGTTGGATCTCTTTGCAGTCCAAGGGACTTCTCCAACACCACAGTTCAAAAGCTTCAATTCTTCAGCGCTCAGCTTTCTTTATAGTCCAACTCTCACATCCATACATGACCACTGGAAAAACCATAGCCTTGATTAGATGGAGCTTTATTGACAAAGTAATGTCTCTGCTTTTCAATATGCTGTCTAGGAAGTTGTAAGAGGTTCATATATTCTTCTTCAAGGAGTAAGAAATACAGAGGGTTTTTTCTTTTTTTCCCTGTTGTTTTTCCTTTTTAATTATGAATATACATTTATTATTTTTATTTTTGGCTGTACCATGCAGTCTGTGGTATTTTTAATTCCCCAGCCAGTGATCAAATCCATTGCCCCATGCATTGAAGCACAAAGTCTTAACCATTGGACCACCAGGGAAGTCCCCTGAAATTACACTTATTTATTATTTATTTATGCACATTTCAAAAACGTAAAAACATCAGAATGTTCCATTAAAAAAATCTCCACCTCCTCATTCTTCACTGCCAATTTCTTTTTCCACAGGTTAACTCTTTTTTAAAGTAGTGTTTTAATTTGGAAAGGAATAATTAACATTTGTACAAACAACATAACATATGAAAAGGGGAAGTCTCCCTCCCACTTCCCCTCCTCCCAGCAGGTAATCATTGTCATGAGTCTTGTTTGCCCTTCCGGAATGAACATGGTTTTAAAATATTTAGAAAAAAGGGCATTTTCCCTCAGAGGCCATGCTCTAAGCTAAATACGTGTGACATAAAACTCAGTAGCAAACAGAGATACATCTGTTTGGCCATTTCTCTCCTTTTCAGATGTAGTTTGGTAACAAAAGAAAAGAAAGGCACACAAGAGAGTAAGACATTAATAGTCTGAATTAGTGAAATGTTTGTTTTCTTCAGAAGGTAGTTTATTGCTTTGACTGGTTGTCTTATGAGGAAGGTTCCTCTGTCCATGGGATTCTCCAGACAAGAATATTGGAGTGCTTTGCCATTTCCTTCTCCAGGGAATCTTCCTGACAGGGATCGAACCTGCGTCTCCTGCCTGCTGATTCTTTACCGTCAGAGCCATCTGGGAAGCCCTTCTTATTAGGAAGGTAGGAAAGGAATCCTGCAAAACTGGGACAACGTTTTTCTAAAGTACAAATAGGAAAATGTCTAGTATTTTTGATCTGGCACCTGGGCATAAGTTGATCATTGGCCTTGTTTCCTGTGTTGCTTATAAACCTGAACCACAAACGTTTCTGTGTGATGCAACTGTTGTCCCAGGCAAAGGCCAATGATTTTCCAGGAAATGTCCTCAGTATTGTATGCGTTCAAGAAGTGTGTTCTCGGTGCTTTCCCAGGATAAAATTGCACTCTGTCTCCACATGAGAAACGTCCTGGCCATGGCGGATGTTTTGCACTGTTGCAAATCTACCAGAGGGGAGTTTTCATGCTAGTTCCAATCAGAATATGGGTCCGAGACTTCACGTGACTGCCCAAGCATTTGTAGGCTTCATGTACTTATTTTTCTTACTTGGCCTCTGTTGTTTTTCCTCCATATTTGTGTGGAAAGAGAAAAGAAATAGTCCAATAGCTACAGTACTCGAGGAAATAACACTGACCCGATAGGAACCGTACAGACTTTTCTCGAAACAATAACTTCTTTTTAATCAGGACCTGAAAATCTCAGAGTACATTAAAGGCTTCATAAACGTTTTCTTCCTATTTTAAATCTCATTAACTTGCTATTTTATCCTCACAGTGCCCATCTAATGAAAGGAGAGAGAACAGAGTATTATTACCTGTCTATGCATGAGAAAACTGGAGCTACAGAAATAGCTTAAGTGCTCAGGGACACACACCAAGTCAGAGATAAAATCTAGAAAAGAATTTTGGTGCCCCACCCCCACCCCCATCATTGTTCACTGTGCTGAGAATACTATGTTTGTGGCATTCTTTCCTTGGCCTTTAAGCAACTCCCCTGACTTGTTTTGTTTAGTCGCTGAGTCGTGCCCAACTCTTTTGGGACCCCATGGACCGTAGCCCGCCAGGCTCCTCTGTCCATGGCAACATCCCAACTCCCCTGCCTACAATGTCACAGTGTTCATGTTGCCCATTGGAAACCAATGTACAGGGAGGAAGAGTGTCCCCTCAGATCACCTGGACCAAACACAGGGGCTAAAAATAGCACGTGGTCAAGCCCTGATCCTTTCCTGGGTGGCTTTACCCTCAGGCTCAGGGTCTTGATATTAGAAGATATGGAAAGGCCTGTGTCTCATGGAATGATGGCTTCTCTGTTGAAGCCAGATCCTGGCATTGCCATTGATAAAAAGCAAAAGCCAGGGATCCTGGCCGTGCTCTTTGGAAATACGGTAGAATGTCAAACATAGGATTATCAGATGATTCAAGGCCAGATGGTGTCCGTATGGAAAAAACAAATAGGTCCAGGGAATGTTGTCAGAGGTGCCGGGAGACTGTCTCAGCTTCCAGTGGACTTTACTTCTGTGCGTAGCGCCTCAACAACGCCCACTCTCCCTGCCACTGCATGTCCAGTTGGGAAGGTACATGGCACTAAATCCCTCGGAAGTCTATCCTTCTCAGCCATCCTGAAGCCAAAAACCATTAAAATCAAAGTGAGAGAAAATTCTAGTTGTCTAAGGAATATTTCTATCAGAGAACAGATCCCTAGAGCCATGAATTTTTCATTTTATCTGCTTTTTACTGTAAGGCACATTTGAGCCCCCGAGGTCTCCACAAGTGACTCACCAGTGGTTTTCCTAGTACATGAGACTCTCTTTAATTGAGGAGAAACAAAGGGGAAAAGTTAGGAAAGGAGTTAGAACAGGCTCATAAAATTAATGAGGACAAAAATGGATGCCGTTTTCTATACAACTTAGCTCACTATCACCTATAATAATAAGCACCTAATTTTGTTGGTTATAGTTAACTATTTTCATTATAGAAGTAATGGTTTTTCTAGTTATAGAAAAATTAGGAATTGCAGGTGAATAAAAAAGAAAAATTGCTTCACAATCATATCAACAGAGATAATCATACAATGTATTGAATTTCTGTTTTCTTCCAGTGGTTTTTTTTCTTTATATGTGTGTATACCT
The DNA here is from genome assembly GCA_007570785.1 of Antilocapra americana. NCBI lineage: Eukaryota > Metazoa > Chordata > Mammalia > Artiodactyla > Antilocapridae > Antilocapra > Antilocapra americana. Next base: position 13,063,637 of record ML661885.1, on the reverse strand, counting down.
ATATTTATGTAAAACAGAGACTGTGACACACATCATTTGGTAAACTGCTTTGCTCACTTAACTATACAGCATACATAGATTCTATGTAAATAAGTGTTTTAATTTCAAAAGCTGTGTAACCTTTCGCTGTACGAGTGAGTGTGAGTGCTCAGTCATTCAGTCGTGTCTGACTCTTTGTGACCCCATGGACTGCAGCTCCCCAGGCTCCTCTGTCCAAGGGATTCTCCAGGCAAGAATACTGGCATGGGTTGCCATGCCCTCCTCCAGGGGATCTTCTCAACCCAGGGATTGAACCCAGCACTCCCACAATGCAAGTGGATTGTTTATCCTCTGAGCCACCAGGGAAGCCCAAGAATACTGGAGTGGGTAGCCTACCCCTTCTCCAGGGGATCTTCCCCACCCAGCAATCGAACTGGGGTGTCTTGTGTTGCAGGCAGATTATTCCACCAGCATTATTATTAGACATATAGGTTGTGTACAAATTTTTCAATATGGTGGACAGAAATAGCCTTACACAACTGTTCTTATACACCCATTTAATTATTTCCTTAGTACAAATTCTAGGAAGTAAGGTTTCTGGGTCACGGAAAAGTGCATTTTCAAGCTATCGATTCATTCAGACCATTTAAAAATAGTAAACAAAGAAGGTTGGAATAATTTTTCTTTAAAATCAAGCTGAGCAAGAAAATATTAGAAGAATAAAGAAAAGACTATAAGATGGTAATGATAACCCTGTATGCGAGACAGCAAAAGAGACACAGATGTATAGAACAATCTTTTGGACTCTATGGGAGAGAGCAAGGGTGGGATAATATGGGAGAACGGCACTGAAACATGTAAATTATCATATGTGAAATGAACTGTCAGCCCAGGATTGATGCATGATTCAGGGTGCTCAGGGCTGGTGCACCAGGATGACTCAGAGGGATGGAATCTGGAGGGAGGTGGGAGGGGGGTTCTGGAAGGGGAGCACATGTATACCCATGGTGGATTCATGTCAATGTATGGCAAAATCAATATAATAATGTAAAGAAAATAAATAAATATATTTTAAAAAAGAAGAAAAGACTATATCAGAAAATATGAAGTGTTTTTTAAAATTATTATAGCTAGTAATTTTTTAAAGTCTCAGTTTAGGTTCCAAATTTCGGTGACTTTATAGGTGAAAGAGAGAAAGGAAATGTAGAGGGATTAAGGCACCCCCACCCCCCAAAGAAAGAAAAACCTACACAAAACAAAGGAAAGAGAAAGAGAGACACAGGGAGAAACCCATATTTCCTACTTCAGTGCTTCAATCCCTTCCCCTCAATTCTTCCTTGGCATTTAGACAAATGTCTGGTTTCCCTGGTATCTCTAAATGAACTTGGCCTTCAGTCTTCAGGCCCAAAACTAAGGAACAAATACACGTCCACCCATCAACATTCCCATTCATCTCACTGGATATGCATCAGGATAGAGATCTTTCTTTTTCTTAGTCTCAAACTTCCTAGCGCAATTTTATTGGTTAAACTTTCTCACCTTCAAAAAAGTAAGAGAAAGGAAAATAAAATATTTTCTAAGGTTTCTTACAGTTATGAGTAAAGTTTCACACAGGTATGATAAGCAATAATTGTTTTTAAAAGAAGTATTGCTTAGAATGCTAAGAAATTGAAGTCTTCAGAAAATTCCTGAAAATTGGGTCTCCTGTAAATGAGACCCAAATGCCTTTTGAATGCTCCAGAATAATCAATATCTTGCAAACTAGACTTTTCAAGTTTGGTTACCTTTTAAGTAACCAATTAATTGTCTATTACTTCCTCCTTAATGTTTTTCACCACAGATAGAGCAATTGAATACTGGGTCAAATTAGCTTAGCTGTTTTCTTTGGGGCTTCACTGATGGCTCAGTGGTAAAGAATCTGCCTGTAATACAGGAGACACAGAAAACGCGGGTTTGATCCCTGGATCAGGAAGATCCTCTCGAGGAGAAAATGATGACCCACTCCAGTATTCTTGCCTGGAAAATTCCATGGGCAGAGGAGCCTCGTGGGCTACAGTCCAAAGGGATGCCACGAGTTGGACACAACTGAGTACATACACATTTCAATTTTTAGAGTAACACCTTGATATTCATTGGACAAATACATATTTGGAACTTTTAATTTACATTAAAATGAAAGAATATTTTTAAAAATTTTATTTATATATGCATTTACATTTGGCTGTGCTGGGTCTTCCATGCTGCATGTAGGCTTTCTCTAGCTGTGGTGAGTGAGGCTACTCTTTGTTGCAGCTTGCAGGTTTCTCATCCCCAACAGCTTCTCTTGTTGCAGAGCATGGGCTCAGTAGTTGTGATGCATGGGCTTAGTTGCCTTGTGGCATGTGGAATTTTCCTGGACCAGGGATTGAACTTGTGTCTCCCATGTTGGCAGGTGGATTCTTAAGCACTGGACAACCAGGGAAGTCCCAATTAAAAAAAAAATCTTAATAGAAAAAAAAAAACTGGATCATGAAAGAAAGAGCATTTAATGAAGGGATAGGGAGGTGCACAGGGCACAGCTGGTGAGAGAGAAGCCAACCAGCAAGACAAAACATTCCAGGCAAAGAACAGAGATGAGGCAACTTCAGACAGTGATATCAAGGTTGGCATAGCTCATTTGTTAACATGAACTCTTGAAATAAGGAGAATTGATCCCTTATTCAACATGTGCTATACTTAGGGCTTGTATTAATCTTTTCAGACTGCTAATACCATAGACCAGGTGGTTTATAAAACAACAGAAGTTTATGTCTCTGAAAACTGGAAAGGCCAAAATCATGGCAGATTTGCTGTCTAGTTTGGGTCATTCCCTGATTCATAGATGGCCATGTACTCTTTGTGTCTTCATATGATGGAAGAGATGAGGGAGCTTTCTGGGGTCTCTTTTATAAGAGCACTAATTCCATTCATGAGAACTCCCCTGCATGACCTAATCACTTCCCAGAGGCTGCACCTCCAAATACCATTATATCAGAGATTAGGCTTCACCCTATGAATTTGGGAGGCATAGAAACAGTCACTCGATAGCAGTGCTTTTATAACTTTGGATAAGCAGGCATAAATAAATCTGTAACTAAGGCAAAACCAATTTGATTAATTTCTCCCTGTTCTTAACACGTCACACTCAATTTAGCAATCAATCCACTAGTAAATATTGTTTTCTTGTCAGGATAGAGTAAGCATATGGATTCTGCCCTTGAATAAGCTTAAATCTAGTTGAAAAAAGAAAATGAGTACTGGAAGAATTAAAACACATTGAAATGTTAAACCATAGGCATTAACAGAAAGTTCAGTCGGAGTTCATAAATCATTTCAGAGAGAAGATAGTGGTCTAAAGTGGGAGTTAGCGCTTTATCCATTTCATCAGTAAACTCTTATTAAATGCTTATACTTAGGCTAAGTTTATTCTTACTGGGAAAGACACAGTCGCTGGATCAATAAGATATGCCTTTACCCTTGAATGGCTCATTGCCTAATGGAGAGAGTCTTAAAATTAAATAAATAATTACAGTTCAATGTTATAATACAGATAACATACAAATTAGTAGGAGGGCATTCCCTGGTGGTCCAGTGGTTAAGACTCCAGGCTTCCACGGCAGGGACTGTGTGTGCCATCCCTGGTGCAGGAACTAACATTCCACACACCATGCAACGTACCCAAAAACAAAAAATAAAATAATGAAAAATAAAACCAATGAACAAAACAAATTATTTAGGGAACTGACGGTATTTATGGGAGCACAGGGGAAGACTGACTCCAGGACACAGGAAATGAGAAGAAAGGACTTTTGTGCTAAAGGCTTAAAGAATGAGTCAGATCTTACTTAGGGTTTGAGTTCTAATGCTGATATTTAAAGTGAATGCTTAGGACTTCACTGGTGGTCCAGAGGTTAAGACTTCACCTTCCAGTGCAGAGGGTGCAGGTTTGATCCTTGGGGGAGGAACTAGGATCCCACATGCTTTGTAACCAAAAAACCAACTCATAAAAAAGAAGCAATTATTGTAACAAATTCAATAAAAGCTTTCAAAGTGGTTCACATTAAAAAAAAAGTAAAATGAACCCTAAATCACCCATAAGTTATAGTATCTATATATAGAGTATCTAGAGATCTGGGGTCTAGTAATAGTAAACCCAACATAGCCAGATTTTCCTCCAGTTTAGAAACAAATTGTTTCTTCTTCTTTGAGCACCAGATGAAGAGTTGGCTTGTGCTTATTGGCTCTGTTGTATGAAACACATTTATCTTGAAACACTAGGATTACACCCTCTGTGGTGAGATACTCACATGAACATATGAAAATCACAGTGGGTCTGAGCAGACTGAGGAAGCAGTAGATTCAAGCATACCATCTCACTTTCATTCAGAAACACAAACCCATGAAGCAGAATGGATGGGCAGACTGTCCTCTTTCTCCCCTATCTCTCTGTAGAGCAAATTGTTGAATTCTCAAACATTAAATTCACACATGGTAGAGCTGCTCATGCTGTGAAGAGGAAGATAGTATTGTAGAGGGATGGACCAGATGTGGGGTGACAAGGAAATGGGAGAGGGTCTTGATGTGATCAGATAAAATTAAGACATCCAGGGTCTTCCCTGCTGGTCCAGTGGTTAAGAATCTGCCTGCTGATGCAAGGGACATGGTTCAATCCCTGTTCCAGGAAGTTCCCACATTCCACGGAGCAACTAAGCCCGTGAGCCACAACTACTGAAGTGCTCGCTTCACAATGAGAGAATCCACCACAGTGAGAAGCCCAAGCACCACAACTAGAGAGTAGCCCCTGCTCACTGCAGCTAGAGAAAAGCCTGAGCACAGCAACTAAGGCTCAGTGCAGCCAAAAAAAAAAAAGTGAAAATTACGGAATAGGGTAGAAAGAGATTGGCCAGCCAGGGTTGAACAACTGTTGTATCATAGGACACTTTGAATGCTATTGATAATTTTAAATCAAGAGTTGACAGGATGGGCCTTATTTATTTACTTTTTATTTTGTATTGGGGTATAGCCAATTAACAAAGTTGTGATATAATAGTTTCAGCTGAACAGTGAAGGGACACAGCCACGCATGTACAAGCATCCATTCTCCCCCAAAACCCCCTCCCATCCAGGCTGCCACATAACATTGAGCAGAGTTTGATGTGCTATACAGTACACGTTGGCTATCCATTTTAAATATGGGTGTTATTTTTGAAAAGACCATTTTTGTAGCATGGTGAGGATGAAGTCAGCACATTTTTTCTGTAAGAGGCCATGTGTCATAAGACCAGTGTCTTTGTCACAAATAGTTATATCTGCCTGGTAGCACAAAATCAGTCATAGAGAATGTGCTGTGTCCCAGTAAATCTTTATTTACAAAAACAAGCTGTGGGCCAGAATTTGCTGACCCCTGGATTAGAAGATGGTGACTGGTGGAGAGATTAGAGCTAGATGTTAGCTCAGGTCAGTGGTTTCCAAAGTCCCTGGAGCAGCAGCATCACCATCACCTGGGTACTTGGGGTGGGTCTCAGGACTGTGGGTGTGAACAACCCCTCCAGGTGATTCTGATGTCTGCTGAAGACTGAGGCCCACTGGTCTAAGACAGATGGAGGAGAATAAATTTAGGTATTTTGGAGAGGGCTGTAGGAAAGGAGAATGGGGTAGATTTAAGATGTTCTATATATACAGACTCTCACTTTCTAACATACTGATGCACAGTGGATAGGACTTTGGTGATGATATGGATGGGAAGTTGGGGAGACAGACAAGAGTAAATGAAAATTATCTTCATCTGTTTTGTTCACTTCCTGATCCTCTATGTTCAGGTAAATGGGGAGAGGATGGTCGTGTCATGTCCCAGGACTAGGGTGAGTCCTTAGGATGGGCCACCAAGTGAGGATCCTTGGCTTCATGCTGGACTGAATTCAAGAGCTATAGTAAAGTGAAGGCAAATTTATTTAGACAGAATACACGTTCAACGGGGCTTCCCTGATAGCTTATTAGGTAAAGAATCTGCCTACAATCCCAGAGATTCAGGACATGCAAGTTCAGTTCCTGGGTCAGGAAGATCCTCTGGAGAAGGGCTTGGCAACCCACTCCAGTATTATTACCTGGAAAATTCCATGGATAGAAAAGCCTGGCAGTCCGTGGGGTCACAAAGAGTCAGACACAACTGAGTACACACACACACACCAGTATTCTTGCCTGAAAAGTCCTATGGACAGAGGTGGTGGGCTGCAGTCCAAAGGACACAGGCAAACACGTTTCACAGGCAGAATGTAATCTATCTCAGAAATACCCCAGGGCATGGGAGTCACCTTGGAAAGTGAGAGGGGCCCTGACCTAAGAGGTGGTTAGTTTTTTAAGGGTTGAATAATATCATAGGCTAATGAGTTGGAGGATTTTTTTCAATTATTTTGGGGAAGGGGCAGGGATTTCCAGGAACTGGCTCCCCACCAACTTTTTTGGCCTCTTATGGTCCACCCAGGAACTGTCCCGGGGCCCATGGATGTGTCTGTCATGTAGCATATGCTAATATATTATGATGAGCATGTAATGAGGCTTAAGGTATACCAGGAGTTGAATCCTCCACCATCTTGGGCCTAATCAGTTCTAGCCTGTTTGTGTCATATCCTCAATGGCTATGTCATCCTTTTAAAGGTTGTGCTCTGTCCCCTTCCCTCCTGTCTCACCTAGAATACTACTGGGCATAAGGTAAGTACTTAAAAAATACTTTTTTTAATGGATCCATGAGTGATTCTTCCAAAGTTGACAGTTTAGATGACTGAACAGATGTGGAATGGTATTAGCCAAGATAGAGAACACAGTTAATAGTTTCTGAGTAGTTGGTGGCTCAGACAGTAAAGCACCTGCCTACAATGTGGGAGACCAGGGTTTGATCCCTCGGTTGGGAAGATCCTCTGGATAAGGAAATGGCAACCTACTCCAGTACTCTTGCCTGGAAAATCCCATGATCAGAGGAGCGTGGTAGGCTATAGTCCATGGGGTTGCAAAGAGTCAGACACAACTGAGTGACTTCATTTTCACTTTCGTGAAGAAAAGGGATAAAGGAATATTTATTGAGCATAAGATTTGCCTACTATGTGCTGGGCAGTATTTCACACACGTTATCTCATTGGTTCCTCAAACCAGTTTTTAAATAGCTATTATCATCATCATTTTCAAACTAAAACCACTGGGGTTCCAGCTGGAGTAAAGAATGCAGGCAACGAGTGACACTAAACCCAGGCTTGTGCCACTTTGCAGAACAGAGCTCTGTTTTGTTCTTCTTTTTTTTTTTTAATGTATTTATTTATTATTTTAGCTGCACCATACAGGATGTGAGGAGATCTTAGTTCCCCAACCAGGGGTCAAATCCATGATCCCTGCAGTCAAAGCATGGAGTCTTAACACTGGACAACCAGGGAAGTCCCAGAGAACTGTTTTGAATTTGGGCCAGACTTTGCAGACTAGGAAAGCTTTAATGATATGAAATATAGAACTTGACCACTTGCAAAGCAGTTACATGGACTACATCTTTTGAGTGAAACCACTTTGTTTGGGTTCAGATCCCAGCCTTGTCACTAATGCAGCATCTGGAGGTAGCCACAGGAGGAGGTAATGACAATACTTTTAAAAAAGTCTTCATTTTTGGCTATGCTAGGTCTTCGTTGATGCTTGGGCTTTCTTTAGGTGTGGAGAGCAGGGGCTACTCTCTAGCCGTGGTGCTGCAGGCTTCTTACTGCTGTTGCAGAGCACAGGCTCTAGGGCACCTGGGCTCAGTAGTTGTGGTGTAATGGCTTAGTTGCCCCACAGCATGTCGTATCTTCCCAGATCAGGGATCGAACCACTATCACACTGCACTGCAAGGCAGATTCTTAACCACTGGACCATCAGGGAAGCCTGGCAATGACAATAATTAACACAGCTACTTTGCAAGTGAAATAAGATAGGTAAAGCACTAGCATAAGACCGAACTCAGTAAATGGTGGATGGTATTATTTTATAACCACTGCGAAGTGCCTTCTGTAAGGATAATGATGCCCCCCCCCCCGCCACCCATGGAGTCACCTGAGAGGCAGTCTCTCAGTTTAAGTCTTACAAGTACCTCTTATCGAGTTTCACCATTTTGCTTAAAGGACTTATCTCCTGTTCAAGGTGTGTTGACTTTTAAACAGGTTTTGAATTGGGCCAAGACCTGTCCTGTTGAAAGGCTGGCTTTACCTCATGGCTTAGCTCTTGGCGGCCACAGTGGTCCTTCCACTCCAGGTTCTCAAGCTCTCTATACGTACCGGTTTTTCTTCTTTCAACACTCTCCCCGACACCCCCTCCCCGGTGCCCCACCAGTCTGTAGCTTCTACACAACTTTCCTGCGTTTATTCCCTTACTTGTCAAGTCAAACAGTGGATGGGTTTAGGGGAGCAGAAAACAGGAGGTGAAGAGAAAGGTATCCTCAAAAGAAATGCCTTCTTGTTTCAAAGGAATTTACTCCCTGTTGTGAAGGCAAACCAGAAACAGTCTGGAGAAAACTGGATCTGCCAAAGAGGAGAAACCAATCACCAGTCCCTACTTTGCTGCTGCTGCTTCTTTTTCTAAATTCTAGACAGAGAAGAGCCTAATGGCCTGGGGGCCCTCCTCCACTTTCCAAACCTGAGAACATCAGTTTTTCTGTCTCCCAAAGGACAATATCAGCGCCTTTATCCCAGAAAGGTTGGTTTGTGACCTTCTTGCTTTCTAGTATGTTTTAGGTGATTTTAGAAAACAAGATTGTTGTTTTGCAACAGGCTAGGTAAACAGCAGTTTCCATTTCAAGGGGAAATCATACTTGACCATCTTGCTGTGTTGGTTCCACTAGATTAGAAAACAAGCCGAGATAAAACAGCTTTAGTGGAGTTGGTTGTACATGCAGGAAAAGAATAACTGGGCCTTTTAAGATAAATGGAACTGACAAAGGGCCAGTTCTGCAGAGAGTAAACACAGCTATAGAAGAGTTATTCTGAATGTAGATATCTGCAAACGATAGTTGAATCATGTTGATGCAAAGGTCTTTTTCCCAAGATTTGAAATAAAATCTACCCCCCACTCACCCTCACCCTGCACTATTTAACCAAGATGATAAAAATCATGTTGTCAGAAATGACAGAGCTAATTTGTGACTTTTCCCAAACCAATTTTGAGGTAATACAAGATTAAGTTGAATGATTTGCCCCCCTTCCCCCCCTCAAAATGAATTAGAACAAATTGTACTATTCTCTGTGTCCTGTTACACAGACTAACTTAGCAGAAAATTCAGGATTTTATTGCAAGATTTCGAGAATTATCATCAGAGATCTATTTCCCCTTGACGTTGATTGGCTTCTTAAAAGATAACTGGTGATTTTTTATTGTACACATGTAGTCAAAATAACATTTTGTGATGGTTTTTAAGGTCTAGTCCGGAATGCTCAGCCTTTCCTAGGATCTGCTTGTCTTTTGTTTTTTGCCCTGAATGAAGTAACTAGGCTTCTAAGCACTGAAGTTTCCTAGTTAATGTTTCTTCCCGCTCAGTAATAAATTGGAGGGGGCGAAAAGTCCCACAAGCAATACTGGTGGTGATCTGTACGCATAGCAATTCACACTTACAGTCCTTTGCCAGCTACACTCGGGTTGTAACTCCCGACACTTGAACAGGCAGTTTCTCACTTAAACATATGCTTCACTTCCCCTTTGAGGAAAAGATTCCCAACCTCAAGCATACTAGCAGGCCATGATTAATTCTAATCCCTAGGTTTTATGATAGGAAAATTGACTGTAAGGAAACAAGGGAACCGTGGAAAACTGAGTTAGTTTTCTCTTTTCCAAAATGGCATTGAATCACTGGCCCAAACTTTCCTTCAACGTGCTTATCAAAATGTCCTCAAGAAAATCTTCCTGAAATCCATATAACTAATAAATGCACTCAAAGTTGTTTTGCTTCAGTATAATATTTGGCAGGAAAACACGGTCAAAGAGATTGCATCATATTAAATGGATTTTATGTTTATTGCTACTTGTAGTGCTACTTAATTGATTTATGTCTGCTTTAGAAAGCTTTATGCTATGAAACATAAAATATATCATTTATAGTTTATTAAGTCCTGCATTTGGTAAAAGTTGGCATAAGGCCCTAGGTCAAGAACTTTGCCCTTCTGTTCCAGCACTATTTCTATGAGAAAATCATATTTGATAAACTGTATTTCCACTTACGATAAATTTCCTAGGAGTATAATCTATAGATAAAGGTGCCTGTGTTTCTCAAGCACCCACTCTTATATTCCCATAGCATTCGAATGAGGTTTTTCTGTCTTCTTTTGTGATTTTTAGTTGAAATAAAAATGAGAGAAAATAGTAAAAAGATAAAATAAAGTATATCTTAAGGTCCTAAGGTATTTATTCTGATTTTTAGAACTGGCAGGAGAGGCCCAAGGCCAGATAGAAAGAATATTACAACACTACTAAGTTTTTGAAAACTCTTATATGATGAGTCTGTGTGTGCATGTGTGCTAAGTCTCTTCAGCTGTGTCTGACTCTTTGTGAGCCTATGGACTGTAGTCTGCCAGGTTTGTCTGTCCATGGGATTCTCCAGGCAGGAATACTGGAGTGGGTTGCTATGCCCTCCTCCAGTGGATCTTCCTGACCCAGGGATCGAACTTATGTCTCTTATGTCTCCTGCACTGGAAGGTGAGTTCTTTACCATCAGAGATACCTGGGAAGCTCATGATAAATCTATATAGGTCTATATAAGTAAATCTTAAAAAAATTTTTTTTATTGAAGCATAGTTGATTTACGGCATTGTGTTAGTTTCAAGTGTACAGCAAAGTGAATCAGAATTATGTATATCAACTCTTTTTTAAAAATTATTTTCCCATACAAGCCAGTACAGAATATTGAATAGAATTCCCTGTGCTATACAGTAGGCTGTTATTAGTTATCTATACAATATATAATGGGACGTCCCAGGTGGCACTGGTGGTAAAGAACCTGCCTGCCAACATAAGAAACATAGAGAGGTGGCTTCAGTCCCTGGGTTTTGAAGATCCCCTGGAGGAGGGCACAACAACCCACTCTAATATTCTTGCTGGAGAATCCAATGGACAGAGGCGCTTAGCAGGCTATAGTCCATAGGCTTGCAAAAAGTCAGACACAGCTGAAGCGACTTAGCTTGCACACTTGCATATAATGTATAATAATATGTATGTCTCAATCCTAATCTACCAATTTATCCCTTCCCCACTTCCCTCCCGGGTAACCAGAAGTTTGTTTTCGGTGTCTATGACTCTGCTTCTGTTTTGTAAATAAGTCCATTTGTACCTTTTTTTTAGATTCCACATGCAAGCGATAGCATATATTTGTCTTTGACTTACTTCATTCAGAATGACAGTCTCGAGGTCCATTCATGTCACTCCTGTAAGTAAGCCTTGATACAATAACTTCTACTCAGTTAGACTGAATGGGTATCAACATCAAGAACCAAGTGCATTTTGGTGCCTCATCCCATCCTGTCTGCCAATTTTGTGTCCCCAATTTTCCCTCCAGAACCAGTTCATGAGTCTTGTTTCTCCTGCTCCCTAATACCGAATCTACTGAACTCACCCTAGTCCTATGAGCAGACACCAGCAAATAAATGATACAGAAATAAAACTCAGCTTTGCTATTTGAAAATACAAAAGAAATTGGGGGGCAGTGGTAGTGTTCTCTGTTAAAGTTTCTTTGAATTGTCACATCCGGTGCTACTTCTTTTCTGAAATATGTCAAGGACAATAACCATGAAATGTTATATTTTTGTTTGCATTCTAAGCAATAACCAACATTCAGTTAATAGTATTCGTGGATGAGAATGCCTTCTGAGTCCCGGAAATTGGTGGCTGATGTCAATGCTATTTTGATTTCAGCTTTAAAATGTGCTTTGGTTATGATATATTTACATATGGGCAGATTTTCTCAAAATTCAAGCAAAATTAAATGGAGGCACGACTTAGGAGAGCTGGGACACTTGCCTCCTTAAGCTGAAGTCTGCTCCTGGCCTCTGCTGCCAGGCAAAGCCTGCAAAGTTTCCAGACAGATATTAACTCACTTGTCTTCCAAATATCTTTTGACTCAGAGAGACCTTGGTTTTGTGCTTTGTTTGGAACTGATTCAAAGTGCTCCCATTGCTAATGTGTGAATTTTATGTAAAAATCAGTGTGAATACAGAAACCTGAAAAGTCAATATGAGTTCTTATTGAGAACAATGGAAACGCTGTTGACAGCAGGATTTGGTGCAAGTGATGCACCCTGGAATGACAGTGGATGGCATCTGTTTACTCACCTAATATATTATTACTCTAGAGCATCACTTTACTGTGTGGATTGCACAGGCTGACTTCTTGCTCCTACTTAGCCTGCTTTCTCAGTTGCTTTGCTTTTCTTTCCAGACAAAGTAGACTTTACTATTATTGTTTAAAATTTTATTTTGCCTACCGTGTGCAGCATGTGGGATTTTAGTTCCCCGACCAGGGACTGAACCTGATCCCTCATCAGTAAAAGTAGAGTCCTAACCACCAGATGGCTAGGGAATTCCTGTAGACTTTATTACTTTTTAGCATCATTTTTAAAAATTGAAATGTAGTTAATTTACAATGTTGTGTTAGTTTTAGGTGTACAACAAAGTGATTCATATTTATCTATGAGTCATATATATATATATAATTTTTCAGATTCTTTTCCATTATAGATTATTATAAGATATTGAATACAGTTCCCTGTATTCAATATATAGGTCATTGGTGTTTATCTATTTTATATATAGTAGTATGTATCTATTAATCTCAAACTCCTGATTTATCTCTTCCCCACCACCCTACCCACTTGTTTTCTTTATGGAAACTCATAGTGTAGTAATGGAGCCAAACACACCAGACTCCAAATCCCAGTAGTGATGCCATTTAGCAGCTATGGAAATTTGGGTACTTGGCCTTCCTGAACCTTGAGTTTGTCGTCTCAAAATGGGATTGATTACAGCTTTTTTGGAAAAAGAAGCTTACTTATTCTTTGTGTAAAGAGCATGTTATCTGATATATCTCCTTTGATCAATTCTGCCTTAATTTACAGAGCAAGATAACGTTCTAATTTTTTCCTATGGCATTAAGTCACGTGGTTTCTCTGGTGGCTCAGATGATAAAGTGTCTACCTGCAATGCAGGAGACCCAGGTTCGATCTCTGGGTCAGGAGGATCCCCTGGAGAAGGAAATGGCAACCCACTCCAGTATTCTTGCCTGGGAAATCCCATGGACAGAGGAGCCTGTCAAGCTACAGTCCATGGGGTCACAAAGACTTGGACACAACTGAGCAACTGAGCACATATAGGCTATGTTAGTAATACTGCTCATTGTAAACCTAAAAGATGCATTCACCTCTGGGAAGTTATTTGTACTATAGCTACATATTAAAAATGCTTTGATAATACTGACCAAATCGATGCTGAATCATGACCAGTTGAATAAATTTATTGTGACTGCAGTATTGTTTCTCAACCTGAAAGCTAGGTCCTAGTGGGCCCTTCTCTATGAAGCATTCCTTGATAGACTGATTAGAAACTTTTTCCTCTGCTATTCTGTTCTATTCTGCTTATATCACTCTCATATTACCTAACTAAGCTTTGTTTTCATCTTACCTCTATAACTTTCCCACCATATTATAAGATCTTTGGGAACATAAAATATGTCTTGTATTAATATAAGCAATGGTCTAGTGGAGAAGTCAGCCAAAGGTTTAGATCAACCCTAACCTTCTCTCTGGAACCTTCTTTTAAAAGTCTAGTCTAAGTCTACCCAGCCCCCAATTCCTATGATATTTAGCCCAACCAAGCAATTTAGGCTTCATATACTTTCATGTTAGTTTCTAATTTTACATTTTTTTAAAAGTCTACAAGTAGATTACAAACTTCTTGAGAGCAGGGACTATAAATGAGATAAATGAGAATACCTGTGAAAGCTCTAAAAAAGTGTGATCAAATGAAAGGGCAGTTATGGTTTTGCTTTTTCTTAGTGCTTACCACATAATTTGACACATGGAAAGAATTCAGCATATACTAGTTATGGGACTAATCACAAGTATTCATAGAAGAGAAGTTTCTGCTTAGGTAACTAGGCCTTTAGGGTCAACTTTTGTCCTTTTTATCCTTCAATAATATGAAAGAGACTAGTTTTAAGAGGATGACAAATGACTACTGAATCAGTGTAGTCAATGATTGGTGAAGTGAGCCAAGATAGAAAAGAAGATGGACCCTAGTAACACAGAGGGTGAGGGTCCCATTTCACTCCTGATATGTGAGACTGGCACATGGTCCCCTAGGCAAGCTGGAAGCCACCAGAACCCATGTCTGGGCTGCCTGGCAGAAGCGACCCCTGCAGCTGAACAAGCAAAGGTGATCAACGGGTGATGCTCTAATCCAACTGTCTCCTAAATTGTCTACATTTCTTTAAGTGGATTGTCCAGGAGATGTTGGACTCCCCAGGTGGCACTAGTGGTAAAGAACTCACCTGCCAGTGCAGGAGATGAAAGATACTTGGGTTTGATCCCTGGGTTGAGAAGATCCTCTGGAGGAGGAAATGGTAACCCACTCCAGTACTCTTGCCTGGAGAATCCCATGGACAGAGGAGACTGGTGAGCTACAGTCCCTGGAGTTACAGAGTCAGACACAACTGAAGTGATTTAGCATGCATACATGTCATGAGAGATTACTTGCTAATAATTTTTCCTCCAAGAATTGTTTCTATGATAATTTTACAAGCCCAGAGATGTACAATAGAATGATATAGAACTAGAGAACAAATATCCTTTATTAGTCAACCCTGACTCATTATTTTCAGTGAAAAGATATTTCCTGAGCACATACTATGAGCCAGACCAATTTAGGTGCTGGGAAACATCAATGCAAAAAATGAACACAATTCCTTCTTCTGCGAGGATTATGTACCGGTCACTGAGAGAGATAATTCATAAACAAAAGTATATCTGGCGAAGGGGGAATGGCAGGGGTGAAGGAGTAGGAAGGATGAACTATTTGGTATAAAATAAGCAGAGGATGAGATGGTTAGATACCATCATTGACTTAATGGACATGAATTTGAACAAACTCCAGGAGATAGTGGAGGACAGAGAAGCCTGACAAGCTACAGTCCATGAGATCACAAAGATTTGGACATCGCTTAGCAGCTGAACAACATAAAATAAGCTACAAGGCATTGGATTGTACAATGCAGGGAATATAATGAATATTTTGTAATAACTGTAAAAGGGGATTAATCTTTCAAAATTGTATAAAAAATCACCTTTATCATATTTTTAAAGCCCTAAGTATACATAAGTCAATTTCTGGTTCTGTTCTGTTCTACTACTCTACTCTGAAATAAGTACACATTGTTTTCATTCTTATAGGTTAGTTATATATTGCTTTGTAAAATTAAAAAAAGGTAGTTGGAATTTTGGTTGGAATTGCTTCAAATGTGTAGATTCATTCAGAGTAGAATTTACACCTTTATGATATTCAATGTCATTATCCAGGAATATCCAGGAATGGAGGAAGTAGATCTCCAATTATTTGTATTATCTTCAATGTCTTTCAATAAAGCTTTATAATGTCTTGCCAAAAAAAAGTATATTTAATATAAATTTAGATAGTGCAAGTACCATGAAGCAAAATAAAGTGAGTCAAGGGGTAGGCAATCTCATTTAGAAAACACAGTCTGGGAAGGTCTCTCTGAGGAGGTAACATTGAAGGGACCTGAGATGTATGAGTCTATAAGGCAAGAAGCTTCCAGGCAGAAGAAGTAGTGTTATAATAGCCCTGAGACACGAGCTGACTTCATACACGTGAGGAACCATGAGAAGGCTTGTGTGGTGGCGAGAGAGAGGAAGACAGATAAGCACATTGGAGATCATGTTGGATCTTAGAGTTTAGCTTGTATTTTGAATATTGGGGGAAGCTTTTGGAGGCTTTGGAGCAGAAAATAACATGATCCAGGAAAGGTCAACCTGGCATCTGGAGGGCAAAGAGAACCTACAGGAGAAAAGATTGGAAGGACAAAGACCAGTCCAGAGGCAATTATGATAGTCCAGGCAAGTGCTGACAGTAGCCTGGGCCAAGATGGAAGTTGCAGAAATAGTGAGAGGTAGTTTGATTCAGAATGTAGTTTGAAAGTAGTGCTGTAGGACTTGCTAATGAATTGGATGAGGGAAGTGAGAGATACAGAGAAATTCGACTTCTCTCATCACTGATGGATACCAGGAAATAGTCCCTGAAATTCAGCCACATAGGAATACGTGCACCACAATATGCCTACACCAATACTAAGGTGGAAGAGTTAAGTTTGTCAAACAACCACTTAACCTTAAAGCAACCAGTTAATGGCTGAATTCAGATATCAGTTGCCAAATAAATGATTAAAATGATTCTGCCATTTCTTTCAACAGCTTTTGCGTGAACATCCACATATCTGTCTTTCTGCTTGTTATTTATATATGCAATCCATATGGTCATGCAGAAATTCACAACTGAGGAACACAGAGTCAGAAGTCTGAGGTTACTGTTTTTACAGCCCAGCAGTCTAGTACTTTGGATGAAAGAATACAACTATATAAAGATTTCCAAATATCTAGCTAAGAAGTTATAATTTCTCATTTTTATCCAAAGATTTGCTGTCATATAAAACATAGCAATCGTGTGAAGATGTCATCTCAGTGCAGCAGTGGCGTATCACCTTATTAATGATTGCTCCACTTAGGTCTGTTCAGACCCCAGAAAAGTGCCCCAAATATCAAATCAGAGATAATTTGCCATTGGGCAGGAACACCACTCAAGAAATCTGAAGCAGATATTCACAAGAGCAAATTATGCCCATAGACTTAGATCCTAAGACTAAAAATGAGTTTACAGTGCTTTGCAGGAAACAGAGGCTTAGGATTTCCCTGCTGGCCCAATAGTTAAGAATTCACCCGCCAATGTAGGGGACACAGGTTTGATCCATGTCGGGGAAGATCTCACATGCCGCTGGACAGCCAAGCCCAGGTGCCACAACTACTGAGCCTGTACGCAAAGCCTTCGAGCCACAACTACTGTGCCCACATGCTGCAGCCACTGAAGCCCACCTGCTCTAGATCCCATGCTCCACAACAAGAAAAGCCACTGCAATGAGAAGCCCATGCACCTCAAGGAAAAGTAGCCACAGCTCACCACAGCTAGAGAAAGTCTGTGTGCAGCAACCAAGACTCAAGTGCAGCCACAAATAAATAGATAATTTCCCAGGCACAGATACTGGAGTGGGTCGCCATTTCCTCCTGCAGGGGATCTTCCCTACCCAGGGATCGAACCTGTGTCTCCTGCCTCTCCTGCATTGCAGGCTGATTCTTTACCACTCAGCTACTGGAAAGTCCTAAAATAAATAAAAATTAAAAAAAAAAAGAAAGAAACAAAGATCTAGCCCTCAAATGTGGGGTGGGTTCATATATATAATTTTTAAAATCAAAAATTTATATCTGCCTGGTTTTTCCATGTAAATTATTCAGATAAATCAAGCTACTCAGTAGTGACATTTAATATGTATGATGTCAAGGAATCTTTACAAATTATTTCACAAGACACACCTAGGTGGCAATGTCTAATTTTTTATGGCTAAAGGATGGGGAACCCAAGGCAAGGCCCAGCTAATGTCCTGTCTGTGGCAATCAAGTAAGTTGGTAACAGAGCAGGAAGAGAACATAGGAACAAACAGTGCTGCGTAGGTGAGAGGCATGAAGTGAACTTAGTTCATATATTCATTGACACATGCATCATGTTATCCAGCTACATTGCTCTCTTTGGCATACCTTGGATAGATTCTTTCTCTCTCTCTCTCTCTCTTTTTTTTTCCTTCTATTTCAGCAACAGATGTAAGAAATATTTTTACACTAATAGACATATAATAGTCATAATCAAAGCAAAACTAATGAAAAGAAAATCAGATAGGATGAAATATGAAAGACAGAAAAATATACTAAGGATGGTAATTTCAAAGATATCTATATGTATTCAAGTACATAAAAATTGGTGTGACATGATTGTGAATGACATTGAATTTCACTGCTGCTGCTGCTAAGTCACTTCAGTCGTGTCCGACTCTATGCGACCCCACAGATGGCAGCCCACCAGGCTCTGCTGCCCCTGGGATTCTCCAGGCAAGAACACTGGAGTGAGTTGCCATTTTCTTCTCCAATACATGAAAGTGAAAAATGAAAGTGAAGTCACTCAGTCATGTCCAACTGTTCGTGACCCCATGGACTGCAGCCTACTGGGCTCCTCCATCCATGGGACTTTCCAGGCAAGAGTACTGGAGTGGGGTGCCATCACTGATCTTATACAAATAATACCTTCAGGAATAAAGAAAAGGCATACGAGTGAAAAAACAGACACTAACACAGAACTAAAAGAAAAACTAGGACCCAAGGAAGAAGATAACTAGAAAATCATAAAAATATATTTTAAGGCAATCTTCATGTATTTTAAGTCAGACTGTTGTTAGAGATATTGGAGTATTATAACATGGCTTTTAAATATTCAGAGCAATCTGTTAATAAAATTATCAGCCAGAAAGAACTGGTTTCATTATAGCAAAAAAAGACGAAACAAATCCCTGATTAGGATACAAATCCTCAAGACCAAGACTTGGGTGAAATGACAACTTTATGCCAAGCTCTGAAGGTCAGTCAAATTGGATGAGAAATGACTAAAAATATCGATAGCAGATTTTTTTCATAATGGACTGAAGATTCCTAAAATATATGCATATTCTTTGTGCTATTGAATCATTATGAAAAAATGAAAAATTTACCCATGAGCTACACTTTGAAACACTTTGGACTAAAGCATGTAATAAATGCTCTGCTTCTCTGCTGCCAAAGGGGCCAGTCCGTTCAGAGAGAGTTTGCCTACATAATGCCAGACATCTGTGCAAAAGCTGCAAATTTTGGTCAAGGATTTTAATGTTTTGATGACCTGGTGCCAAACATCTGGATATTTGAAAATATCCAGATAATTGACTGATTTTTTTTTTAACGTTTCATCCAGATGTTTGGCATCAGAATTAAATACCATCTTACTACGTAAGAGCATTTGTGATGTGAAAGTGCTTGCCATCTACCCTTAATATTAAAAAGAAGGGGCTTAAAGTCATCATACAGTGCGATTCCAGTTTTCAAAACAAAAATTGTGGATATGCCCACAGAAGAGAACTTGGACAGGAACATAATAAGCTGTGTCATTCATCCTCTGGTTGGTGGACTCATTGTCAATTCTCATTTTGCTTGTAGTTTTTAAAAACTTTTTCTAATGTTCTTCAGTAAAACATGCATTGCTTTGACAACAGAAAAGCAATTTAGTTGTGTGATTAGGCGATGAAGTTAATTTGGAAACTAAAAGAGTTTAATTTAGTGCTTGGCATTGGGTACATTGAATTGAAGCTGTGAACCTACTGATAAGGAAGGCTGGTTTTGGAAAAGCAAGTTAAAAGTAGGTTGACAAAGTTCTGGGAATGTAAGGACTACTAGGTATGCGTGACTGGCAACAATGGGCCTGACTGGTTTTTCCTCACTGAATTTACTGGAGCTTCTTCTTCTTCTTTTTTTTTTTTTTGGCCCTGATGCTTGTGTGACTTAGTTCCCCAATCAGGGATCTAACTCGGGTCCATGGCAGTGAAAGTACCTAGTTGTAATCACTATACCACCAGGGAATTCCCCTACAACTTTTTAGTTTGCACACATCCCCATCTTTGCCTGCCTTCACCAATGCACACAAGCTCTGAACTTCGGATGCTGTTCTCAACGATGCCCAGTGCTTGGCAAGTGTATTGAGAGTCCGATCCTAGTAATACCTCCTCTCGAGGCCAACATGTCCCAGTGCCTTTTTGGTGGGGGGGCGCAGGATCTTAGTTCTCTGACCAGAGGTTAAACCTGGCCCTCGGCAGAGAAAGTGTAGAGTCCTAACCACTAGACTGCCAAGGATATCCCTATTCCAGTGCATTTCTACCTTCTCACTCTTAGTCCCCTTTCCTCGCTGGGGTTGGCAAGTTAAATTTTGTTCTTATTCATTTTCTTGGTGTTGCAAAATTCATCCAAGGTTAGACGTGCAGAATGTTAGGATTCTCAGTAGATTTAGTCCAAATCTCTCATTTTATAAGTGGTGAGACAGGCCCAGGAAGGTTAAATGTCAAGCCTCTGATGACATTCAAATCTACAAACAGTCTGTTTCCAGCTCAGAGCATTTTTCACTACACAAGGCTTTAATGGTTATTCTAGTCCTTAAATTCCTTCATCTATAAAATAGAATAAATACTTGGAAGCAAAGTGAAAAGTGAAAGTTGCTCAGTCGTGTTTGACTCTTTGCAACCCCATGGACTATACAGTCCATGGAATTCTCCAGGCCAGAATACTGGAATGGATAGCCATTCCCTTCTCCAGGGGATCTTCCCAACTCAGGGATCAAACCCAGGTCTCCTGCATTATAGGTGGATTCTTTACCATCTGAGCCACCAGGGAAGCCCTGGAATACTAGAGTGGGTAGCCTATCCCTTCTCCAGAGGATCTTTCTGATCCAGAATCGAACCGGGGTCTCCTGCATGCAAAGTGCTTTGGGTTATTTGAGATAGAAACTGCACACACAAAAAGTGTTATTTTGGCACCTTTTCTTCTGTATTTTATAAACTCTGCTATTCAGTAATGATTAGAAAACTTAGATAAAATCTAGATAGAATTTCAAATGACATCCCAATAAAAATAAAAGTTCCTAAAGCATTAAATCATAATTATTCTGAAATTTTTTAAGAAGCTAAGTGTTCTTGGGATGCTCTAAACAGTTTCAAATTAAATAAAGACCAAATGGTAAAGTTATCTGGAAACATTTGAAATGGAAAATTTGAGATCCCTTTTAAAAAGTAACACAAAGATTGAAGGACTCTGTAGTGTGATTTTTTTCCCCCCTCAATTTTTGTAGAGAGCAAAGCTACCATAACTCATTGATGAATCCCATACATTCTTCAGTTATTGTTACTTTTAAAAAACTGTTCAATAAATAACACTTAAAGTAAAAAAGCAAGTACTATTCTCTAGCTTAATGTTCTTTTCATAGTTCAAGTACAAATTAAACTAACCTGAAAAAATACCAAGTAAACAGATCTAAACGAAATGGCTCCCCATCTCTAGGCAAATTTAAAGCTAAACAATTTAAAAAATACTAGTTGGTAAATCTTCTGTTCCTCCTATTCTCTGCCCAAAAGGAAACAAAGAACAAAAAGAATCACTTTCAAGTAGTGAGCGCTATGGCTGCATGTCACCTGCTCAGACCCAAGACACATGTCCACATTGTAAATATTACCAAACACATTCTTAACTTGTTCTGGAAACACCCTTAATTCTGAACACTTTCAGTTTTTTTTTTACCCTTTTATTTGCTTCAGACATGTGAAGTACAGAAAGAAGCAAGAAGGTAATCTTTTGAATACTTTGTCTCTTCTATTCATTTAAGGTTCTTTTCAAAAATTCTTTCATGAACTAGGACTTGGGGCCGTAACAGTTACTAGTATGCAGGCTCATTATTGCTTATATGTATGTGGTACGTATATGTTCAAAGCATTTCACCATCGTTAACTTCATGTCCGCTAAGCCGGATATTGGACTTGATGGAAAAATGATCTCATCCGGTATGGAAAATTCTGTTCCTAAAATCCACACCTAAAACAGGCAAATTTCTTCTCTCTGTGCCAGAACGTTCTCAATATGGAGGGTTTACAAAGCCAGGTCCCCAAAATCTTTGCAAAGTGAGGTCAGTGGGGGAATTTTGTTGTTATTGTTATTTGGGGGATTTTTGTTTGCAACTGGCAGTGAGAGTGGTGATTTCGGTCCGTTTGTTTTGTTATGTTGTGGATTGGGAAGGTTTTTCAGAAAGGAAAAAATATATATATTCAAGTGAAGCAATTGTCACACTAAAAATTGGAGCCTGCCAACGTTCTAAGATAATGTAGCTGATGGTCTAGTACTACTTCTGAGATAAAATGAAAGGTCTTGAGGAGTGAGAGGGTGGGAGGATGAAGGACAGTTTCCCCAGAGAAAGGTCAAACAGCCAAGCAGTCCATTATAAGGAAAGTTTAAAGTCAAGTTCTGATGAAGGGAACAGCTCCGTTCTCTGCACGATTGCTAGTTTTACATCCTGTCACTCACTTTCTTCTCAAGAACAGTTCAGAGCTGCTGAGCTGTCATGAGCGTGACTGGATGCCTAAAAATCGACTGTGTTCCAAAACCTCATTATTGGAAAACTTTTCCATTTGATGCTAAATATAGGGTATTATATAAACACAATGTATTATAGGTCAAATCCTGTTACCACAAATGCTAAGAGGCTATCCAATTTGGAGCTAGGAAGGGAGATTGTATTAGAATTTTACAGTACACATCAAATCTGATTACAATTATGTAAAACAAAACTATTTTCAAGTCCTACTCAATAGGCAACATATTTCATTTGTCAGTAGAAAATCCTTCAGTTCTTCAAAATGAGAGTTCCCTTAAGTCATGAACTATTCTGTCTTTTTCATCCCATGGTGATCTTCCTCCTAAACCCATAGTATATATTCCTGTATTGCTCATTTCAAATTTGATCATTTATTACTGTGTAACATGCTTATAGTTTGTTTAAAGCGTAAGATTATCTAGCATTTTAAATGTATTTCTATTTGTCTTTTTAACTTGATGATGAAGTCTCTGAGGGAAAATATCCAGGGTTTGCTTTTATGTGTACTTTGTGTTGTTAACTCTAGAGAAAATCTTCAATAAAAGGAAGGGAGAAAGAAATAAAAGGGAGGACAAGAAGATGGTGTGGCAAATTGAGGCAGGACTGATGCTCATCTGAAGGGCCTCATTGACAGTTCAGGGGATTTTATCTAATAAGGAAACATCTCACCCAACACCTGATTTAAAACAAAGGCAGGGGCTTCCCTGGTGGCTCAGTGGTAAAGAATCTACCTGGCAGTGCAGGAGACATGGCTTCGATCCCTGGTCTGGGAAGATACCACATGCCTTGGAGCAACTAAGCCACAGCTGTCGAGTCTGTGCTCTAGAAGCCATGCTCCACAGCTAGAGCAGCCTTCACCATGAAAAGCCCTGGCACCGCAACTAGAGGAGGCCCCGCTCGTCTCAACTAGAGAAAGCCTGTGTACAGCATCGAAGACCCAGCACAACTATAATCGGACCAGTCAATCCTAAAGGAAATCAGTCCTGAATATCCACTAGAAGAACTGGTACTGAAGCTGAAGCTCCCACCTGATGCGAAGAACTGACTCATAGGAAAAGACCCTGATGCTGGGAAAGACTGAAGGCAGAAGGAGAAGGGAACCACAGAGGATGAGATGGTTGGATGGTATCGCCGACTCAATGGACATGAGTTTGAGCAAGCTCCGGGAGTTGGTGATGAACAGGGAAGCCTGGTGTGCTACAGTCCATGGGGTTGCAAAGAGTTGGACACGACTGAATGACTGAATTGAACTGAAAAAATAAAACTAAAACAAAGGCAGGACATAACTTCAGTATACCTTTCTACTTCCAAATAGCCTAGGTTTATAAATTTGTAGACCTCAAATACATTTCAACTGAGGAGTGTGAGTTCATTTTTGAGCTTTAGAGCCAGGCTAATATACATCATATCAGTCATCTTTGTGCAAAATGAGTTTGTTTCATCTCCACCACCCATGCAGAGAAGGAGGCAACTCCTTTACTTAATGAGTCACCAAGAGCCTAAGGGATCCTTTTAGCAACTCTAGGATTTTCCTAGCTCTCTACCTGCCACTGACACTGGATTTGGGCTCATTGCAATGTGCCATGAACACTAGGGTGATAGTGAGATCCTGAACAAAATTTCAGCAACAGCACTTGAGCCATGACCTGCAGTCCTTACTTAAGCTCCTGTCTCTGCTGAGTTAATGTTAGGCCTACCTATACACTTCCTTTGTGGATCAGACTTCTGCTTTCAATGCTGGTTTGATCCCTGGGTCAGGAAGATCCCCTGGAGAAGGGAATGGCTCCTCACTCCAGTATTTCTGCCTGGAGAATTTTGTGCACAGAGGAGCGTGAGGGCTACAGTCCATGGGTTCGCAAAGAGTCAGACACAACTGAGCAAGTGACCTGTAGGCCTCTAGTTTTGCTCCTTTTATTTTTTGAAAGTTCTAAGTTAAAATTTGCCAGATAGGGGAACTTCTATACTAAGGAGTATTAACCTTGACTCTTCAAGAGAATCTTTGGAATTTCAGTCTGGCCTTACTCCTGAATAATATCATATTGAAAACACAGGACCAAAGCTTTCTTCCTATAATGTTAACTGTCTATCTCTTAGAGAACTGGGTCTTGAAAAAAGATAATTTTTCAATCTTTCAGCTCCCAGCTCCTTGCAAACTCTGTCATCTTCACTTTTTCCAATTACTCCCTAGTAATTGCTATATGAGATAGAATTATAGTATAATTAATAGTTCAAACTAGGACACATTGTAATTTGTTCTGTTACAGATTCTTTTGCAGTTTTTGAAACTGAGATTTAATTCACGTAATATATAGTTCACCATTCTAAAGTGCACGATCGAGTGGTTTTTAGTATATTCAGTGTTGTACAACTCTGTATGGTTCTAGAACATTTTCATCTCCCCTAAAGGACCCCATATACACTGAGCAGTGACTTCATGGTCCTCTTCCCCCTAGGCCCTAGCAACCTAGTTTACTATGGATTTGCCTATTCTGGACATTTCATATAAATTAAATCACATAATATTTGACTTTTTGTATCTGATTTCTCTTACTGAGCATAATATTTTCAAGGTTCATCTCTGTTGTAGCATTAATCAGTAATTCATTCCTTTTCATGGCTGAATGCTATTGTATTGTATGGTTATACCATATCTGTCCAGCCATTCATCAGCTGATGAATATTTGGGTTATTTCTACCTTTCAGCTATTACTAATAATACAGCTATGAACACCCACGTACAAGTTTTTGTGTGGATACCTCTTTTCACTTTTCTTGTGTATACACCTAGAAATGAAATTATTGGGTCATATGAGAATTCTTGTTTAATTTTTTGATAAACTAGCATACTGTTTTCCATAGTGGCAGCACCATTTTACATTCCTGCCAGCCATTTATGAGGGTACCGATTTCGCCACATCCTTACCAACACTTGCTATTTTTCTCTTTTTCATTATAACTATAGCATCTCACTGTGATTTGATTTGCATTTCCTGAATGATTAGTGAGGTTGAGTCCTTTTTCATGTGCTTATTGGCTATTTATATATCTTCTTTGGAGAAAAATCTGTTTAAGTCCTTTGCCTATTTTTATTTATTTTTTAAAACTTTAGAAATATTTTTTCCCCAGACTTTAAACTTTTTATTTTATATTGGAGTACAGCTGATTAACAATGTTGTGGTAGTTGCAGGTGAATGGTAAAGAATCCACCTGCAATACGGGAGATCTGGGTTTGACCCCTGGGCTGGGAAGATCCCCTGGAGAAGGGAATGGCTACCCACTCCAGTATTCTTGTGTGGAGAATTCCATGGACAGAGGAGCCTGGCAGGCTACAGTCCATGGGGTCACAAAGAGTTGGACACGACTGAGGGACTTTCACACACACACACTCATTCTCCCCCAGGCCCCTCTCCCATCCAGGCTGCCACATAACACTGAGCAGAGTTCCCTTGCTATGTAAGGTCTTTGTTGGTTATCCATTTTAAGTATAACAGTGTGTACATGACCTTCCCAAAGTCCCTAACTATCCCTTCCCCTGGCAACCTAAGGTTTGTTTTCTAAGTCTGTGAGTGTCTTTCTGTTTTATAAGTAAGTTCATTTGTATCATTTCTTTTTAGATTCTACATATAAAGGATGTTATAAAATATTTTTTCTTCTCTATCTGACTTACTACTCACTATGACATTCTCTAGGTCCATCCATGATGGCATTATTTCATTGTTTATAATGGCTGAGTAATATACCATTGGATATGTGTATCACATCTTCTTTATTCATTTCTCTGTGGATGGACATTTAAGTTGCTTCTGTGACTTGGGTATTGTAAACTGCAATAAGCCTAGTGTTTATTGAAATTGCAATAAACTGCAATAAAAACAAACTAAATAAATACAATGATGCAATAAACATTGGGGTGCATGTATCCTTTTGGATCATGTTTTTTTCCAGACATATCCCCAGGAATGTGATTGCAGGATCATACGGTAGCTTTATGTTTAGTTTTTTAAGGAACCTCCATACTGTTCTCCATAGAGACTGTACCAATTTACACTCCCACCAACAGTGTAAGAGAGTTCCTTTCTCTTCACACCCTCTCCAGCATTTGTTGTTTGTGGATTTTTTGATGATGGCCATTCTGACTGGTGTGAGGTGGTATCTCATTGTAGTTTTGATTTGCATTTCTCTAATAACTAGAAATGCTGAACAACTTTTCATGTGCCTATTAGACATCTGTATGTCCTCTTTGGAGAAATGTCTATTGAGGTCTTCTGCCCATTTTATGAGTGGGTTGTTTGTTTTAATGCTATTAAGTATCATAAGCTGTTAGTAAATTTTGTAAATTAATCCCTTATCAGTCACATCATTTGCAAATATTTTCTCCCAATCTGTGGGTTGTCATTGTTTTGTTTATTGTTTCCTTGTTGTGGAAAAGCTTTTGAGTTTAAGTAGATCCCCTTTGTTTACTTTTGCTTTTATTTCCATTATTCTGCCTTTTCCTGTTTTTAAATAGAGTTCTTTGTCTTTTCATTTTTGAGTTGTAAGAGTTCGTTATATAGGAAGTGGGAGGGATAAATTAGAAGTTTGGGGTTAACAGATACACACTATATAAAATAGATAAACAATAATCTTACTGTATAGCACAGGAAATTATATTCAATACCTTGTAATAACCTATAACAGGGAGGGATCTGAAAAAGTATATATATGACTGAATTACTTTGCTGTATATCTGAAACTAACACAACATTGTAAAGTAACTATACTTCAACTTAATAGAGTGTTTTGTGTATTACAGATACCAAACACTTACCTGATATATGCATTACAAATATTTTCTTCAGGATATATTGACAAATGAGGAGAGAGAGCTATTAATACCTACTAGGGTAATATAGGCACATTGTTGTTTAGTCTCTCAGTCGTGTTGGACTCTTTATCAACTCCCTGGACTGTAGCCTGCCAGTCTCCTCTGTCCATGGGGTTTCCCAGGCAAGAATACTGGAGTGGGTTGCCATTTCCTCTTCCAGGGGATCTTCCCCATCCAGGCATTGAACCTGCATCTCTTGCATTGGCAGGCAGATTCTTTACCACTGAACCACCTGGGAAGCCCCAATATAGGCATAAACTGACACTATTCCAGCAAAGCAGGGCGTATGATTGATCTATATGTGGAGTATCTTGATCTAGCAGGTTGAAGAGTAAATGTTATGTTAGCTTCAATGGGACAATTTATCTATCCAGATAATCAGATATAAATAATCAAGCTCAGTACCCTTCCTGTATTACACAGAGTGCTAGAGACTGTGAAAAAGAATATAAAAGAAATATTTTAAAATTCATAAGTCTTTAAGCAACTTAATGTAAAGGTTTTCAGAATTAACAAAGTAAGGATTTAGGTGCTCTGGTGGCAAAGAAGAAGAGGAAGAAATTAGTGTCAGAGAACTAAGTGGAGTTTCAGCCTTGAAGGACAGGTAGTACCAAAAGCAAGAGAAATTTTATTTTAAAGAGGCTATGAATTACCAGGGGATGCAGTGTATGTATAAGATATGCCGAGAAGTCCAGAATCACAGGGCAACCTCATGCTTCTATGGGAAAAGGAAGGATTGCATATAGGGTATATATTTCACACAATAAAACTGTACTCCCTTTCTTGAACTTCTTATATTATCATCCTATAAGAAGGTCTCTAGAAATGAGAAAGGTGTGCATCATTCTACAATCCTGCTTGGGATACTATTAAAATGCTACTACTGAAGAAGCATACCAGCCATTCAGAGCATATAGGCTCACAGTGGTTTCTATTACCCTGTTGCCCCAATGGGACATTCATCTTTGGTTTCTCCTTGCTTAATATCACTTCTTGGAAGGAATGTTATGACCAACCTAGATAGCATATTGAAAAACTGAGACATTACTTTGCCAACAAAGGTCCATCTAGTCAAAGATATGGTTTTTCCAGTAGTCATGTATGGATGTGAGAGTTGGACTCTAAAGAAAGCTGAGTGCGGAAGAACTGATGCTTTTGAACTGTGGTGTTGGAGAAGACTCTTGAGAGTCCCTTGGACTGCAAGGAGACCCAACCAGTCCATCCTAAAGGATATCTGTCCTGGGTGTTCATTGGAGGGACTGATGTTGAAGCTGAAATTCCAATACTTTGGCCACCTCGTGCAAAGAGTTGACTCATTGGAGAAGACCTTAATGCTGGGAAGGATTGGAGGCAAGAGGAGAAGGGGACAACAGAGGATGAGATGACTGGATGGCATCACTGACTCAATGGACATGGGTTTGGGTAAACTCCAGGAGTTGGTGATGGACAGGGAGGGCTGGCATGCTACGATTCATGGGGTCGCAAAGAGATGGACACAACTGAGTGACTGAACTGAACTGAATAGCTCTCAAAGCTCTTCCTGTTATATATGAACACACCCACTTTCTAAAAGGAAAGTACTCTTTGAGAACGGGAGCTTTCTTACTTGTCTGAATCTTCCCTTCCGGATCTCCTTTTTCTCTTCTGCCCTGCCTCGCAGGGGCTGGCAGGTATGGGTTCTGTCCACAAGAGCTGAGCCCTCTAGGTTCAGGGGGTGGGGAGCCCCTGGTGGAGATCAGAGGGTGGTAAGCCAGTGACAGCAGGAGGTCGGGGCCCTGGGCCTCTTTCCTGTGAGTCCTCTGTTCCTCACAGCTCCATCTCTGGCTCTTTCCTCTCCTGCTCCCTTCAGAACCCAGGGGTGGTGACAGTGGCATTGAGACTGGCCTTGGGTTCCTGTACAGTCTCTCCTTAGCCAAACCTTTGCAATGAATCCCTTCTATAAATAAACTCCCCTTGGATGATCCTGATTTGAATGTGCCATCTGTTTACTCTTGAGACCCTAACTGATACAGTCCCTCATGCTACTTGATGCTTTAGGAGTTGTGTAACAAATATTTGTTAAATAATTAATAAATGAATAAATGAGGAGCAGATGCTTCGGTTTCATCTTGTTTCCCCTTACAATTATTTGGGCAGAGGTGAGATTTTTTGATAAAGGCCATGGCACTGATAAATTTTCAGTTTGCTCTTCATTTATAAGTTGATTCATTTGAGAAATCCATTTTTAACTTAAAAATGCCAGGTAACATTGTCTGATAAATTTCCTTTATTGTATCACAACAGCAGTTAAGAACATCACTTTCTGTACACTCTCAAAAGCTTATAAAGGTGGAAACAAGAAACTTTTTTTTCTAAGTTGTATAAGTTATGTGTGTAGATGTGTATGAGAGAGAGAGACAGACAGATTGGGTGAGTTTAATACCAAAGGAAAAAGAAAAAGAATTTGTCTCTCATTTAAAACATTTCTTATACATTTTCTCACAATTTTTTTCTTAGCTAGTATTCTGATTTCTGTCTTGTCCAATTGTTACACTGAATGCTTCTGATCACAGGACAAAACAAACAAACAAACTAGGGTATTGTACACTGAATTTTAACTTTAGTGTTCTTACTTCTTTCAATTTTGCATTCACTTTGTTCACTCTGAACTTCTGTTGTGATTTGTGTGTGTGTTTTGTGTGTGTGTGTGTGTGTGTGTGTGTGTGTGTGTGTTTTCCTCATGGTCATGATAAAGAGAGAGGAATTTCTTCCCTTCAAGACATTCCTTTTAGACTATCAGCTTTCTTTTTTTTTTTTTAATTAGTTTTGCCATATAATGACATGTTATCGCCATGGGTTTACATATGCTCCCCCTCCAGAACCCCCCTCCCTCCTCCCTCCTTCCTCCCTCCCCCTGGGAAATCTCGATGCACCAGCCCTGAGCATCAATCCTGGGCTGGCGATTGATTACATATATGATAATTAACATGTTTCAGTGCCATTCTCCCATATCATCCCACCCTTGCCCTCATCCACAGAGTCCACGAGTCTGTTCTATACATCTGCGTTCCTTTTGCTGTCTCGCATGCTGGGTTCTCGTTACCGACTATCAGCTTTCTTACATCAAGAAGCTTTCTTACATTCATATCATCAAGATATTATTGCCTGCCCTACAAAGACCAATAAAGTTTTATTTTGCTTTCATAAATGATTCCTTCAGCCCTCTCATTTTCTTAAGGGCCAGAAGAAAGAAAAAGAACTTTAGCCTCCAATTTATCCCTTTGTGTTATAGCCTCTATAAACCTGAAGAAAAATACCTATCAGAGATAACAAATATGTCCATACAGAGTCTCTTCACCAAGAAACTAGATGAGAATAAGAATATGAAAGATGATTAAGGATCAATAATACTGAATCCATAGACCAAAGGCCAAAGTAATGGTGACCGTCTCAGCAAATGCTAAAAAAAAAAAAAAAAAGGAAAGTGGGAATTTGGAAGGGATCCTCTTGAGAAGGGATTTGAAGATAAAAAACTTCAGTCTCAAAGAAAACATTTGCAGACCATCTTTTCTGTGGATTTGCAGTGAGTCACACCATGAAGCTCTTGGACAATTATCTGACTGGGCACAGTGGGTGTGGCCACCATTATTTGACTGGACACTATTCCTGCCACTTTCTAAATTGGGAGCTTGGAACATAATCGTTTTGGAAGTTTCCTTCAAATTATTGCCTAGACTTGTCATGGCTTGTCCCAAAGCAGTCAAACAACTGTCTTCAAAGTACTTTTTTGGCCCAGTTGAGCAGTTCTGAGCCTTGACGAGACTGGCCATACCTAGCTGTTGAGGAGACATGGCAAGGGGCAGCTTTTGCCAGAACATCCTGCTTCGGTGACAATGTGTTAAGTTGCTCTCTTCAAAAAAATATATGCCATTCTCAATTACAGTTTTACTTAAAAAGAAATTCTCAACGATTGTCAAAAAGAAATTTAATCATAATTATCTTCATATTAATTTTCCAGTGGATTTTGTAAAACAAAGATGAATTGTCATGACTCTAGTATGTTTGAATTTCAACTTTTGCCCTGATTTCAAGCCAATTAAACTCAAATTTTGACTTGGTCAGTTCACTGAAAAAATTTCAGGAAGCCTAGCATGGCTCAGCAGCCTCAGATTTATGTTCCGATGACAGGGCCGTAATGAATGCTTTCTTGCCTTTTAGGCATAGTTTAGGGTGTATATCAAACCTTAGACATTCCAGAGAGGCAAAGTTCATATTAAATGTCATATTTTCTTATCCTTTAACTTCTTTTTACTCATTCTCACATAACTTGCAGAAAAAGAACAATTTCTTTTAGGAAAAAAATTCACTTTAAATTGACCCTTTCGTCAGATGGAAAAACTGAGTGAAACAGAGAAAACTAGTTAAATTAATTAGAATATTTCCTGGGCACTCTCTGGAGAAAATGAGAAGAGGAAAAAAAAATCATTGAGATTTAAAATAGATTTGGGGAAGAGGACAAAAGCAAAACCTCATCCCAAGCCATTATGTAATGATGAGCTAGAAATGAGAACCATGAGAAATATAGTTCAACGCTATACAGTAAAATCTATAATGAAGGATAACAAAGGACGTAATCAAAGTTGAGAACTGAGAGGTTCTTTGTGCTTTTCTCAACTAAGAGTCCTAGGAAGTCTTTGTAACCCAACACTCTTCCATAGCTCTCTGTAAGGCTCCTTAGGAGTTAATGTGACTGTGAAGATATTTGGGGACAAATAAAACTTTAAGCTGATAGAGGAGTGGTTGATGGTTTGATGTGGGTGTATATCTTCCCTCAATTCTAGCCAGTGTACTGTCCTCAGATTAAAGATCTGCTTTAGGAATGAGGAGCAGACATAGCTCTGCAGAGGGTGGAGATGACTTGCTCTAAAGAGCTTTTTGTCTGGTGATTCTGTGACTAAAGATAATATTTGTTTATCTTGTATGTTTAACTTGTGTCTTGTAATCCAGAGAGCTGGGGGAAAAATGTGGAATTACAAGTGAGTTAGTGAACAAACCCATAGTATAGGGTATAATTTCTAGGCATGGGAAGGGCAGGAAGAACCAAATCAGCAGTTACGATAGAATGTATTTTTTCTGTGCTCTCTCAGCCCTTCCAGTAGGATAATTTTACAAGTCAAGGGCTGATCATACAGCAGCAGTTGATATAAAGTTATGTTTCATTACTCATGGAAGTGACTTGACTTGAAATACTTTCTTACTTAGAACTCTTAGTTCTTGCATGGTTAAATGATTTTTTAAAAAAATAATAAAACAAAAAGTCTTCCAGGGGCATTTAGGGACTTAGAAAGGCCACAGTGGCAGAAAACTGAAAAGGATTTAAAACTGTAATATCATCCTATTACCAAAGGGTGATTAAAGAAGCTCTATGAATACACCAGATATTCTAATAGAGAGTTGGGTGACCAGAGGGGTGTGGTGTTTGGGGGCAATGCATTCAGGCTCTTTAAGGATAAAAGACCCAGCAGAATTCCAGAAGGAAAAATCTATGTTCTATCACTGAGGCATATTCTCAGGGAAATCAGTTCCTCCTCCTTCTCTCATTCCAGACTGGGCTCGATATTATTGAAGCAAAGCCAACAGCAAGTTAGCAAACCAGCAGGGGAGCAAATTGATTATACAGTTAACTGTGGAAAAACTGAAATTCTTTATTAAGGGAAAATGAAATACAGTTAATTTATGCTTCAACGGAGCCTTTCCCCACGTGGCATTTAC
This sequence comes from Antilocapra americana, assembly GCA_007570785.1. NCBI lineage: Eukaryota > Metazoa > Chordata > Mammalia > Artiodactyla > Antilocapridae > Antilocapra > Antilocapra americana. The sequence goes on along the minus strand of ML661885.1, from coordinate 13,030,718 downwards.
TCTACTGGTTCTTTGACTTTGCTGTGAAGCTGTAACTCGGCCAAAAAATGACAGAAGCTTTACTGATTTAAAAATAAGGCAGGTTTTGAGCTTTTTTTTCCCCCTTGCATGATGATTTTTCCAGCTACAATTACTGTAACTCACTCATTATAGAGGATAACATAGCAGGCAAACAGGCAAGGGAAAAAAATGTGGTAAAACAGTTGGCAGGATGTGAATTAAAAGTCTTTGCCATCTAATTTTAAACAGTATTTATAGAGAGCACCCATACATAATACAGCATTCACCGTCTCACACAAAATCGTTTAAGTAGTAGAAACATTTACTGAAGTTGTTAGCAAAACGAGTGGACACTAATAAGGGAAAGAGATTAATAAAACTTTAAACTCCAAATGGAAAAGGTAGAATTGGGGTTAGGTACATCAGTTCAGTGTAATTTTGAATTATAAAACCTAATGCTGAGGTACCCTTTCAGAATTAAAAATAATATTAATGATCTGCACGCATAAAGAAGGCTTTTCAAAGATCTGCACTGTATATTTTGTCTTATTAATTCTGAAAACAGCCCCAGGTTCAGAGAAATTGCTATGGCTTTTTTTCTTAAAGACTATTTTATTTTGAGAGAATTGTAAATTCTCACAGAGTTGTAAGAAATAAAACAGAGTCCACATACCCATTGCCCAGTTTCATTCCATGGTGACTTCTTAAACATAATTATACAACATTGTTACAACCAGGAAACTAACATTGATGCACTCCAGCAATCTTATTTAGTTTTACATGCACTTGTTTGTGTGTGTGTGTGTGTGTGTGTGTGTATACTTAGTTCCAGGCAATTTTATCACATCTGTAGATTTAAGTGACCACCACCAGTTGAGACATGGCATAGTTTCATCATAAAGATGCCTCATGCTACCATTGCATAGCCCCAGCCCATCCCCACCTACTCCACTCTCTCTAACCCCTGGTAACCACTAATCTATTCTCCATCTCTATAATTTTGTCATTTCAAGAATGTTATATAAATGGAATCCTATAGTAAACGAACTTTTGAGATGGGTTTTTTCACTGAGCATAGTTCCTTTGAAATTCATCCAAGTTGTTGTATGTCAACAACTTTGCTCCTTTGTCTTCCTGAGTGATATTCCATGGTACAGAGATACAACCATTCAATGATTTATTGAATTATACACCCACTGAAGGACATTTGGAGTGTTTCCTCTTGGGGAATATTAGAAATAAAACTCCTATAAACAGTTGTAGATAGATGTTTGTGTGAATGTAGGTTTTCATTTCTCTGGGATGAATGTCCAAGAAAGATAATTACTCTGTGTGTGTGTGTATCCATGTGTCTGTATACTTAGTTCCATGCCATTTTACTACATTAAGGTTGGTGTGTCCACCACAAGGTCAAGATGTATATTATTGTTTAGAGATAAAAATATGATACTATGAATCTCAAGATGGGACATGGGCAGAAATGCAGGACCGCATGCTCACTCCAGAGCAACTTGCTTGACCATTTGGTAATAATTCAATATCTACCCTTAATTCAAATCTTTATGAAGCATGTACTACAGTATTAATACTCTGCCAGGCACTATGCCAGGGAGAAAGGCAGAACAGCAGAGCTACCCTCTCTTCCCCCAAGGATCTCAAATCGGAATAATTGCTCAATACCCTACGGTGGTGCTAAAAATGACGCAGAGTATAAAGACCCCCTGGAGCCAGGGTGGCTACCTGACGACAAAGACCTATCTCCCCCAGTCTCAGACTGTAGGGTACACTTTTGTAGCATTTCCTCCTGCTTTCAGTGTAAGGCTACTGAAAGAAGAACAGGTACTGAACCTTGTATCCCTGTCTCTCTGCTCTGCCTAGTCACTCAGCTGCGTCCAACTTTTTGGGACCCCATGGCCTATAGCCCACCAGGCTCTTCTGTCCGTGGGGATTCTCCAGGCAAGAATACTGGAGTGGGTAACCATGCCCTCCTCCAGGGGATCTTCCCGACCCACGGATCAAACCCAGGTCTCCCGCATTGCAGGCAGATTCTTTACCATCTGAGCCACCAAGGAAGCCCATTATATCCCTTTAGAGGAGTTCATTCATTCATTCATTCATTTAAAACATTTATTTTAAGTACCTACTGTTTACCAGGAATTGTACTAGGTGTTGGAAATTCACAGATGACTAGAATCCTGTCCTCAAGAGGCTCCAAATCTAGAAAAGGAATGTAAGATAGATTCTGCCTCCAGGGAATTTACAGTCTTGTTAGACAGGACACTGAATAAGTAGGACATGGGTGCATGCATGCTCAGTTGCAGAGAATGCTAGAATGGGTTGCCATTCCCTTCTTCAGGGGATGTTCCTGACCCAGTGATGGAACCTATGTCTCCTGCATTACAGGCAGATTCTTTACCACTGAACCACTGGTAAAGTCCCGAATAAGTAGCACAAAAAGGTCTTATAAGGGGTAGACTTCCAAGAGACCTAGGTTTGAGCTGAATCTTAAAACGATGAGGATTTGCATAGCAGAGGGCTACAGGGAAAGCATTACTGACAAAGGGAAAAGCAAAGGCAATATATCTCCATTTTACATTTAGAAAGCAGGAAAAGATTATCAATTGGAGCAGGAATTTGTGAATGGTGAGTTAGTGAATGGTGACACTAGAAATTATCTTTTTTAGAAAAAAATTATCTTGAAGATTATTTATTTACTTTTTTGGCCACAGAGCATGTGGGAATCTTAGTTTCCCTGGTCAGGGATCAAATTCATACCCGCTTCATTGGAAACACAGAGCTTTAGCCACTGGACCACCAGGGAAGTCCTCAGAAACTACCTTTGATCAAATGTGATGACCTTCAGTGCCAGGCCTGTCTTTGGCCTTTGGAGTTTTTGGTAATGAAAAGCTAAGGAAAACTTTTGAATATGAGACTAATATGATGAAAACTTTGCTTTAATTAATCTGGCTCTGTGAAGTTTATGTTAAATAATTCAAAATCTTTAATTTTAAGAAATTTAATCTTGTCCATGAAAGAAAAACTCTTTGGTGGGAAGTGAAAAGCTTCCAAGACCCTAAAGGTAGATTAAGTTCATCAACCTTTCCACCACACAGAGTATGCCCTGAAGAAATAATAGTTTCACAAAATGATAATAGTCAGGACTAAGGGCTGAACTAGTAGAAAGGTAGGGAAAACAGAAGAGGGATGAATTACCAAGAATTCGGTGAACTGAACAGGGATTCTTGGAGGTGTTCAGACTTGAACTGAGCCTTGAAAGAAGCACATACATATACACAAACAGAGAGGAGAAGGGCAAAGCCCTCCAGGCAGGAGGAACTGTAAACCAAAGGTACAGAGTGGGCATGCGTAGGGCAGATCCAAGGAGCTCTGAACAGAGTGGTTTGCCCAAGGCAGAGTGTTCAGGCTCTTGTGAAATTACAGAAATGTATACAAGTATGCAGAAAGTCACTGCTGTCCAAAGATAGTGATCCCTCTAAGATACAGAATAAAGAAAAGAATGTATTGTGCCTACGATCATAATATATTCTTATGTCTTTGTGAAAAGCCTACAGATTTTGCATTTACTATTTACTGTGTTTAGTCACTCAGTCATGTCTGACTCTTTGGAAGTATTAATGCATGCGTGCTAAGTCACTTCAGTCATGTCCAACTCTTTGTGACCCTATGGACTGTAGCCCTCCAGGCTCCTCTGTCCATGGGATTTTTCAGGCAAGAATACTGGAGTGGATTGCCATTTCTTACTCCAAGGGATCTTCCTGACCCAGGGATCGAACCTGAGTCTCCTGTGTCTCCTGTATTGCAGGTGGATTCTTTACCTGCTGAGATATTGGGGAAGTCATAGTTTTGATAGTAAAAATAATTTTCAAGGTTTTTATTGGGGGAACTCTAAGATAATAAAATGTGGGTCATTGAATCTCTGATTATCTTCTTGGTAGCACTACACTAGACACAGAGGTGGCTCAGAAGAGGTATAAGACAAGTCATTCCCTACCACTGGGCAAGATGGAACCGTCATTCTCCAGCAGAAATGACTAGTAACAGCAGTTATCAAAGACTTCAGGGGAAAGGAAAAAGCCTTGGTATGTCAGGCCAGCAACATTCTAGGATACTTTATGCAAACTGGAAGTCAGTAGTTGTTGACAAAACAGTATTACAAGAAAATACATATTACTTAGAAAAAAAATACAGTTTCAGAATGGATGATGTCAACTCAGGCTAGATGGAGGAAACTGTACCATGGAGAAGGGCAGCAGGAGTCTCCAAGTAGAGTGATGGCTTCAATGAGGCTGGGTGAGGAATCTGGATTGCATCCCTTCCTCCGAACTCCACATCACCCTGTGTGTCCCTCTATTAATATACTTACAGTGCTGTATTGACATCGTCTGCTTATTGGGTCTTCCATCCCACTAGATTGTGCTATTCTTGATGCAGAGCCTTTTCTTCTATTCATAGCACGTAGAACTTGCTCAGTAAATATTTGATGAATGACTGAATGAACAATGAGGCAGCACATCTCCATTTGTGATGTTTCCTCTCCTGGAATGCCTTCTGCATCAGTCTGCTGGCATAGATCCAAACTTTTTATGAGGGTGGCCTCCTCTCTGCAGTTTTCCCTGATCCTCCTTTACACTGGCCTTCTTGAAAGTCACCATAACACCTTGCACATGCCACCATTATTTCATCATGTATCTGGGAACTCCTAAAGGGCAGGGACTGTGTTTAACTTACTTTTGAGTCCCTAGCACTTAGGATAGTGCTTGGCACATAGCAGCATCCCATATACTACCAGGTATAGCAATCCACACCTAATTAGGAATTCAAACCACAGGTAAAAGCAAAAGCAGTATTTTATATTGAATTAGTGCCTTTCATCAGAGGATATTAAAGGATATTAAATTATTTAACGAGTAAAGCTTGTTAAATTTTGTTAATGAGGTAACTATTACACTACCTATTTTACATAAAGGTAGCCTTAGAAAAGGAGTATAAGCCCTTAGAAAAGGACTTAGGCAGGAGCCCAAATTTCTGAATGGAAAGAGGGCAATGTAAAAACCACTTAAATTTAGGGCCTACACAATGCCCTCTATTCAGATATTCTGAAACATCTCAGTGACTGAATTTCTAACCCCTAACCCTGGTGTTTGGTATCACATACACTTAGTCTTAAGTGAAGAGTTTAAACAAATTCTAATATTGGAAAAAAATAAAAAACTGGAAGAAATCCTTTGTCCTAGCTTCTGGAAGCCTGTGTTATTTACTTCCAGATCAAGGTGATTATTAAAATGGATTTTTTTTTAAACAAATGTAACTTCAATGGCAATGACTCCTCAGTATAAAACTCCCCAATCAGGCCAAGTCAATCTCTTTAAAATTTTCCCAACAGTCACAATTTATAAAACATGTAAGCCAAATCCAATAAATCAAGTAAATAGCATTGCATAATGGAGGCTTAAATATGGAACAAGACAAGCCAGAAAGGTTCAATTAAGTAAATGCTCTACATATGTCTAGCTTTGGTGAGGTCAGTATAATGTATTGGTTTTTTACAAATAAAAGCTTGATTTTACAAATAAAATAAGATAATTTAATGATTAAATAAAAGAAAGAAAAAGAATAAAATTAATACTTTAGGAAAATACAATGGGCAAAATAATCCTAGAACAAATGAGAGGTTTAATTACAAATTAATCTTAACAAAAAATCTTGAATTAGAAAATACTTGGGAAAACTTGAGACTCTGGTAACAATACAAAAATGCAGTGAAATTCTCTGAACAAACAGAACAATGCAGTAGTAACTGATTTTTATTTTATTATTTTTTAAAATTTTCTATTTGGCCACATCACACTATTTGTAGGATCTTAATTCCCCAAGCAGGGATTGAACCCAGGCCTTTGGCAATGAAAGCACAGAGTCTGAACCACTGGAACATGAGGGAATTCCTATAACTGTGATTTTTAAATCTTAAAATGCTTTTACACTATGGAGAACAGTGTAGAGATTCCTTAAAAAACTGGAAATAGAACTGCCATATGACCCACCAACCCCACTGCTGAGCATACACACTGAGGAAATCAGAATTGAAAGAGACACATGTACCCCAGTGTTCATTGCAGCCCTGTTTACAATAGCCAGGACAGGGAAGCAACCTAGACGTCCATCAGCAGACGAACGGATAAGAAAGCTGTGGTACATATATATATATACAATGGAATATTACTCAGCCATTAAAAGGAATGTATTTGAATCAGTTCTAATGAGGTGGATGAAAATGGAGCCTATTATACAGAGTGAAGTAAGTCAGAAAGAAAAACACCAACACAGTATACTAATGCATATATACTGAATTTAGAAAGATGGTAATGATGACCCTATATACGAGACAGCAAAAGAGACACAGATGTAAAGAACAGACTTTTGGACTCTGTGGAAGAAGGCGAGGCTGGGATGATTTGAGAGAATAGCACTGAAACATGTATATTACCATATGTGAAATAGATCACCAGTCCAGGTCTGATGCATGAGACAGGGTGCTCAGGGCTGGTGCACTGGGATGACCCTGAGGGATGGGATGAAGAGGGAGGTGGGAGGTGGGTTCAGGATGGGGGACACATGTACATCCATGGCTGATTCATGTCAATGTATGGCAAAACCCACCACAATATTGTAAAGTAATTAGCCTCCAATTAAAAAAAAAAGAACAACAACAACAAATCTTAAAAGGCTTTTAGATAACTCATATGTAGCAAAAGCAAAATGTGTGTGTGTGTGTGTACGTATCAATAAAATGTAAAGCTACCAGTGATACCAGGGTACTGAAAGAGCATGTAACTCTAACACAGTTAGGTGGAAAATGAAAATTCATCTAATTACCCAGATATTTTATTTGAACTATGCAAAAGTATACTTCAAGTTATCTGGGTCATTTAATGAACTTACATTTTTTCCTATGAATGTTTGATTCCCGCCAACCCTTCCTTTATCTTTATAGTAGAACAGTAGTCATATCAAATTGGAACAACTTAACTCATGAAAAATATAGCTTTAAATGTATGCACAACACAATACGTCTCAGCACATGCCCATAATGATCACGCTGTCAATTTAACCATGATTAACTTTTTTCTTCTAGTATTACTTGTTACATGTTTATTTATTTTGCTGTCTGCTGCTTCTTATTAGCAGGAAGGAAAAAAAACACTCTGTTTAAGAAACATGTACCAGCAAAAAGTTTTAAACACAGAAATCTATCCACAATATATTATTTTTCATCTGTTGGGGAAAGGCAGACATTATTTAATTCCACTCCCCTCCCCCCACAAAAAGAAACCCTGTTCAACTTATTCATCATCATGGTCTCAGAGCATAAATTTGAGTATGATTCACTTCCCCGATGGCTCAATGGGTAAAGAATTCACCTGTGATGCAGGAGACCTAGGAGACTCTGGTTCGATCCCTGGGTTGGGAAGATACCCTAGAGGAGGAAATGGCAACCCATTCCATATTCCTGCCTGAAAAATTTCACAGACAGAGGAGCTTGGTGGACTACAGTCCACAGGGTCACAAAGAGTCAGACATGACTGAGTGACTAAACACACACTTCAGTCAAGGTGAAACTGTCTGCCACAGATTGGTACCTAAACCCATGTGGTTTGGACTCAAACCCAGCCCAAACCACAGTACCTGGTTTCAGGACCTAATGAAGCTCAGGTTCTTGATATCTCATCACAGAAAGAATTCAATGAGAGACAAAGTGATAGGTAAGAAGTGGATTTATTCAGATTCAGAGAGAAGCACACTCCACAGACAGAGTGTGGGCCATTGCACAGGGCAAGTGCAGCAGCCTGAAGTTTGGGGTAGTTGGTTTTTATAGGCTGGGCAACTTCATAAGCTAACAAGCAGGAGGATTATTACAACTATTTTTGGGAAGGAGCAGAGATTTCCAGGATTTGGGCCACCGCCCACCCCTTGGTCATTTAACCGTGCCTTGAAACTATCATAGCACCTCTGGGTGTGTCGTTTCACTTGCTGATTGAGAATCAGAATCTAGTCTTGTCTGCATCTTGGTCCCATTTGACTCTCATCATTTTTTGTTGTGCCCTTGGGCTATGTCATTCTTTCAAAAGTTGTGCCCTGCCTCTTTTCCTCCTGTTATAAAACCAGATTTTTCACCAATTTTTGAACATCTTGTGCTTTTCCACTCTCTTGTTTGTATCTTGGCTTATAATAATTCACTTATTCATTCACCAACTAGTTATTAAGCACCTGGTAAGTATTGGACGCCTGTGCTACATGCAGATAATACAAGGTGGAAAAACACACACAGTCGGTGTTCTCATGGAGCTTTTGATCCACTGGGATAGACAGACACTGATATGTCTGTTCATATATTTGTTCATATGATCAGTTGAACATATGAACAAATGGGATGAAGCCTGTGTTGAAGGGTTTGATCTCACCATGAAGATCAGGGAAGGCTTTCCCTCAGGTGGCGCATGAGCTGGGGTCTGAAGGATGCTTAGGGGTTGCTAGGTGAACAGGCTGTGGAGACAGTATTCCAGGCAGAAAGAAGAGCCTCTGTGGAAACCATAGAGCTGGAGAGATGCTAGCAGGAACTGAGATGGGCCAGCTTGGCTGGGCCAGAGAGAATACAGCAGCATGTTCAGACAGGGCTCCGGTGAGAAAATAGGGGCCAGACCACGCCCCTGTGAGGGCCCTTCGAACCAAGCTAAAGGCTTTTTATCAAACCCTACAATGTTCCTCCCAACCCTAAAACAGATGGCTTCAGAATCCTATATGGTCTTTCTCAAAGGCCACCTCCTCCAAAAACACCCTCCCAATCCTTTCAAGTCAAATATGCTGCCGCCTCCTCCATGCCCTGAGGCACTCTGATCGTATCTGTGTTCTCTCCCACCTCCATCTGCCTTGTGTTAGGGTCATTTTTGTATATGCCTCTCTCCCTCGGCTCTTCTCAGGTGACTCAGCAGTAAAGAACCTGCCTGCCAATGCAGGAGACATGGGGTTCCATCCTTCAATTGGGAAGATCCCCTGGAGAAGGGAACGGCAACCTGCTCCACTATTCTTGCCAGGATGATCCCATGGGCAGAGGAGTCTGGTGGGTTAGAGCCCATGGGCCCCAAAGAATCGGACATGACCGAGCAACTAAACAACAATTCTCTCTTGTTTGCTTGGTAGTTTCAGGGATGTGAGTTATTCACCTTTGTCTGCCATTCACACACTACAAGGGCTCAATAAACATTTTGTTGTTGTTGTTGTTCAGTCGCTAAGTTGTGTCCGACTCTTTGTGACCCCACGGACTGTAGCCCACCAGGCTCCTCTGCCCATGGGATTTCCCAGGCAAGGATACTGGAGTGTACTGCCACTTCCTTCTCCAGGGGATTTTCCCAACCCTGGGATTGAACCCAAGTCTTTTGCATCTCTTGCATTAGCAGATGAATTCTTTACCAGTGCGCCTACCACAGGACATAGACATAGACTAAATCAACAGCATTAAAATTTCACAGAGAAGGGGGATTGTTTAGGAAAAATATGTCTTCTTGGCTTCACCACTTGGAGGATCTTAGTTCCCCGACCAGGGACTGAACCTGGGCCACTTCAGTGAGACCACTGAGTCCTAACCACTGGAAGGCCAGAGAACTCCAAAAGATATCTTAATAGAGTCCTTAGTGGGCTAAGGATGAACAGAAAGATGCTACTCTAGAGCTTGTGCTCTTAACCACCAGTTAACAGCGCTTCTCAATTCTCATGCTATGTTTTTTCTTTTCTCTGAGAACAAATTGAAAGAGTAACACATTTCATCAATAATGTGGACTCATAAGCTGCAGAACAATGTAAATTTATCATCTGCTAAAATGTACCAGTCTTGAAATAGCTAGTTTAGGTATCCCCAGTTAATCAATTATGCATTTATCAAATCAAACTTAATGTACCATATATACATTTAACTTCTCCTGGTAGTCTTCTTTATACTGTTTAACTATATACAGTATTTCTATGACCCAAGACAATTCTAGGAAAGTTTATGGAGTAGGTACAGGTGATCCTGGCACTTCCCTTTTATCTTGGAACTCTTCACTTTCCCTCTTAGTGTTCTCTCTCTTCATCTCCCCTCTCTTATTCATTTATTCATCAAGCCCATAAACATTTATTGAATACCTTGTGCAATTTCATCCACTCCCATGATTTTAATGACAACATATATGCTAATGGGCCTCGTTTATATAATGAATCTGAAATCTTTAATCCTGGCAAAGATTTCTTCCCTGAAGTTCCAAAGGACCAGACTGCCTAGGGGACCTTTTGTCTTAAAAGTCCCCTTCAATTGCTTCACACTCTGTATATCCAAAAATGAAGGAATCTCCTGAGGATCCTGTGGGTAGGACTGTATGTCTTCACTGCCAAGAGCCTGGGTTCACCTCTGGTCAGGGAACTAAGATCCTACCAGTCAGGTGGATCATGTCAGGACTAAATCATATTCGATTATTTGTGACCCCATGGACTGCAGCATGCCAGACTTCCCTGTCCTTCACCATCTCCAGGAGTTTGCTCAAACTCGTGTCTATTGAGTTGATGATGACATCCAACGATCTCATCCTCTGTTGCCCCCCTTCTCCTCCTGCCCTCAATCTTTTCCAGAGTCAGGGTCTTTTCCAGTGGGTTGGCTCTTCACATCAGGTGGCCAAAGTATTGGAGCTTCATCTTCAGCATCAGTCCTGCCAGTGAATATTCAAGGTTGATCCTTTAGGGTTCACTGATTTGATCTCCTTGCTGTCCGAGAGAATTTCAAGAGTCATCTTTAATACCACAGTTCAAAAGCGTCACTTCTTTAGCACTCAGCCTTCTTTATGAAGAGTGGCAATTCCATCCATCTCATCATCCAAGCCTGAAACCTGGAAACCTTTTATTAATATCACCAGTCACATTACACATTTTTTGATGATTATGCTCCCTTAGGATCTCAGACTCTCTCTCTATTCCAATTACTATTCCTAAATTCAGATTCTTAACACCATGTCTGGAAAATTTCTCCCTGTTCTGCAATCTTTAAATAGCCACTTATTGCTTAAAGAATGTAGACCCTCTATGATCTGGCCTCTACCTGCTTGTCCATTTTGGATACATCACCCATCATGACTCACATCCTAAGATCTTGAAGCTTGTAACTTGTTTTTAACATTCTTATTTTGAAAATGTCTTAATCAAAAGCCCTCTGTTGACTTACATGGATCTACTAAAGCTGGCTCAGTGGTGAAGAATCCTCCTGTGATGCAGGAGATGAGAAGACACAGGTTTGATCCTTGGAGAAGGATCCATTTCCCTGGAGAAGGAAATGGTGACCCCACTGCAGTATTCTTGCCTGGAAAATCCCATGGACAGAGGAGCCAGTCAGGCTACAGTCCATTGGGTCCCAAAAGAGTTAGACACGACTTAATGACTAAACAACAACAACAAAAGCTTTTAATATATAGACCAGAAAACACAGTCTTTATTTGTTTTAACCAAACATTTAGTACCTAAAGTCTACTCATCTCTTTCTCTCTCTTTAAAAAACACTCTTCCTGAAGCAAGGACATGAGACAAAATAGGTTTCTATCACCCCTACAGTGCCCTGTAGGTGCTCAAGGTATTTTGACAAAATGCTATGGACTATTATTTTATAGACTTGCGTGTTCTTTCTCTTTGGAAATAGAATTATGTTATAAAACCACAGTATTTCTTACCCATGCAATTTGATGGGAGGAAAGACAAAATAAACTAAATTCAATTTACTGACTTATTATGGAAATTGAGATATTACTAAGTAAAATATAGATATCCTCTCCAGCTTTTTCAAAAGACAGATACACAAAAATATAGCTATTGCTGAAATCAGTTTGTGACAGGCTTTCTCAGTTTACTTAGTGGAATTGCAGCTTGTAATCAATAGATAAACAATAGGATTCCCAAAGAACAAGTAAATCTCTTAAATAAATTGATGAAAAGAAACTATTTTTGTTAAAAATCTGAAATTTTACCCAAAACATAGAATTTAATTTTAGAAGGAAGAAAAGGTACATAGAATCATAGGTACCTGTTAGTTTGAAGAATATTTGTCAAATCTAAACTCATTACAGGAGATACAAATACATCTGAAATTATCATAAAAAATATTTATGTTATAATTTTAATTTTTGAGAGTCCAACATTTCTTTCAGTTTTTTGAGTGAATCCCAGGATTTTCTGAGTTCAGAGGTGTGAACTTTACTTGGCCTAATGCCAGTCTGGAATAAAGGACTTGTCTTCTAAAATCCTGTAAAGAAAAATAAATAAATAAATAAAATCCTGTAGAGAAATTCATCATATCTTTAAAAAAAAAAAGAGAGAGAGAGCTACATCATATCTGCTTTCAAAAAAAAAATCCTGTATTTCCCATTGTGCCAGAGTCACAGAAATATTTCATTCGTAAATCAATACTGGCCCTTCCCTGGCAATCTCGTTGTTAAGAATCATGGACTAGTTCAATCCCTGGTCAAGAAAGTAAGATCCCTCATGACACTTAGGATGGCCAAAACCAAAACACTGTATTGTAAATCAGAACTATCTATCTTGTTCTCAACTGTCAGGAAAATCATTAACAAATTTGAACCTAGTGATACAATTGGACTTGCTGCATTCTTTCAATTGTCAGCATTGGCAAGTTGGGAAGGCCAAGTGGCTCAGTGGTAAAAGAATCCACCTGCCAATGCGAGCTGCAGGAGACTCAGGTTCAGTCCCTGGGTCGGGAAGATCCCCTGGAGAAGGGAAATTGGAGAAGCCAATTGCAGTATTCTTGCCTGGAAAAGCCCATGGTCAGAGGAGCCCGGCAGGATACAGTGCATGGGATCCCAGAGTCAGACACAACTGAGTGACTGAGCGCACGTTGGCAAGCAGGGTAAACGCAGTACTGATGCAGGACTTTATCCATCTACCCATCTACACTCATGTCTATCAACCCCTGGTTCATGTTTATTTTCTCCCTACCTATGCGGGCTCCCATTCAGGGCACACTCCCATTGGCCACTTACTGTTTCCTTTGACTGCAACTTTATTTCAAGTCTGGTGCTCTGTTCAGAGAGGGCTCAGAAATGTGTTGAAACATGTGAATACATTTGTGGAGGCCTCTGTATCTTTTAAATCAGAAGTATATAAATAAAAACATTTTAGCAAATCAGTTTGGTCACTGCTATATCTTTCAAAACTACGCAAACAGTGGTTGGAAATAGTAGGATATTTCAAACATATTTTAATTAAAATTCATATACAAGTCAATGCATAAAATATGCAGCAATGTTGTCTACAAAAATTCATGGATATTAAAATTATCTAAGAATTTTCAAGAATTGAAATACACATAGCTGAAATAACTAATACTCCATTTGTAAGAAAAGCTAATTAATTTGCTTTATGAGAGTGTGGAATAGGCATTCACCACATGAAAGCATTTTAGTCCAACCACTTTTCACAAATACTGTATTTCTGCTGCTTATAGAAATAGCTAAAGAGCTGCAGTGGTAAGAAGCAACACCCTTGCGGTAATCAATATGTAGCATTAGCGCTACATATATTATAATTCCAACCAACTTAGGTCTCTTTTTGTTTTATGTTCCAATGTACAGCATTTTCATTTGGTGATGTCAAGAGAATGAAAAATATGTTGCTTAAAAAATGAAGGATTAAGTTTACTGGAGATACCATGTCTTACAGAAACACTCAAAATGAGGAAGCCTATCTTCAAGTACAACTGACTAATGTAAACTAGAAAGAGGTAGAAATAAATTACACATATTAATTACCAACATATTTATTTAATTAAAAACAAAATGCAAAGTATACACATAAGTCTACAAACCACCACAGTTCAACTGCTATAGTTTCAGCATCCTCAGCCAATCTTATATGCAAACATAATTTTGACATGTTGTCATAATATGTTAGAATAAATTTATATTTTCATAAGAAAGAGCATAGGTGGTATTTTAATGTTACATCCGCAGTTCAGTTTATTTTATTATTGATGTAGAGCTCCAACATATAGCGGCTTTTTTTTTTTTTTAAAGAAACATACCATTTATTTGAACATCTGTCAGTGGAGATCTCCATTTAAGTTTTGAAATCTATTTATTAATTAGAAATAAGCTGACAGATGAGACAGGAAAAAAAACACCCTATTAATTAAAATTAACACATCTCTTTTACTTCATTTCCTGGATTCTCGGCTCTTTAATCCAATTAGCATTAGACTGTAGAATATGAAAAATAATCTGCAAAATCATTACTCAGTTCAGAGTGCTTTCTAACGACCTGTGTATCATCTGCCTCACTCTGGCATTATTACTTTTTCTTCCAGTTAGGAAAAAAAATCCTTTTTTAAAATGAGCAGAAAGGATTTTAGGTCAGTTATAGATGATTAAAAATACAGTCAGCACTCATATCCAAGGATGCAGGATCCATGGATGTGGTGGGGCTGATCATACTATCCGTCTTATATAAGGGCAAACCTGCTGGAGTCCTGGAAAAAATTACTGGTGGATGCCGACTGACCTACCGTGATAGCAAGCACATCAGTGGTTGCCCCGAGAAACGAGGGTGGTTGGTTGGGTAGGAAGCAGAAGATGGAATCGTCAAGGGGCACAAAGAAACTTGAGGAGGTGAAAGATCTCTTCAGGCTTCATCAAAGGGGTGGTTTCAAGGAAAAACACATGTCACAGCTTATCTAACTGTACACATCAATCATAATGTGTTTTCTTCTATGCCAATATCTGTTAATATGCTGTGTTTAGTTGCTCAGTCGTGTCCAGCTCTGCTGTCCATGGGGATTCTCCAAGCAAGAATACTGGAGTGGGTTGCCATGCCCTCCTCCAGGGGATCTTCCTAACCCAGGAATCTCACTCAGGTCTCTCTCACTGTAGGTAGATTCTTTACCAACTAAGCCACCAGAGAAGCCCACCCCTTAATAAAGTTGTAAAAAACAAAAACAAAATTATGAGCTTCCCTGGTAGTCCAGTGGCTAAGACTGCATTCTCAATGGAGGGGGCCCAAGTTCGATCCCTAGTCAGGGAACTATATCCCACATGCCGAAACTAAAGATTCTGTGTACTGCAACTAAGACCGCACAGCCAAATAAATTAATTAAATAATTATTTTAAAAAATAATTTAAAAAATATTTTTTAAAAAAATAGTTCTATCATAAAAGTAAAGGTAATTATTAAAGTAATTATGAGGTGACTGTGATTTTATGCCATTATCCTCGAGGGAGTAACAGGTTTTCCTTTTTACCTCATGTTTTGATGGTATTTTATTTTTTTAAATAAGTCTTTTTTTAAAGACTTTCCTGGTGGCTCATATAGTAAAAGCGTCTGCCTACAAAGTGGGAGACCTGGGTTTGACCTCTGGGTCGGGAAGATCCTTTGGAGAAGGAAATGGCAACCCACTCCAGTACTCTTGCCTGGAAAATCCCATGGACGGAGAAGCCTGGTAGTCTACAATCCATGGGGTCGCAAAGAGCCGGACATGACTGGAGGACTTCACTTCATTTATTTTTTTTAATGCAAAATCAAAGAACTTTTAACCCAAAAAACTTTTAAAGTACTACAATCATACATTGTTTTGAGATTACAAACCATCTTCTGCTGATATCTTTATGATATCAGTCTTAAACTTTTTGTTCTTCAAGTTATGATAAAAATTTAAAACCTTACATTTATTATTTTTTATACTCACCACTTAAGGTTAATTATACTTGTCTCATATTTCCCATTATTCACATTTAATAAATGTAAGTCTTTCCCTGTGTGTTAAGAGAATGAAATGTCAAACAAGATTCTTAAGGATGAGTTTGTGATCACAACTCTGGGACAAATTGAAAGAAGCATAGTTTAAAAAATAAGAAAGAAAGATGTACTTCCCTGGTGGCTCAGTGGTAAAGAATCTGCCTGCCCATGCAGAAAACATGGGTTTGAGCCCTGATGTGGGAAGATCCCACATGCCAAGGAGCAACTAAGCCTGTGTGCCACGACTGCTGATCCTGTGCCCTGGAGCCCTGGAGCCGCAACTGCTGAGCCCATGTGCTGTAACCACTGGGTCTGTCTGCCGCGAAGCCCGCACTCCACAGCAAGGGAGGCGGCCAAGTACTGCGACTAGGGAGTGGCCCCTACTCTCTGCAACTAGAGAGAAGTGCAGTGATGAAGATGCAGATGACCCCACCCTTATGGCAGAAAGTGAGGAAGAGCTAAAGAGCCTCTTGATGAGAGTGAAAGAGGAGAGTGAAAAAGCTGGCTTAAAGCTCAGCATTCAGAAAACTAAGATCGTGGCGTCTGCTCCCATCACTTCATGGCAGATGGATGGGAAACAGTGGAAAAAGTGTCAGACTTTATTTTTGGGGGCTCCAAAATCACTGCAGATGGTGATTGCAGCCATGAAATTAAAAGACGCTTACTCCTTGGAAGGAAAGTTATGACCAACCTATATAGCATATTGAAAAGCAGAGACATCATTTTACCAACAAAGGTCCGTCTAGTCAAGGATACAGTTTTTCCAGTAGTCATGTATGGATGTGAGAGTTGAACCATAAAGAAAGCTGAATGTGAAAGAACTGATGCTTTTGAACTGTGGTGTTGGAGAAGACTCTTGAGAGTCCCTTGCACTGCAAGGAGATCAAACCAGTCCATCCTAAAGGAGATCAGTCCTGGGTGTTCACTGGAAGGACTGATGTTGAAGCTGAAACTCCAGTACTTTGGCCATCTCATGCAAAGAGTTGACTCATTGGAAAAGACCCTGATGCTGGGAAAGATTGGGGGCAAGACGAGAAGGGGACAACAGAGGATGAGATGGCTGGATGGCATCACCGACTCAACGGACATGAGTTTGGGTAAACTCTGGGAGTTGGTGATGGACAGGGAGGCCTGGCGTGCTGTGATTCATGGGGTCGCAAAGAGTCGGATACAACTGAGTGACTGAACTGAACTGAGTAGCATATATATAATTTTTTTCCTTTAATTTGGCTTCACTGAGTCTTCATACCAGTGCTAGGGCTTACTTATTCTCCCCCCACCCCCAGCATGTGGGATCTACTTCCCCAAATAGGGTTTGAACACTCATCCCCTGCATTGAAAGGTGGGTTCTTAACCACTGGGCCACCAAGGAAGTCCCCTAGTGATATTTTTATTCTAGGCTTTATTTTTTTAAAGGAAATTATTTTGACATGACACATGATAGATGCCATGCAGAGGGTATGCTGCTTGCTGAGTGATTTGCCTTCCAGAATAGTTGCTATGCGGCCTTGCTTCAGGCAAACCTCTCAACCAAGTTCCTGTCTTCCATCACAGACAGTAGAACAGCTGGAAATTAAAGATTCTGAGATACATAGTGTGTTCATTAAAAAAGTTTTATATGTTCAACAGCAAAGGTATTGTTTTTTGTAAATGAATTTTTATTGGAGTACAGTTGCTTTACAATGTTGTTTTAGTTTCTACTGTACAGCAAAGTGAATCAGTCATATGTATGCCTATATATACAATCTATTTTAGATTTCTCTCTCATTTAGGTCACCACAGAGTATTGCAGCAAAGGTATTTATTTTGAGGGGGTGGTATTTATTTTTTGGAGCAGAAGTGTTTTATTGCAGGGCCAAGTAAGGAGAATGGGTGACTAGCATTTAAAAACCCTAAACTCCAGCAAAGGGATCCTTAAGAAAACTTTGAGGGGAAAGATATCATATTCTTTAAGGGGAAAAAAAAATACCACATTCTTATCAATCCTACATGAGAACTATGTTAGTTTATTGCTATTTTACCCATATTTTTATGTTATTGTAATCACATAGGAAAGTATATTTTATTTAAAATATTAAAACTCTTTGGGATTTCTCTGATGGTCCAGTGGTTAAGGCTTCATGCTTCCAATGCAGAGGAAGTGAGTTTGACTTCTGATCAGGGAATGAAGATCCCACATGCTGCTCGGCCAAATAAATAAATAAAATATTGAAGATCTTAGACTTTCTCCATTTTCACTAAAAAAAATTCCTTAGTATGGGCAGGTTTAGGTAAACTGGCTCTTGTGATAGATTTTTGTGACTTTTTTTGCCCAAACCACACGCATGCCAGAAAATTTCCTTGTGACAGTTTTCTATATGTGACCCAGCAAGCTGGAGAAGATAGAACACCTGGCTGTGCCCAGCTAGGTTTGACATCCTGTCCAGAGACTGGTTTGATGTGATGTTGGAGTTTCATATGCATGTCATTAAATTTGTGGTCTTGTGGCTGCCCTTGTGCATCCTCCTTCTCCAGCCAACTTTTGGAATAAATAGTTTGCCGCAGTAAGTTGAAGGGATAAACAACAGAGCCTGGGGTAGGGGGAAAGCGTACCTGTTTATCGAAATTGTGGGAAATAACTATTCATCCTAGAACACTAGGAGAGTTTATAAGAATTTTTTCCAAACATTCAAGGAATAGATTGTTGAGCTATGTTTTTGGCTTTTAGCACTAGAATGTATAGCTGACATGACAGTATTTTGCTAACCAATGAAAGTATTCATACTAAAAGAAAATTAATCTGCAAAAAAATTAACTGCTTTTAAACAGAGATGTAAGGTTAATGGACAAAAAGAAGGTATGGAACTTATATATATTCAATTTGGGTAAATTATTCATGTGTGAATACTGTGAATACTTCACTACTTACACTCAGATATGATTCTATATTTGATAGTATCTTAATCTTCTTTTTTAAAGTAAAAGTCATATGTCTCAGGTTAATTTTTATTCTATTTCTAGCTTCACCAGTTTCTCTGTTTCAATGAAATGCTCTTGATTTTTCCACTGAAAACTGAAAGTATTTATTATTACTTTCAAGGACATCTATAAAAATATTAACACTGGATCTGCCATCTAATGACATGTCAATAAATTAATTTTCAGCTGTGTGGCGAAATAAGAGTATCACATTTAATTGTGAACTTACCATTTGACATGATATCAGATTAACAATAGTCATATCATTAGAATATGAGACACATTGAATGTAATTTTGGCTTTCTTTAATGATTTAAAGACTAATTCAGAGTTTTGCAATGTCTTATCCTTGTGACCATTTTCATTCATCATTCATTCCAATTGTATTTAGGCATCTTATGACATGCTAGGCACAGGACTAGGCACAATAAATGAAAAGATAAATAGATGCACAGTCATGGACCCTGCCCTTCAGAAACTCATATCAAACAATAATAACTGGATAGATAAAAGAGCTTCACACTGAAGCTTTCCAGTTTTTAGCATGCCAGATATTGAAGAGTTCACAGCGCCTATCATTAACTTGAAGTAAAACCATATTATCTGCTGGTTTTGCTTATTTTTAAAAAATTATTTATTTATTATATTTGGCTGTGCTGAGTCTTCATTGCTGTGTTGAGCTTTCTCTAGTTGCGTGAGTGGGCTTCTCATCACTACCACTTCTCTTGTTGCAGAGCATGGGCTGTAGGGATCAAGAGCCTCAGTAGTTGTGGTGGCACAGGGGCTCAATGGCACCGTGGCATGTGGGATCTTCCCAGACCACGGATCAAACCGGTGTCCCTTGCATTGCAAGGCAAATTCTTAACCACTGGACCACCAGAGAAGCCCTCTTTTAGTTCTTTTAGTGGTCTTTTAGTTCTTAATTTATTTACTAGTGCTCGTAATAGTCGATTTGAATTGATTTATCCAGTAAGATTTCATGTAACTGTATGAATGCTTATAAAAATCAAATTTAATGAAGTATAATACCTTCTCCTTCTCTATTAATCTTACAGTTCTGTTTAAAAGCCATTAATTTTTTCCTGAGATTAGTTTTCATTTAGTCTGAATGCTTTTGTTGGTCATCAAAATTGTGTCATATGATTTATACCTTAGGCTTGCTCTGACATACGTTTGGTACTTTTAACAGCACCTTAGTTCATCTTATCAATTGCAGTGGGACAAAATTATTTGTCTGTTTCCCAAACCTGTTATTTCCTGGTAGGAAGTATTAGGTCATCTCTTTTCTCAGCTCAGAAAGCCCAAATTATCCAACTACAGAAAGAGAAGAGCTTTTGCTATGTACTTGGTATCTAATTTTTATCTCTGCCTAGATTTACTCCGTGAAAAATACACCTGAAAGAGCTGAAAGAAGTAGAGACAGTGGCCCAGAAAATATTGGAAATTCAGCTCCATTTTTATTCCCTCTTCTGATTGTGCCTGGTGCTTGGAAGAGCAGATGTTTTGTAGACCCAGATTTAAGCTGGAGAGCAGACAGTCCTTGGAGAAATGCGCTAGGCTGGAGTGACACACAAATCCCCTGAAGGCATCACCACACCAGAGCTTGGCTCTGGTAGAGGGACTGCCCTCAGGGACTGTGCAACCTTGGGGGAGGGTATGGGGTTTAACTCTTCTTATTTCCTACCCGCCCCCACTTCATGCAATGCCCCTCCCCCCACTCTTCCTCTTGCAACCTCACTGTTGTTTCCTGGCTGACTTTAAGACACCATTCAGTTGGGAATTCCCTCACTGCAGGGGCCCGGGTTCAGTCCCTGGTTGGGGAGCTAAGATTCCACATACCTTGCAGTGTTGCAAAAACAAAGAAACAAAAAAAAACAGACACCATCCTGTTGCTGAAAACCAGACTCTGAGGGCCTATGAAAAGAAGACAGTGTCAGGACTGACCTTGAAGTTGAGGCTGGACAAGGAAGAAAGGGAGGATTGGATTTGGGTGAAGGACAATAACAGGTATTAGGAGAAACTGACTGATTATACTTTAGACTTCCCAGGGGCCTCAGTGGTAAAAAATCTGCCTGCCAATGCAGGGGATGCAGGCTCCTCCCCTGGGTCTGGAAGATCCCCTCTCCAATATTCCTGCCATGGAAAACCAGTGCCATGGAAAACCCCATGGACAGAGGGGCCTGGCGGGCTGCAGTCCATGGGGTAGCAAAATAGTTGGACGTGACTAATTGTCTGAAAAACAACAACAACAATCCTTACTGCAAGGATGGATCTGTACGTTTTTAAATGGATGAAAAAAATGTCAAAAGAATGATAATTTTGAGGGAACTGAACATTATATGAAATTCAGATTTCAGTGTCCCTAAATAAAGTTTTATTGGAACAAAATCACATCCAATATTACATAGAGTGAGTGGGTAACTGCTCTTCTACTGCAAAGGCAGAGTTGAGTTGTTGGAACTGACATTTGTGACCTCATATGTATGTATGAGATCCAGAGAAGGCAGTGGCACCCCACTCCAATACTCTTGCCTGGAAAATCCCTTGGACGGAGGAGCCTGGTGGGCTGCAGTCCATGGGGTTGCTAAGAGTTGGACACGACTGAAGTGATTTACCAGCAGCATGTGTGAGATCCTATGTTCCACAGTCTAGAATAGTCACTATCTGCCCTTTTACAGAAAAAGTTTACTGACCCCTGCTTTATGCATTAAAACAATCCTTCATTTATCCTTTGGAGAAAAAAACTATCTGCTGCATGACAAAGAACTCTCAACAAAAAATGAGTTTTTAAAAATTTTCATTTATTTATTTGACTGTACTGGGTCTTAGTTTCGGTGTGTGGGATCTTTAGCTGTGGCATGAGAACTTTGAGCTGAGGCATGTGGAATCTAGTTGCCTGACCAGGGATCAAACCCAGCTCCACTGCAGTGGGAGTGTGGCGTCTTAGCCACTGGAATACAGAGGAAGTCCCCCAAAATGAGATTCTAATTGTAGGAGGCACTATGGCGCTATTGAGATTGGCAAATGGATAAGCTGTTCAGTTCAGTTCAGTTCAGTCACTCAGTCGTGTCCGACACTTTTCGACTCCCATGGACTGCAGCACGCCAGGCCTCCCTGTCCATCACTAACTCCTGGAGTTTACTCAAACTCACATCCATTCAGCCGATGATGCAATCCAACCATCGAATCCTCTTCTCCTCCCACCTTCAATCTTTCCTAACATCAGGGTCTTTTCAAATGAGTCAGTTCTTCGCATGAGGTGGCCAAAGTATTGGAATTTCAGCTTCACCATCCTTCCAATGAACATCCGGGACTGATTTCCTATAGGATGGACTGGTTGGATCTCCTTGCAGTCCAAGGGACTCTCAAGAGTCTTCTCCAACACCACAATTCAAAAGCATAAATTCTTCGGTGCTCAGCTTTCTTTATAGTACAACTCTCACATCCATACATGACTACTGGAAAAACCATAGCCTTGACTAGATGGACCTTTGTTGACAAAGTAATGTCTCTGCTTTTTAATATGCTGTCTAGGCTGGTCATAGCTTTTCTTCCAGGAAGCGTCTTTTAATTTCATGGCTGCAATCACCATCTGCAGTGGTTTTGGAGCCCAAAATAAAGTCTGTCACTGTTTCCACTATTTCCCCATCTATATGCCATGAAGTGATGGGACCAGAAGCCATAATCTTAGTTTTCTGAATGCTGAGTCTTAAGCCAGCTTTTTCACTCTCTTTCACTTTCATCAAGAGGCTCTTTAATTCTTCTTCACTTTCTGCCATAAGGGTGGTATCATCTGCATATCTGAGGTTATTGATATTTCTCCTGGCAATCTTGATTCCAGCTTGTGCTTCATCCAGCCCAGCATTTCTCATGATGTACTCTGCATTTAAGTTAAACAAGCAGGATGACAAAAATACAGCCTTGATGTACTCCTTTCCTGATTTGGAACCAGTTTGTTGTTCCATGTCCAGTTTTAACTGTTGCTTCTTGGCCTGCATACAGATTTCTCAAGAGGCAAGTCAGGTGGTCTAGTATTCCCATCTCTTTCAGAATTTTCCACAGTTTGTTGTGATCACACAGTCAAAGGCTTTGATATAGTCAATAAAGCAGAAATAGATGTTTTTTTGGAACTCAGTTGCTTTTTCGATGATCCAGTGGATGTTGGAAATTTGATCTCTGGTTCCTCTGCCCTTTCTAAATCCAGCTTGAACGCCTGAAAGTTCATAGTTCATGTACTGTTGAAGCCTGGCTTGCAGAATTTTGAGCATTAATTTATTAGCATGTGATATGAGTATAATTGTGTGGTAGTTTGAACATTCTTTGGCATTGCCTTTCTTTGGGATTGGAATGAAAACTGACCTTTTCCATTCCTGTGGCCACTGCTGAGTTTTCCAGATTTGCTGGCATATTGAGTGCAGCACTTTTATAGCATCATCTTTTAGGATTTGAAATAGCTCAACTGGAAATTTCATTACCTTCACTAGCTTTGTTCATAGTGACGCTTCCTAAGGCCCACTTGACTTCACATTCTAGGATGTCTGGCTCTAGGTGAGTGATCACACCATCTTGATTATCTGGGTCATGAAGATCTTTTTTGTATAGTTCTTCTGTGTATCTTGCCACCTCTTCCTACTATCTTCTGCTTCTGTTAGGTCCATACCATTTCTTTCCTTTATTGCTGACAGATGCAAAAAAGCAGTTTACCTAGTAGGGTATTAAACTCAGTGAAATAAGGTAGATGGAAAAGACAAGTGCTCTATGTTAACACTTACAGGTAAAATGTTAAAAACAAAGCAGACAGATGTATATAACAAAACAGAAAGAGACTCACAGACTAGAGAAAAAGCTAGTGGTTACCAGATGAGGAGAAGAAAGGAGGTTGAGGCAAGATAGGGGGAGGGGGATTAACAGGTAAAAACTTCTATGAATAAAATAAATTAACAATAAGGGCAGATTGTACAGCACAAGGAATATAGCCATTATTATTTAATAACTTTAAATTGAACATAGTCTATAAAAATATAAAATCACAATGGACATGAGTTTGAGCAGGCTCCAGAAGTTGGTGAAGGACAGGGAGGCCTGGCGTGCTGCAGTCCATGCAGTTGCAAAGAGGTGGACACAACTGATCTACTGAACTGAACTTACATTAGTATTTACTGTTCGTCACTCAGTCATGTCTGACTCTCTGCAACACCATGGACTGTAACCCACCAGGTTCCTCTGTCATGGAATTTCCCAGGCAAGAATACTGGAATGGGTAGCCATTTCCTTCTCCAGGGGATCCTCCTGACTTAGGGATTCAACCCAGGTCTCTGCATTGCAGGCAGATTCTTTACCATCTGAGACACCAGGGAAGCCCAACTTTAAATGGAATATAATCAATAAAAATATTAAATCACTGTGTTGTACACCTGAAACAAATAAAATATTGACAATCAAATACACTTCAATTAAAAAAGAAGAAAAGAGCCAACAGAGGGAAGTGCAGAGGTGGCTATGCTCCCTCTCTTACTGCTGTGGGTCGAAAGTGTGGTGAACAGGATGGCCTGGAACAGATCTGGGGGAGATCGGATCCAATTTAATTGCAGGTACTGCACATCATTAGTCAGCCAGCCCAATCGTTTGAGTCTCAGCTTATTATTACAAGAAGTGGGATATTCATTACCTCACTGGGTGGATGACCTGTAATAACCTTTACAAAAACAGTCCAGATTCAGTAAGTGTTAGTTTCTTCCCCACTTTTAGCAGTGAGATCTCAAGAAAGAATGAATTACATCTTACGTCACCAAGAGACCACTTCACACATGGCAGCAATAAGAGAAAAAAATTTTTTTCATTTTCCAAGCTCTGCACTTCAGAGGATTCAATTAGAAACTATAAAGAAATCTCAGGCTCTTCACAGATCCAGGCAGACTGGAATTAAGGCAGCTTGGTGGCAGAAACACACTGTACTGTAACTTGAATATCCCAAATTAGGAGACAGTAATGCATTATAATAGGGTCATATGATGGAATATTGGAAAGCTATGAAAAGAAAAAGAACAACGTTTTAATGACATATATAAAATGTGAAAGATACAATACTTTGTGAAAAAAAAACAGAGTGTAAAATACAATACAAGCTCAGCTGTATTTAAAAGAAAAAAAACACAAAGGCTAAAGAATATAAAATATACAAACTTTTGGGGAAAAAAAACTGTTTAACTGAGATGCAATTCGCATACTGGGATGTGAACTTTTAAGACAAAATAGGAGACTTCAAAAAAAATTGGACTTACAGAGGGTGCTTCAGGCTCTCCCTTATTAATCTTGGGGCTGCATTTATTTACTCTTTTTAGAGAAACCTTGCAAGAAGCACTGATTTAGTTGAGGCTTTCAGTTTTCAGGTCAGGAAATTGAGCCCTAGAGAAGTGAATACACCTGCCTAAGGAAGCATAGCAGATTAGCAGCAAAGTAGGAACTAGAACTTCAGGCTTCTAGTTCAGTACACATCAACATGCCAGTTGTCTAACATCATCACTCTTCATTTCTTGTTCAATCCGTAGTCACACATAGTTGGGAGTTCCCTGGTTGTGTAATGGTTAGCACTCAGTGCTCGCTCTGAGGGCATGGATTCAGTCCCTGGTTGGTAAAATAAGATCCTGCAAACCACGTGGTGCAGCCTAAGTAAACAGATAAATAAGTAATAGAAATAAAATTAAACATATTCACATATAGTTTCTATGTTGTTGTAATTATAGTATAGACACAAATTGGGGACTACTAATTCTTTAAAGCAGTTTTTCTTCTCTCAAGTTCTCTATGTCAACATTTACTCTTTAGACTCTTCTCTTCATCTGTATAAGCAGTCTGCCTGCAGTATTTGTGAGCCTGGGGAGTATTTTTGTAAAAAGCCCAAGAAGCTCAAAGGGCTCTTTTATTAGCAATTGTTGGAATCTCTGACTTCATTTTAAAATTTAAATTTTAAATTCTTTCCTCTTCAAAGTTTGCCTCTTTAGAAAGGATTTATAATCTCTTCCTCTTAATTTTCAAGACAATAGATACTTTTAAAAATACCTCTCTCTCTCCAGACACCTCCAGCCTCTTGGAGGATGAGTTGGGCTCATTGCAAACTCCTTGCCCCTCAAGCCCTGCCTCCAACAAAGAACTTCTCTGCACAAGTCATTAGGATCCTAATTTTCTTCTTTCCTTGTACCTTAGAAACTGTCATCAGTTATTTTTATCTTAGCCTAGCAGTTCTCAACCTTGCCTGCACTTTGGAATCACCTGCACCGTGCTGTGCTCAGTCATTCAGTCGTGTCCCACTCTTTGCGACATTATGGATTGTAGCCCACCAAGATCCTCTGTCCCTGGGGATTCTCCAGGCAAGAATACTGGAGTGGGTTGCCCTCCTCCAGGGGATCTTCCCAACACAGGGATCGAACCCAGGTCTCCCGCATTGCAGGAGGATTCTTTACCATCCGAGCCACCAGGGAAGCCCTTTGAATCACGTAGGAGCTCCTAATTTATTTTTGTTGGGATGAGCACGTGGTTCTCTTCCTCAACCAGGACTGACAACTTCTGCCTTGGATGAATAGGTTAAAACAAGTGTGTTTTTCTAAAGATATTTTTGTTTTAAAATAAGTCCAGTTGGCTGACAGGGGAAGTATTTTTTTGGAAGAGACCCCAGAAATTATACAACTAATGGTTTTCATTCATTCATTTATTCTTCATTCATTAAAAACCTGCACTGTGCCAGACACTAGAGGTTGACATATGCTCCTTGTTTTCAGGGGGCTTATTATCTACTAGTAGGAAAAAAAGTGCTCTAGTAAATATGAGGGAGTGCCATCTGTGGTATGATAGAGATGTGTATGCATGTATTATATCGAAACCAAGTTAAAAAACTATAATAATTCTTGTTCAATTGGGAGTTATAAGTGAAACACTCTATAAGTTATGTGTGTAGACGAACACCACAGTTCTAGCAATAGAAAATGGAAAGTTGTTTAAAGTTGAGGTCAAATTTGAGGGGGCCTTGAAATGACAAAAACTAGTTCAAGTGGCTCAGTGGCAAAGAATCCACCTGCCAAAGCATAAGATGCGAGTTCAATCCCTGGTTTGGGAAGATTCCCTGGAGGAGGAAATGGCAACCCACTCCAGTATTCTTGCCTGGGAAATCCCATGGACAGAGGAGCCTGGTGGGCTGCAGTCCACAGGGTCATAAAGAGTCAGACACAAGTGAGCATGCATGCACACAAACATTGGTGTAAAAGAGAAAAATTAATATTGGTAGATTTTTCTTAAAATCACTCAGAATTAAAGGAAATGATAGTTAACAGAGTTACATTAAAAGTAAATAAGCAATAAAAATATATGATAAAGGGCCAATAGGACAGACCAAGAGTAGAACAGAAACAATTTGTAGGAAAGGAAAAAGAGCAAAAAACCTCAAGAATGTCTAATGAAGAAACCATAATCATTCCAAAATAGAGTTCAAGTATATTTAAGAATATCACAAGTTAATGATATATTAAAGGGAAGAAAAGTAAAAGCAGAGTAATGTGTATAATAGAATGAGACTGGAAAATACATGCTATTACCAAAAAATCTGTTTATTATTTATTTAAAATATGCTGAATAAAATATATCATTTTGTTTCATGTGAAAAACAATTTTAGGAGGGAGCAGACTGGAAATAAAACTTCTTAAAGAATTGCAAAAATGTTCCTATTTAAAATTTAGCATGAAAAACCTAGTGAAGATCAAAGAAAAGCCAACAGTGAAATCAAGCCAAACGCACTGGGAGAATTTACTCAGTAAAGAATCTGGTTATCTTGTTCTTTATAAAATCCTACAAAATTCCACCATACTACAAGAAATCTTGAAATTATTCCTGTGGGGATCCAAAATTTCTCAGCTTGGCACTGACAAGAGTATGATGGAAAGCATACTGAATATAGCACTCAATTTAGTACTACAGATGTACCTCATTGCTGATAGTATGTTTATGTCTGTGCTAATCGCTCAGTCGTGTCTGACTCTTTGTGACCCCATGGATTGTAGCCTGCCAGTCTCCCCAGTCCATGGAATTCTCCAGGCAAGAATACTGGAGTGAGTTGCCATTTCCTTCTCCAGAGGATCTTCCCAACCCAGGGATCGAACCCGGGTCTCCTACATTGCAGGCCAATAGCAATTTATGAATAAGACTTCTTCATTTTTGGTTATTATAACCACTGTATTGTTAATAGAGTTAATAGTTTTTTGGTCACAAAAGAAAGTTGAGTTACACTGTCATAACTGCTGTTTCATTGCTATCAGTTCAGTTCAGTCGCTCAGTTGTGTCCAACTCTTTGCGACCCCATGAATCGAAGCATGCCAGCCTTCCCTGTCCATCACCAACTCCCGGAGTCTACTCAAATCCATGTCCATCGTGTTGGTGATGCCATCCAGCCATCTCATCCTCTGTCGTCCCCTTCTCCTCCTGCCCCCAATCCTTCCCAGCATTAAGGTCTTCTCCAATGAATCAACTCTTCACACGAGGTGGCCAAAGTATTGGAGTTTCAGTTTCAACATCAGTCCCTCCAATGAACACCCAGGACTGATATCCTTTAGGATGGACTGGTTGGATCTCCTTGCAGTCCAAGGGACTCTCAAGAGTCTTCTCCAACACCACAGTTCAAAAGCATTAGTTCTTTGTCACTCAGCTTTCTTTATAGCTTGATAGAATAGTGGAAAGTCCTTTTGAAGACAAAGTTAAATTCAAGAATTGCTCAGAGTCACTACTCTACAGGACTGAGGCCAGGTTTTCCAGGTGGTGTATGCTCTACCTTGGTGACCCGTTATGGTGCTATATTTCCTTCATAGCCAGAATTCATGGGGATGGGTCTAAGAATCAAGGAGTGGAAATGGCAGGGGAACCCCTCACTACTACCTCTAGTGATCCACTGGCAAAAATTCTGCTTCCTTGTGACCATAAGTTCTGCTGGTCTAGGGGTCTTAGTTTCAAAGGAAGGAATGTATCCACTGGGGACACAGCAGTGATTCCAAGAACTGGAAGTGAAGATTGTTACCTGGCCACTTTGGGCTTCTCAAGCCTCTTAGTTAACAGGCAAAAGAGAAGGTTACTGTATGGCTGGAGCAATTGATCCTGATTGCCAAGGGGAAATTGAACTGCTACAAGCAATGGAGGTAAGGAGGGGTGTGGCTAGAATTCAGGAGATCTGTTAGAACTTCTCTTAGTAACATAACCTGGGTTAAAGTCAATGGAAAGCTACAACAGTCTAATTCAGGCAGTTCTATTAATGGCCCAGATGCTTCGTGAATGAAGGTCTGGGTCACTCTACTGGGTAAAAAACCACAAACAGTGCTGCTTCAGCAGCACAAATATTAAAACTGGAATGATACAGAGCAGACTAACATGTACCCTGAACAAGGATGACATGCAAATTCAGGAAGCGTCCCATAGTTTTAGAACAAACTAGTGGTTACCAATGGGGAGAGGAAAGTGGGGAGGGGCAAGATGGGGGAAGGCGATGAAGATGTACAAACTATTATGTATAAAATAAATAAGCTACAAGAATATACTGTAGAGCACTGGGAATATAGCCAATGCTTCATTATACCCAGGGATGGAATACAACCTTGAAAAATTGTGTATCACTATACACAAACAGGTCATATACCTGAAATGTAATATTGTATATCAACTCTATCTCAGTTTAAAAAAAAGAGAGAGGGAGAAAAGAACCACAACTAGCCAAATTGCTTGGTGCGGATGAAAGGGATATGTAATGGGTAGTGGAAGAATATAGTTATCAATAGCAGCTATGACCATGTGACCAGTTACAGGAATGAGGATGTAACTGTTTTAAGTATTTCTTCCTTTTCTTTTGCTATGAATATGCTTGTGTGTATGTTTGTGTCTGTATGTATGTGTATATCTACCTGTCTCCTTTTGTTTTCTTCCCCCATCCCCTTATCATATAACATAAAATGTATTAACTTTAAGTTTTATTTATTTATTCATTCATTTTGTTTTTTGGCAGTGGTGGGTGTCTGTTGCTGCATGTGGGCTTTCTCTAGTTGTGGTGATCAGTGGTTACTCTTCGTTGTGGTGTATGGGCTTCTCATTGCAGTGGCTTCTTTAGTTTCAGAGCACAGGCTATAGGTATGCAAGCATCAGTATTGTAGCCCCTAAAATGTATTAACTTTAAATCATAATATTTAAATATTGTTAACTTTACATCCTCTTGCCTGGAAAATCCCATGGATGGAGGGGCTTGGTAAGCTGTAGTCCATGAGGTCGCTAGGAGTCAGAAACAACTGAGCAACTTCACTTTCATGCATTGGAGAAGGAAATGGCAACCTATTCCAGTGTTCTTTCCTGGAGAATCCCAGGGATGGGGGAGCCTGGTGGGCTACTGTCTATGGGGTCGCACAGGGTTGGACACGACTGAAGCGACTTAGCAACAGCAGCAACTTTACATCATAAAGTTACAAGAATATCAAGGAGAGTGAACATCACCCAGGGGTTTTGGACCCTCTTCTAGGGAGTTAGTGCACTTTCAGCTGTACACAGGATGCCTGTGTGCTAAGTTGCTTCAGTCATGTCTGACTCTTTGTAACCCTATGGACTGTAGTCCGCCAGGCTCCCTCTGTCCATGGAATTCTCCAGGCAAGAATAGTGGAGTGGGTTGCCATTTCCTACTCCAGGTGATCTTCCTGGCCCAGGGAGTGAACCGACGTCTCCTGTATCTCCTGAACTGTAGGCAGAGTCTTTACTGAAGCACTGGGAAGCCCCATAGGAGCACATTCCCCCATCTAATTTATATGCTGCATTCTGCCACCCCTCTGTTCACTGATTTCACTTAATTTTTATAAAACATAAATATTTATTCTAAGAGAATAATTTTCTTTAGGGACATTCAATCATTCATTCAACAAATATTTACCAAGCACCAAGTATGAGTTACATGATTTGTAAATTCCATTAAGATAGGGCTGTTGCCTGTCTTATTTGTTACTTGGTCTCCAGGACCGAGAATAATGCTTTGTACAGAATAGGAGCTCAATAAATTTGTAGTGAATTAATAAATGGAAAGAAGCATATCCAATACCTCTGGTAATAATTTGTGCATTATTTCTAGCACTCCATGTCCAAAGGTTGTTAATATACACTTCCTAGTTGTGAACATAACAAGTCCTTTAATAACCATTAGCAATGGCAAAATGGCTTTGTTTTTTTTAGAAGAAAAATGTTTTTGTGAAAGGCTTTGAAGTCTCAGATGAAAAGTACAGGCAATCCTCATGGATTCATTTCAAAAGTTTACTTGTCCATTGATTGGTTATGAGGCAGAACATATTTTTCTATGGACATAAGGTAAACTCTTGAGAGGCATAGGGTTCAGATACAAGGAAGTGGTGGTATTGTGAATGAAACCACTGTTAATGAGGGGAAAGTAAAAGCTGTATGTGAGGCTTAAACTAGAGAAGGAGAAGAGGAAACACGAGTGGGAAAAACTCTAGGGAGAGGCAAAAAGAGAAAGGAACTCTAGTCAAGTAAAAATCTTGTCAGTGTTAGGTGGCTGGTTGGCCCTGGCCATATGTAAGCCAGGGATTGAGTCTATTAGAAAGTATCCAGTATTAGTAATTTATTTTAAAACTTAATCCAAAAGAAATACGAGATCTAAGTATTAGCCCTTCTTGTTTTGTAACAAAAGAATATGCTCAAGTAAAATATGTAACACAGAAGGAATGTTTAAAAGTTGTTTTTATTACATACTGAATACACACAAAATAATATTTCTAACAGGTGTGACAGCTATAAAGAATAACAAATATTCACATGCCTACTGCTCAGTGAAGAAATAGGATATTAGAGTTTGAGGATGGGGCAAGAGAATAATTGCAATCTTTCAGGTAGTTGTGTGTCTGAAACTTCATAATCATCTTGGATAAAAGCTAAAAAAATTAAAACAAATAAACCAAAAGTGTAGGCATTTCATCAAGGATGTAAAAAGCTGATATTCATAAATAATAGACTAATTAAAATATAACACTGATTGACTCTGTAAATGTCTTGAATAAAAACAGTGTTATATTATAAAGCCCAAAAAATATTGCTAGAATGAAAGCTCTGTGGTGAGCAGCACTATTTGTCAAGTGGTCTGTGTTTACAGAAGCTTGTTTCAAAAGAAGCAAGAAGAGGGTTCTAAGGAAGAAGAGTCGTTATTCAGATGCATTCTTTTTGACGAAGGTATTTTTCTGTCCTAGCTAACACTGAACACAGACATTCCCCTTCACACCCAGGATTTTTAAAAATCTTGCATTTTAACTGAAGGAAGCTTTTTTCCCTCTGAGTGTGCTTTAGCTCCCTGATATATGAGATCTTGGAAATTCTTTGAGGTGGAAACTGAGTCCTTAATACCATGTCCAGAATATTTTCATGAGAACGTTCTGGAGATGGGCAGTGGTTGAAAACAGGGTGTGTGTACTTAATGCCACTGAACTGTACACTTAAAAAAGGTTAAAATGGCAATTTTTAGGTTATAGCCTTACATGCTTAGTCACTCAGTCTTCTCTGACTCTTTGCAACCTTGTGGACTGCAGCCCACCAGGCTCCTCTGTCCATGTGATTTTTCAGGCAAGAATACTAAAGTGGGTTGCCAAATAAAAACAACCAATCAACCAACCAACCAACCAACAAACCAACCAAGTGTTGAAGTAACACTGTTTATGGATTTAGATTATGATCTAGAACCTACATCCTGCTCCAAGACTCCCTGTCGACCTACCCACATGAACTTTTGTGTTAAGTGAGATGAGATCAACACCTGACCAGTTCTTACTTATTGGAGTCCACAAGTGTGCTGTGGTTCTCATATTGTACTGTATTATTTTCCATCATTCATATATTCATTTTCACTTCCAAACAGTATCCCATGGTGCAAAAACACTGTAGTTTATTCATTCATCTGTCATTGAATTCTACTGGAAATATACTTAGGAGTGGGATTACTGGGTCATAAAGCAGAAATACTCCGCTTTAATGGATATTGCGAAACAGCTTTTCAGTTTACATTTCAAGTTTTCATTTTCTGTTTCTAAAATATATAAAAATGCAATTGTATTGTAGCAAACATACCACTCTGGTGGGGGCTGTTCATAATTGGGGAACAATGGATGTGTGGGGGAGGGGAGTTTATGGGAAATCTCTATACCTGCTAATCAATTTTACTGTGAACATAAAACTGCTCTAAAATATTTTTTAATGCAATTGTATTTTGTATATTGACCTTCTGTTCCAGAGATCTTCTAAAATTTAATTCTAGCAGTTCATTGATTCTTTTGGATTTTCTATATAAACATTCATGCCATCTGCAAACAATGACAGTTTTATTTCTTCCGTGTATGCTTAGTTGTGTCTAACTCTTTGCGACCCCCTGGACTGTAGCCCACCAGGCTCCTCTGGCCATGGGGTTTTCCAGGCAAGAATATTGGAGTGGGTTGCCATTTCCTTCTCCAGATTTTCCCAAACCAGGGGCAGAAGCGGCATCTCTTGTGTCTCCTGCATTGGAGGGTGGGTTCTTTACTATTGAGCCACCTGGGGAACTTTTGTTTCTTCCTTTAGTGATAGTTACATCATTTTTCTTTCCTTGTCACATTGATTAGAATCTCCTGTACAATACCGAATACAAATGATAATACTGGGCATTCTATTTCCAATTCTCTATCCCAGTCTCTAGGAGAAGTTCTAAATGTTCCACCATTGAGTATGACATTTGTTATAGACTTTTTGTATATACAATTAATTATATTGAGGAACTTCTCTTTTATTGCATTAAAAATGCCAATAGTAACCTGTTTTGTATAACTCACAGATAGCAAAATACATAAATCCAAAGTGTATTACTCAGTGAAGTTTGACAAATCATTGTCAAAATGTAATCATCATTTAGATCAATATTTTCTCAAGTAAATAGTTAGAAGTAAAACTGCTGGGTCATATAGTTAGTATAAGAGGAAGTGCCACCCTGTTTTCTAAAGTGTTTGCATAGTCCTGCCAGCAATGAATGATTTCCAATTGCTCCATATTCTTGTCAATACCAGGGACTGTCAGCCTTTATAATTTGAGCTGTTCTAGAGGGTAAGTCCTATTTCCCATGGTTTTAATTTGCCTTAGTTCTTTGATGACTAATGACTTGGAATATCTTTTCTTATGTTTATCGACCACTCACATACTTTTGTAAAGTGCCTTTATAAGTCTTTTTTCCATCTTGTAATTGGATTTTAAAAAAATTAATTTAGAGGTGTTGTTTGCTTATTCTGGGTACAGGTACTTTGCCAGATTCGTGTTTTGCAGATATATTCTCCCCATCCATGTACTACTTATACACTTCCTCTGTGGTATTTTTTGATGAGAAGTTTATCATTTTAATGAAGTCCAATTTATCATTTATTTTTCTTTTCTGATTAGTGTCGTTGAAGTCCTGTTTTTTAAAAAAATCGTCTACTCCAAAGTTTTAAAGATACTTATTAACCCATGTTTTTTTTCTAGCAGGTTTATAGTTTTAGCTTTTACATCTAAGTCTATGATCAATCTGTAATTCATTCTTGTGTATAACGATATGAGGAGGGAGTCAATATTTATTTTCTCCACACCGATATCTAGTTCTTCCAGTCTTATTTATTGACAAGACTTTCTTTTCTTTGTTGAATTTGACAACTTTGTAAAAAATCAATTGACTAAATTTGGGGGTCTATTTCTGGATTCTCTATTCTGTTCCATCGATCTGTTTGTCTATTTTTACACCAATATTCAGTTCAGTAGCTCAATCATGACTGACTCTTTGCAACCCCATGGACTGCAGCACGCCAGGCTTCCCTGTCCATCACCAACTCCTAGAGTTTACTCAAACCCACGTCCATTGAGTCGGTGATGCCATCCAGCTATCTCATCCTCTGCTGTCTGTCCCTTCTCCTCCTGCCTTCAATCTTTCCCAGCATCAGGGTCTTTTCAAATGAGTCAGTCCTTCACATCAGGTAGCCAAAGCATTGGAGTTTCAGCTTCAAAATCAGTCCTTCCAATGAACATTCAGGACTGATTTCCAGGAGGATGGACTTGTTGGATCTCCTTGCAGTCCAAGCAACTCTCAAGAATCTTCTCCAACACCACAGTTCAAAACCATCAATTCTTCAGTGCTCAGCTTTTTTTTATAGTCCAACTTTCACATCCATACATGACTACTGGAAAAACCATAGCTTTGACTAGACAGACCTTTGTTGGCAACACAGTGTGTCTGCTTTTCAATATGCTGTCTAGGTTGGTCATAATTTTTCTTCCAAGGAGAATCTTTTAATTTCATGCCTGCAGTCACCATTTGCAGTGATTTTGGAGCCCAAGAAAATAGTCTCTCACTGTCTTAATTATTGTAGCTCTCCAATGATTATTGAAATCAGTAGTGTAAGTTATCCAACCTGTTTTGAGTTCATCTTGGCTGTTCTAGATAATATATATATATATATATATCTCCATATAAATTTTATAATTAGCATCTCAATTTTTGCTAAAAAGATGTGCCCGAATCTTGATTGAAATTGTAATGAATCTAAAGATCAATCTGGGGAGAGCTAACATCTGAACAATATAAAGTCTACATATCTCTCCTATCTAGGCCTTTGTAAATTTCTGTCAGCATTGTGTTTAGTTTTCAGTGTAGAGGTGTTGGTTATCTTTGGTTAAATATTTTCCTAAGTATTTGATGCTTTTTATGTTTTATAAATGATATTTTGAAAAATGTCATTTTCTGTTTCTTCCTAACATATAGGAAGAATATATAATTTATAATATTTCTGGCTAATGACCTGTATCCTGTGATCTTACATTTACTTTAATAGTTATAGGTTCTTTTGAATTTTTTATGTACACAGTCACATGAATAAAGATGATTTTACTTCCTCCCTTTTCATTCTCTTACCCTATTTCACAGGATAGGATCTGCAGAGTCTAAATAACTTGCCTAAGTTTACACAGTAAGAGCCAAGATTGAAACTCATGTCAGCCTGTTTCCAGAACACCATGGAATGAGCGAGGGTATATTAAAAATTTTGTTGCTATCATTACTAGAAAAAGCAGTTTGGGTCACACTTATTTAAGATGGTCTTGAATATAAGGTAAATAATTTGAATTGTATTCTGTAGGTGATTAAAGATTAAGCGTTTTCAAGTGGGAAAGAAATAGTAGTAGTGATTTTAGTCTTGTTGTGTTGTAGTGTGGTTTGATGGGAACCCTGGATTTTTTATTCATCCATTAATCCAGAATCATTAATTGAGCATGCATTATGTTTTAATAATTGTTATAGGTACTGAGGAAATAGGATGAAGATAATCTGCTGCTTAGAGTAGCAGAGATTTTCAGTGATAGAGAAAAGAATTTTAGTGCAATCTGTTAGCCATGCTGCAAAGACAGCTCTACGATCTTGCATAAATTAATTTCCTGGAACCTCATTATTTTCATAAGTAAAATGAGAATAATAATACACATAATGCCTACTTTGATGAGAAATAAAATATATATAGTATGCTTGACCTGTATCAGACACATTTATGGTACCTATAATATTTAAGGATTTGGAGAGCACATACAATAAGAATGAAATACCTAGCCAAATAATTGACTTTTTCAATAATCAAATGTCAGTCAGTTTTAACTGATTCCCTCCTTCAGTGATTACATCTTAAATATAATGAATGATACATTTTTCATTCTTGTAACTTGAACACTGAGATAACTGTGCTATGCACAGATCTAGTCAACATAATAATACTCTATTCATGTAAAGAACTTGAGAGTTAACAAAGCACAATTATTTATACCATTTTGTTTGAGTCTTTGAATAATCACACAGATGAGGAAACTGATATATTTACTCACATGGTAAGAAGCAAAGCCCAGTTCATATGTTTTCCTATCTTTAATAACTCTTCTTACCACACTATATTCAGTTTAGTCAGTCGCTCAATCACGTCTGACTCTTTGTGACCCCATGGACTGCAGCACACCAGGCCTTCCTGTCCATCACCAACTCCCGGAGTTTACTCAAACTCAAGTCCATTGAGTCAGTGATGCCATTCAACCATCATCTGTAATATAGTGTACCACACCATATTACCTCTCTATATCATGAAGCATGCTAGTAGTAATAATACAAAAATCACAATGAATCTTCCAATTTTTATATAGCTTATCTATGAAGGAAGTAATTTGAAATTGAATGAGGAAGAGAAGGCAGACAATATAGAATTTCTTGTTCTATAGTATTCATTGTTCTGATTTTCTTAAGTGTATTGTTAACTATATAAATTATCATTTTTATTACTTTAAGTTGCATTTGTGATTTGGCTGACATTCTTTTTGATGTGTCTACTTGCCCCATCTATCCATGGTGTGTTGTTTCTGCTTCTACTAAATTTCAATAATTTCCTTCCCCTTTTCGATTTGCACCCACATTTTTTTCCTTATTGGGTTGTTCTCTGTTGGTAATATATCCAGTTCCTATATCTTTGCTTTCATTTTTTTCTTTGACTGAATAACTAAGTCAGTTTATTTACTTTTCTTCCTTTTCATGTTATGTTATCACACAATAATTCACCAATAATTATGGCTGGTTTTGCTAAACAATTATTCTAAGTTCTTACAGAAATCTAAGTTCTTCGAAAATACTGAAGACATTTTTCATAAATATGTTTTAAGAGCAAGGTATTGGAGGGTGAGTTGGGGAAATTAACATGAAGATTGATCAGATAATGTCATTTACATTTTATAGATTCACATAAACAGTTAACATTAAATAAGTTAGGAGCTGTAGCATGTAAAAATAAGAACAAGACACGGGTCCTGAAGAGCTTACGATCTAGTGAAAGAGAAAGACAAATATATAAACAACTGTAGTACAAGACAGAATATTGTTATAACTATGGCGTGAAGTGTTGAGGGAGCCCAGAGGCTGTACTACAGAGTAGAAGTTATAGGACTCCTCAAGGTTGGAGGCAACTGATTAGCAGCTGGAGATGGAACTCATTACGCTATGCTGTCGGATTTTTTTGTTTGTTTTATTTTTATAGAAACAGTCAGGCATCTTGAGTAAGTTTTATTGAATAATATGGAAATGCAATGGGGAGTCATTTATTTGCACAGATATCACGGGTAGTTTTTGAAAGTGTGAAATCTGCTCCAGAGGACTGATGAATTCTGGACCTCTGCCAGAAAAGGGGAGAGCTAGAAAGCCAGAAGCAGAATCTTTCCTTTATCACAACTCAGAGTTGGGGGTGAGGACAAGAAAGGAAATTGGAGGCCAGCAATGTGACAGACCTCAGGTGATTACTACCTCATTGTAGGAATACACTGGACAAGTATTTGTGGAAGAACACAGGTCATAAAAAAAACCCTTTCCATTCCCATTTCTTCCGCAGTTTTTTGAGAACTTTGGGATTTCAAGAAATCTAATTGTTATGCCATGTAATTAAAATAATCTATAAAAATTATGAAATTAATACATGGTGAATGCAAACATTTCAAACATTATAGTGTAAAAAAAAGTAGAATTACTATTCCACTACACACCCACTCATACTCTCCAGTGCTAACAATTTGTTAGCACTTGGAAATATTTTCTGCCATAGTCAAACACACACACACATACATACATTTCTTTCTTTCTGCAAAGAAAATTTGTGGTACTTCCACAAATTTGAGGTTGAAGTCACCATTAAAAGTGTGGGCTCTGGAGTCGGACAGAACCGGGCTCAAATCCTCTCCAACTTCCTGGCTCTATGACCCTACGACTTCTTTAAACTTCATTTTTTTTGTGTGAAGGATAAAAATGGTATTACTTTGCAAGGCTTGAGAATCAAAATTTAGAAATCAGTTAGCCCAGTGACTGAACACATAGTAAGTGTTCAATAAACACTATTATTGTCCGTGGCAAGTGACCTTTCTCATTTTAAGACTAAAAATAAGGAAATCTCTTCAACAAATGTTCATTTTTTTTTCCCCCTAAGTGTATCTGGGTTGGGAAGAACTTGCTTTCCCAAGGCAGAAAGCTGATCCAAGTGAGTTTTACGAGGGTTCTCTTTGAATCTTCAGTGCAACTCTCCCGCGTCCCCCCAACATCACTTTATCTCTAGAAAGCGGAGTTTTCAATAAAAAACTTTTGTGACTCAGGTCGTGACGAGAATGCTCAACCAGGTCAGGCTATTTACACTGTGTGCACTTTTGCTTTATCATGCAATTGCTGGGTGGCACCCTTTTAAGCTAGCCTCGGACGGTCGCGCCCCTCCATCCCCTCTTCAGAGGCGGCCGCCGCGGAAGAAGCCAATCCTCTCCGGAGCTGGGGGAGAACTGATGGACGACGGGCGCCTCCAGGGCGCAGCAGCAGACGCCGGCGTGCGAGGTGCGCCTAGGGGTGCCGGCTGCCGCTCGAGGGGCGCCGGTGGGGCGCGGACGGGTGGCCTCTCCCGGGGCGAACCTGGCCCTGCGTTCTCCCCATCTTGGTGCGGGGGCATCCGCCTGGCCGTCTGCAACCTCCAGATCCCACTGCCTCCACTCTGCAGCCCCGGCCGGTCCCAGACGCTCGCTTTCTTTTTTGGCGCTTGCCCTTTGCCCTCCCATGGAGTCATCTGTTTACTCTCCCCTCGCTTCCAGTCACCCATAGGTCACCCTCCCTGCTACCACCGTCACCCATTTTGTCCCCTCTCCCTTCTCTCCTCACTCTTCACCTCTCCCCGGGCCGTCTTCTGAAGAGGACTCCGCCGACGGAGATGCTGCAGAGTCCGCGGCCAGGGTCGGCTCCCGGGAGAACCCTCGGTCCACCTCTGCCCCCTCCCCGGGGGCACGGGACGCAAGTTTCCGCCCCGTCCTCTCCCCAGTGACAGGACTCGGCCGCGGCCGCGGCCCGGGAGGCGGAGGGAGGGACCGCCTGACTCCGGAGCCCCCTCCCCTGATCGCGAGCTCGCGCGGTCTGTGTGTCTCCAGGCAAGTGCGGAGACGCGGTGGAGGAGGAGGAGGAGGAGGAGGAGGAGGAGGAGGAGGGCGTTGGGGGAGGATCTCCATTGAAATAAACAACCAGGCAGCAGTTATTAACACGGGAACATGGCGGCCGCAGCCTCAGCCACGGCTTCGGCGGCGAAGGTCAGCGCCGACGGCAGCCGGCACCTGACGGCGTGACCGACCCGAGCCGGTAACCGCTCCTTCCCTGGGGGCCGCGAGGGCGGGCTGGAGGCGGGCGGCGGGCGGCGGGGGGCGCCGCGTCCCCACCCCCCGGCCGCGGTCGCCCTTCCTGCGCCGAGCCGGGCAGAGCCGCGCGCCGCCGCGAGGGCTGTTTTGTGTGCGGGGAACCACTGCCCCGGTGCGCGGAGAACGCGAGTTGCATCCCCGGAGAGGCGCCGCGAAGCTGGGGAGTTGGGACTCGGGGGGGGGTGGCTGGGGAGGGGTGGGGAGGGCGGGAAGCGGCGGGGAGACGCGGAGTCCCTGGGAGAGAAAGGAGGCGCTCCAGCGCTTTGCGAGAGCTCGGGAGACGAGTCCCGGAGCGCGAGGCGGGCGGAGGCTGCAGCCCGCGGCGCCGGCCGAGAGGTGAGAGCCGAGGCGCGGCAGAGGCCGGGGGCGCGGGCGCGGCCCCCGCCCGAGGAGCCCCGGCGCCCGCCGCCCCTGCCCGGCGCGGGTCGGCGGGGCGCGCGTCTCCTGCGCCCTCGGGGGGCGCGAGGCAGAGAGACGGGAAGGTGAAGCCCGAGAAGGTGCATTCTTTCAGGGAAACGCGGAGCGACTGCAGCGCAGGGTGGGAGCCGGGAGAGGGCTGGCAGGGCTCGGGAAGTGCTCGGGGGTGTGTGAAGGTGAAGCGCCGCGTCGGGGGCGGCCGGCGGGCCGAGACGCCTGGGGAGAGGGGCTCCGCGGCCCGGCCGGCGTCGGCGTCGGGGGCGCGGGGCGAGGGGCGCCGCGCGCGGACGGGCCGGCGCTG